>BSBM01001646.1:6410000-6727500 GCA_027924585.1 Larix kaempferi
CCTTGTACAATGGAGCAAGCACCATATTATATAGCACAAGATGAAGGAGAGGTAGCGCATGAGTGGAGAGGCGCATTCCATAAAAGGAGTGATTTGCGTTGAAAACGAAGGCTTGGAGTTTGGGTTGGTGCCATTATATGAGGTGGTTGCCACCTCATAAGAGGGGTGCCTCTCAAATCTTGGAACCACCGCCCCCTCCTCCACGAGATGCCAAGCGTGGAGAGCCACCCATGTGAGGAGGAGGCTCTCTCTTTAATTAAAAAATTCAACTTTGACTTTTAATGCCATCTTAAAATGACGCTTTAGCATAAGGATGCATTCGCCTTCCTCTTTGAAACATATGCCAGCCTTTTCCAAAGAATTTTTTAATCATTTTTTACTTTTTTTACTTGTGTCATTTTGTGCAATTCGTAGAATAGTTAGCATTTAAGTGTCCTTTTGTAGCACCATTAGTAAAAAGTGCCACAAATGACCACTTAGTAGCTCGAAACCCAAGAAAAGTGGGTCGTAGGTTGAAGAGGACGCTCTGAGCATGAAAACGAGCATCCCCATGCCAACTTCCGCCTCCAGACGAAGCTTTTATTACATTTTGAAAATTTCCAATTAAACCATTAAAAAATGGTCTAATTTACGGAAAAATTATTTTTGCCATAATGAACTCAAACTCCTAGGGGACCTAGTGCATGTCCATACGACTCAATTTAGATGGCTAGCATGTAAAAAATAAATAAACATATAGACTTTAATAACCTTCCTAGGTTCGACCACCATGAGAATACTCTAGCTTTGGAGGTGTGAGTGAAAAACTCAGGAATTATACGCCACTGAAGAGTAGCGCATAATTCCTAAAGAAAAAACACTCTAGAGTATCTCCCTGATAGCTAAACCTAAGGTAGGCCAAGTCTTTTACAAAATAATCATGCTTAGACCAACTTATTACAATTCCCCCATGGGGGTCTGGACATGCAAAATTTACAAAGGCCAAAATTGGCCCTGAAAACGTCTTCTGAACTTCTAAACACTAATGATGAACATTGAACATGTTCATGAAACTGACGGCTCACAAGAAGTCCAACTATGGTACAAAATAGTTGGTAACAGCACCCACTAACTTGAGGATTTTTGGTTTTGTCTCAAGAAGAGAATTACATACTTCTTGCTTGAGCTAATGAATCCCTTGACCAAATGGTATTGGTTTTCCCTTCTTATGAAAATGGAACCCCTCATATACATGTAGAGACTACCAAACACTATACTATAGACATCAAGAAGCACTGCATTGACTTCTACTTCATTAGTAAAATGTGCACTGATTGCTTGGTAACTTTAAACTATACATCCTTATTGACCCATCCCAAATGGAACGGGTGATCATGCATCTCTAAGCCAAGCTTACTAACCAAGTCTTCTACAATGTGGAAGGCTTGTGAACTAGAATTGAACAGAACATCTACCTTATTCTTGATACTAATCTTGATATGGAACAACGTCTTCTTCTCCTCCTCTTTGCGATGGAGGTTGTTACCGCTCAAACTAGCACCCTTCTAGAAGGTCACGGAGGTCAGTGCTAAGAGTGGCAACCACTCAGAAGATGCATCCACTGTCATCACAATGCACTCTCCTCTCTCTTTAGGCCTTCTCCTTTGGCCATGGGAGGCTTCTCTGATGAACCTAGAAGTAGCATTGTAAAATACAACAATGAGAACAATTCTACTTCTAACAAAACCCTCATATTAGATTTAGTTAACCAGTGCCTTACGGAGTCAATAAGATATTCAATAATACTTAATCACCAAATACAAGACTAGGAGCTTAGGAGCAATATGAACTAGCACTATCTTATTATCAAGATGTATCAATGAAACACATTACAAGACCAACACCCATTAACTTGTATGAAACTTTAATCAAACCCTTGAGAAAATCACAGGTAAAATAGCTTTTACCTCTCACCAACCAATATCAAGCTTGTAACCACTTGGAGTAGCTTAGGTTGGAAATGTCCAATGCAACATATGGCTGTTCAAAACAACTTCGGATCTGTGCCAACTTGTAGAATGGTAAAGTGACTTGATTTAACACTTTAAAAACCCCTCAGGAGTACCCAATAGTGCTTTAGGGTGATGTATGAACCTTTTCCAACCCCCATAATGCTTGAATACACCCAAGTAGATGACTATACCTGCAATAAGACAGCTGCACTAGGGCTGCAACAACTCCTTAAATCTGACGTCACACTTTTAGAGCTGATGTAACCCTAGATTAGGGAAAAAACCAAGCTAAAACACAATTTTTATGGATTTGTTTACTTTTAAGGGTTTTTCAATAAGATAAACAACTCAAAAATAAATAAATAGCAGTCCTATTTTAGGATTTTTGTGAATAAAATGTGTTATCACATCCATGTAGCTGGAGCTACCATGTTGCACATTGTGTGGTTAGGGACCATACTCCAGATTTTTTTTTCCAGATCAGAGATCAGATGGCATTAGAGGGGGCATCTATTGTATTGAGATTGCTCGGGGCAGAGATGATCAGAGATTGCAGAGGGGACAGTATGTGTTTTGATGGTCCAGAGCTACTACAGAGCAGTGATTACAGGGCCCTTCTTCCTTTCCTACCTTTGCACAACCCCATTGAGAGGGGTAACTTAGCCATATTGTGATGAGAGCAGTATAGATTACAGCTGGTTTGCCACTTCTTGCCCGGATACAACAGAGATTGGGTTTCAGTTCCACCTTCAGCAGCATGTATATGGTATGGCAGGTATATCATTCTTATGGTTATTGCTCTTGGTTTTGTTTTGAGGGTTGTTTATTTATGATAGTACATGGACTAAATGTATGATGGTTGACTTGCTGATTTCGTGTTTTACTGTGATACTTATGGCCCATGGTGAGGTCAGTCCACCTTTTGCAGTAGAGACTCCTGTATATGCACACTGGTTCCTGTCCCCACTTTTGGTATAGACTTGGTCATTTTACTTGTAGGAAGCTAACTTTGGTTCCACTTGCACTTCCTTCCACCCATCCGACTCATCCATTTTTGGCTCTTTCCCGACTTAGACCATGATATGTGGCCTTGAGGACCCCTTCCCCCGGGTGACTCCTGAGTATGCCATGACTCCATGTTTCTTGTGCCTCGGCTCTTTAGTGTGTGAGATGCATTCTCAAACCTGGGATTTACTCTTGTCGGTTGCCCCCAATGTTGTAATGCAGTATAGGATTGTGTAGACTCATCGGCGTTCCCCATTAGCCCTCGACACATGTACACTTGCCACCATTACTTTTCAGTATGAGTATCATTGGTCTATCTTATGAGATGTATATGAAGCCGAATAGGCTATGAAAGAAATGAAATGTGAATGAAGCTAACAAGGTTATCTGAATGTAAATAAAGCCAAAAAGGCTAAGAATGAAAGTGAAATGTAAAGGGCCAAGCAGCGGTAACACAAAGCAGTATCTAAAGGACTGCTTGGCCATATATGTATCAGAGCATTGTATTGGTTATTTCCTCACCTAGTCCTGCGGGGCAAGGAGGTGAGATGGACTAAGGGACAGCTAATTCTAAGTGTCCCTTAGAATCTCAATTTACGGTTTGTCGAACACCTAATCATGGCGGCTCTAGAAAAGCTCCTCACGGAGTCTGTTGAGGCACGGATGTGAGTTGCAAGGTGTGTGTTAGATGGCTAGTGGTGGTTTCCTTGGACTATACGCATTTGTGAGGCACCGCCCTTCCCTTGTGTTTCTCATAGTATGCTTATGTCATTGGGTCTCGCTTTCCCCGCTTATCCAAAGGGTCATACGATCATGCCCTATGTCATTCCCCTATCCTTTTGCCTCGTTGTCCACCTCACCCAAAGTTAGCTCAATGACCAAGTATATAGGTGTGCATAGCAGTTGAGTCTTTGTTGAAGGTGGTGGGCCCACCTCACCTGGGGCCTGTGTTGAAATATTGTTTATTATGATCGCCATGTTCATCATTGTATGTTTTAGTTATGTACTAACATAAATAAGGGAGCCTTGGCATCCCATGTTGCATGCAGGTTTCAGCCCTTGCCATTTTTTATCAAAGTTGACTTGGTCAAATTAGTTTGACCAGGCTAAAAATGCGCCCCGGAAAAAGTTGCAACCAAAACTTCGATTTTGGTTATTTGTTATGTGTTGGGCTCCCATACATGCCCCCAAGCATCATATTGTGAAAATGTTGAAGCAACGCTGAGATTTTTAATTATTATTGGCCACCAAGGCCCTGTTTTAATTAAAAATGCTTGGAATTGGGCAAATTGTGTTCAAACGATGGATCTTGGTCGTTCTAGTGACCATTCCTAGTGGATTTAGGGTCTACGATCACAATGCAACAAACGGTTCGTCAATCCGGGCAAGATAAGTGGGTCAAAAGGGAAAATTTCATCTTCAGCTATAAAAATAGCAAATAATTAAAGGGAAGATCAAAATTTGGCTTAGTGAACTTTTGAAATGGCAAGTGCAATGTTAGGCAAAGGTAAAAGGGTCTCCTATTATCATTTTGATTACGTTTGGACATGTATTATTTGGTGTGGGGCCCCCAATTCAGCCCAGCTATTGACGTGGGGCGAATTTTCCCATGCTTGGGCATTTTTAGCCATTGAAAACTTCATTTTTTGTAAAATTTATGTATTGAGACTTTGGGCAAGGGGTCTAAGGGGCTAAAACAGCCTAAAGCCACCCCTTAGACACCCCTTTGCTTGTTGTATGGACCCCACAAGCGGTCCCTCACTCCACATGGGCGCATGAGGGTAACTCTCCCCCCCCTCTTCTCTAGTTTGATCTTAGTCATTCGATTTGGCTCTTGTGGGATTCAATCCCAGCCCTTCGTTTTGGTGGGAAGGGTTTGTGTATAAGCTTGTTTTCTATAAGAGAGGAAGCTCTCTCATTTGGAGCTCCTCTTGGACATTTTTTTGTGACACTTGAAGCTAATAGAGAGAAAATTCTTGTGAGAAATTCTTGGTGGCTCATGGTGTGATTGTTCTTGGGTGACTGATATCTATTTTCTGAATGCATTGCTAAGATTGTCAAGCATTTTCCATACTATTTCTTTGCTGGTTCGATTTGCAGCAGTAGAGACCATCCAGAGAATGGCGCATTACTTGGAGCAAAACTCCACTAGTGTTTCTTATTTGGAATACCAACAACAGGGAGTGAATCTACACTTTGTTATTCTCTTCCTATATCATTTGTCTCATGTTATTTGTGTCTAATTTCTCCACTTGTTTCAAATTCTTATTTTATCTTGTTTGTGGCAGGTGAAGGAGGGCGCAATTGGGCATTCTAGCAGCAGTAAAACAACGGGAGAACTCTTGCAAGATTGGCACTTGATCTTTTGGGAGATAGTCTTCATTCATGGTGCAACAACACCATCACTACCAAGTAAGTTCTATTACAGCTCTTCTCTTTGTTAAATTTTCTAAATATCAAGAGGAAAAATTCACATAAACTCATCAAAACCCCAAAAATTTAAATCTTTAATTTTAACCGTAGGAATTTATTTATGTTTTAAACCCACATTTGTTTTGATAAAAGAACCTCATATGCAAAACCCCACGAAATTTCGACTCCATTTACCCATATTTCTAGCACCAGTCTCTTCACTAATTTTGCCCTCCTTGGGCATTTTGCCCTTCCATGCTGTTTGGGTGCTTTTGGGTTTGTGGGTATTGTTGGTTTCACTTTGCATGGGTATATTATCACCTAATACCAACTAAGAACTACTAGGAGTGTTATTTTATTAGTTGATTTTGCTTCTGTTATGCATGCACATCAAGATTTAGTCACATCCTCCATAGGCAGAATTTTAATTCACACTTCTAGCTAATTTTTGTTTTCTGATTTAATTTTCAGCCATATTATCTTTCATCATCCATCATTTTTTGTACTCGTTATCAGCTCTGAAATCACCTAATTGAGTTCATTATTATCTCCATAGTTTCGATCCATTTGGTTGGAAGAAGTCTCGAACACTTAGGCATTCACCTCACGACTTCACTTGCTTTTCTTTTGGGTTTGGGTGTCTGTTTGTTGAGTCTCAACCTTGGTTGGTTGAGCAAGGTCTCCCCCTTGACTTGGCTACGTGCTTTGTCTAAAGTGACAAGCACCCTGTCCGGAGTGACAACTGCTCTACTGAGCAGTGGACTTGGTGTTTGCAGGTGTCACCTGCCTAGCTGCCTACCTCTACCGTCCCGGATAGGATATCCTTAGTAGCAGCTAGTGTTTGTGTGATAACATTTTTGGCGCTGTTGTCGGGGAGGTAGAGGCTTATCCCATGGTCTTTTGCGTTTGAGTCTTTTGCTTTATTTTTGCTTCTCATCATACCACATTCAGACTTGATTTTGTTGGTTGATTTTCGATTGCATAATTTATTACAGCCATCATTTTTGCTTCATTCTACTCCCCTCATGACATCTTTACCTTTGGTGAACAAGGTTCCACGTTCACCTGGCGACTCCACCCTGCAGTCCCACTGGAGGCCAAACCCATCCCTATAAGCTCCAAAGCTTAGATCGTTCTAACACCTTGCACGATACACCTATCACCTACGTCAGAAGAACCTTAAGAGAGCACTCCCCTAGCTCGCTTTGGCAAGCAGTTAACTCTGCTACTTCACCGAGCCACATAGTGCCACCCTCATCCACTGTTCCTAGTCCACCCTTAACCAATCGAATGGCCAACCCCAACCCATGACCATGAGTTTTTGGGAACAGGGCGAGAGCTTCTCCCTTTGACTTCACCCAGATACAAGGGGCTCTCACAATATGCTTGATAAGTACTTTGAGAAGATCCCCAAGTTCAGTGGGAACGATGCTATTGTTATTGAGGACCATATTGAGTCTGTGTGGCAACACATGGAAGCATATGGGACCTCCGACGAGGATGTCTTCATGAGAGGTTTATTTATGTCGCTAGAGGGCGATGCCCATAGGTGGTTTGATCGGTTACCAGCTGGGTCAATTGATGGTTATGACAACTTCGTAACCAAACTCATAGAAGACTGGTCGGTCAAAACTCGACGGTAGATACTTACTTAGCCAATTGGCTGAGATAAAGAAGAAAGAAAACAAAACCATCCATGAATTCAATCAAAGATTTGACAAGACAGTAGCACAAATTTCTGAGACCATTCGACCAAAGGACTCTGCTATTCTTATACATTACCTCAATTCCTTTGAAGGATGGTTAGGATACCATTTGAAGGACAAGGAGCCCACCACCCTGAAAATAGCCCAGGATAATGCAAGAAAGGCTGAAGCTAACGCAACATCCATGGACAAACAAAAAAATTTCGACCATTACACTCCCTCCTCTTCCCGCACTAATTCCCGATTCCACAAGGCCGAAGAGCCTGCAAAAGAACAAACAGAGTCTGAGACAGTAGACAATATGCAAGAAATGATCAAGACTCTGACTCTTTTAACCAGAGACCTTGCGAAGAGTAGAGACTCGGACCGCTACAAGGCTCCATATGGCCCATATTGGAACCCCAATAGGAGGCCAAACAAAAGGCCACTTGCTTCCCCTAATGCCCCTGGCATAAGAGCCATCCACTGATGTGATAAATGTGATGACGAGCATCCGAAATCCGAGTGTAAGTTCATTGAGCCTGAAGAATACATGGAGAAAATCAACTTCATCGATGATATGGCCTTCGACTTAGACTTCAGGAGGGTCCTTATAGAAGACGAGGAAGAAGAAGAAGAGACTTTGGAGGATGTGGGCCCTTCATGTTTGCCTGTTCACTCTGTGGGTGAGGATCCGGTGAGAACAAGGATTTACAGACGACATAGGGACGAACCTAGACCGACCACCTTCATGGAGAGACATGAGGCCACTCAACCTGACCTTGGCACTAGCCTTCACACATCTGATGAGGTCTTTGGGAGTTGTATCGAGTTGGAAAAGGAATCGGAATGGATCATGCAAAGTGTCCCTGTTGTTGAGCTTGTGAAGCTCCCTTCAGTCCGAGACCAGATTGTTGAGTTTCTTAACAATATTCCTGTGCAGAGGGAGTTACCCACTACCTCCACGAGTGTCCCTAATAGCCCTAATGTTTCCTACGAAAATGAGAAGGATGCGGAGGAACCCCTGATCACCATTCACACTGCCATATATGAGAGAAAGAATGGGGGGCACCAACCATTTTATCTTACTCTTCGTATCTAAGACATGTTGCTACACAACTGCATGCTTGACTCAGGAGTATCCATGAATGTCATGCCATTGCGCATCATGAAGGCCCTGGGCCTTGAGGTGACACGCCCTTACAGGAATGTGTGCGGGATCGATTCCAGACAAGTTCCGACGTATGGCTTGATCAAGAACTTGAAGGTTGATCTTTTCTCATGTCTGGACATCTCCACACTCATGGATGTGGTAGTTATTGACCTTCCCCCTGTTTATGGCATGCTTTTGTCGGGAAAGTGGGCTGCTCGGTTAGGAGGGCACCTCCAGATGGACCTATCCTATACCTCCATCCCTGACCCTAACGGAGTATTAGTGAGAGTTTACCAGGAGCCATTTTACGAGGGGCACATTGAAGGTATGGAAGAGGGCCTTATAAGAACCCACGGGGAGTGTGAGCCAAGCCTTGAAGGTGTTTACATGGCTTTTGGGGATGATCGGGAGGATTTTAATGACAGGTGACTTTCTAGTCCTGGGATGCACCCCTAGGATGATCCCGATGAAGAGTGTATGTGCCAGCTGATCCATGAAGACGTTATGAGCGAACTGAACCCGCCTCCTGAGGGGCACAACTCTACTAAGACACACGAGGGCACTTCCAGGGGCTACCCTTACTGTTCAGACCCCCCAGGTATGTTGGATCAGTTATCTTTGGATGAGCACAGTCGTTCCACCCAGACAGATGAAGAGGTGGGGCATTCCCTGCCAGCTGAAACTAGAGTGACCATTCCTGAGCTACCCTCTTCTGGAGAGAGAGATCCTCGTACAAAGGGCCCTGTTGATGATATCCCACGCCCTCTAGAGGATTGGGAAGTGAGAGGGATCCTTCCCCCTGACCAGAGGGGTTTCCAAACCCTTATTGAGATCTTGGCCTCTGTAGATGATAGCCTCGCCAGGAAGACTAGAGGCCTTCCCTCGCAGTGCTAGTGGGAGGAATCCTCTTCTCAGGATCTTCCCGAGTTGGAGAACAGGCATTCGGATCAGATAAATTTTCAGGAGTTCTCCCTTCCCGTTGACATCGTTGATGAGTTTGAGCCTACACCCATTGACACACCACCTCCCTCACCTCACCCCACTGGTTTTCCTAGCTTCCTTCTCCCAGCTGAGATTCCCATCCCATCAGGAGAAGGATGTAGCACCCACGCTCGTTCCCCACCTTCCGTTGATTCGATCATTGGAAGGTTGTGTCCCCAACCTCGTGATTTTTGGACCATTGGCGAGATCCAGCGTGATGTTATTCATCCTGAGCCCTCTGGTCCCCGCGCTAGCCTTGCCCCATCAAGAGAAGTGACCCGGGAGGTGCTGATTGGTGAGGTTGCGATCCCTCTAAATGGAGGTTCCCCGAGATTTGTTACACATATTGGCCGTAGGGACCACCATCCTGACGATAGGGGGAACGCTGATGTTTCAGTTTTCCGGGATATAGGGGTGGATCCCTCGTCGATCAACAGGAGAGCGTACACCACCGGTGACCAAGTTGTATTGCCTAACCACATTTATCATCATATGGCTAGTCACCATATAGGTATTTCAGATGGTCCCTTCAGGATAGAGCTCTATGAGTGCGACATGTATTATCTGTCCACTGAGGATGGGCACCTCTTCTCCATCCTAGTCAGTGGTCATTACTTGCGAGGATATGTTCCCCGGGTCCACCCGGGGAGATTTCCCATGATTATGTGATCTATGTCCCCTTTTTGCGGCTAATAAGCTCTCGGGAGCAGCAGTCGGTTGTCTTTTACCTTGATTATGTCACCTTTTTCGTGGCGACCTGTTGCCCTTTTGGTCTTGTTTTTTTTGTTTTTTCTTACCTTTGGCACGCTTTTCTTTTCTTATTGGTTTGTGTAGCCCAGTTTTCCTTTTCCTTTGACCTTTTCACACTTTATTTATCGGCGTAATAAAACTTGAAATGCTGTCATGTTTGAGCTATTAGAGTACACTTCATTTCTAATATTTTTCATTTCAGCATTGTCATTTTGTTTATATTTCTGCTGGATTATATATATACTGCATGTCCTCACGAGCGGTCTACAGAGATTGGTATAGCGTCTGCATTTTACAGGGATAGGTACATACATATGATGATGGTGCAGATAACATGTACGTGCATGCACTTTGATGATGATGAGAGGGGTGCTGTGGACCGGAGATTCTGAGGTTCTCAAGCACTCTCTCCCTTAGAGCACTTGTCCTAGCTGGAGCCAAATGTTATCACATCCATGTAGCTGGAGCTACCATGTTGCAGATTGTGTGGTCAGGGACCATACTCCAGATTTTTTTTCTTTTCCGGATCAGAGATCATATGGCATTAGAGGGGGCATCTATTGTATTGAGATTGCCCGGAGCAGAGATGATCAGAGATTGCAGAGGGGACAGGTTGTGTTTTGATGGTCCAGAGCTACCACAGAGCAGTGATTACAGGGCCCTTCTTCCTTTCCTACCTTTGCACGACCCCATTGAGAGGGGTAACTTAGCCATATTGTGATGAGAGCAATATAGATTACAGGTGGTTTTCCATTTCTTGCCCGGATATAGCAGAGATTGGGTTCCAGATCCACCTTCAGAAGTAGGTATATGGTATGGCAGGTATATCATTCTTATGGTTATTGCTCTTGGTTTTGCTTTGATGGTTGTTTATTTATAATAGTACATGGACTATATGTATGATGGTTGACTTGGTGATCTCGTGTCCACCTATTGCAGTAGAGACTCTTGTATATGCACACTGGTTCTTGTCCCCACTTTTGGTATAGACTTGGTCATTTTACTTGTAGGAAGCTAACTTTGGTTTCACTTGCACTTCCTTCCACCCATCCGACTCACCCATTTTTGGCTCTTTCCCAACTTAGACCATGATATGTGGCCTTGAGGACCCCTTCCCCTTGGTGACCCGTGAGTATGCCATGACTCCATGTTTCTTGTGCCTCGGCTCTTTAGTGTGTGAGATGCATTCTCAAACGTGGGATTAACTCCTGTCGGTTGCCCCCGATGTTGTAATGCAATATAGGATTGTGTAGACTCATCGGGTGTTCCCCATTAGCCCTCGACACACTCACACTTGCCACCATTACTTTGCAGTATGAGTATCATTGTTCTATCTTATGAGATGTATATGAAGCTGAAAGGGCTATGAAAGAAATGAAATGTAAATGAAGCCAAAAAGGTTATCTGAATGTAAATAAAGCCAAAAAGGCTAAAAATGAAAGTGAAATGTAAAGGGCCAAGCAGCGGTAACACAAAGCAGTATCTAAAGGACTGCTTGGCCACATATGTATCAGAGCATTGTATTGGTTATTTCCTCACCTAGTCCTGCGTGGCAAGGAGGTGGGATGGAGTAAGGGACAGCTAATTCTAAGTGTCCCCTAGAGTCTCAAGTTACGGTTTGTCGGACACCTAGTCATGGCAGCTCTAGGAAAGATCCTCACGGAGTCTGTTAAAGACACGGATATGAGTTGCAAGGTGTGTGTTAGATGGCTAGTGTTGGTTTCCTTGCACTATACCCATTTGTGAGGCACCGCCCTTCCCTTGTGTTTCTCATGGTATGCTTGTGTCATTGGGTCCCGCTTTCCCCGCTTATCCAAAGGGTCATACAGTCATGGTCTATGTCATTCCCCTATCCTTTTGCCTTGTTTCCCACCTCACCCAAAGTTAGCTTAATGACCAAGTATATAGGTGTGCATAGCAGTTGAGTCTTTGTTGAAGGTGGTGGGCCCACCTCACTTGGGGCCTATGTTGAAATATTGTTTATTATGATCGCCATGTTCGTCATTGTATGTTTTAGTTATGTACTAACATAAATAAGGGAGCCTTGACATCCCATGTTGCATGCAGGTTTTAGCTATTGCCATTTTTTATCAGAGTTGACTTGGTCAAACTAGTTTGACCAGGCCAAAAATGGGTCCCAAAAAAAGTTGCAACCAAAACTTCGATTTTGGGTTAGTTGTTATGTGTTGGGGTCCCATACATGCCCCCAAGCATCAGATTGTGAAAATTTTGAAGCAGCACTGAGATTTTTAATTATTATTGACCAGCAGAGCCCTGTTTTAATTAAAAATGCTTGGAATTGGGCAAATTGTGCTCAAACGATGGATCTTGGTTGTTCTAGTGACCATTCCTATTCGATTTGGGGTCTACAATCACATTGCAACAAACGGTTTGTCAATCCGGGCAAGATAAGTGGGTCAAAAGGAAAAATTTCATCTTCAGCAATAAAAACCAGCAAATAGTTAAAGGTAAGATCAAAATTTGGCTTAGTGAACCTTTGAAATGGCAAGTGCAATGTTAGGCAAAGGTAAAAGGGTCTCCTATTATCATTTTTATTACGTTTGGACATGTATTATTTGGTGTGGGCCCCCCCATTCAACCCAGTTAATGATGTGGGGCGAATTTGCCCATACTTGGGCATTTTTTGCCATTGAAAACTTCATTTTTTGTAAAATTTATGTATTGAGACTTTGGGAAAGGGGTCTAAGGGGCTAAAACAGCCTAAAGCCACCCCTTAGACACCCCTTTGCTTGTTGTATGGACCCCACAAGTGGTCCCTCACTCCACATGGGCGCATGAGGGTAAACTCCACATGGGCGCATGAGGGTAACTCGCCCCCCCTCTTCTCTAGCTTGATCTCAGCCATTCGATTTGGCTCTCGTGGGATTCAATCCCATCCCTTTGTTTTGGTGGGAAGGGTTTGTGTATGAGCTTGTTCTCTATAAGAGAGGAAGCTCTCTCATTTGGAGCTCCTCTTGGACATTTTTTTGTGACACTTGAAGCATAGAGAGAAAATTCTTGTGAGAAATTCTTGGTGGCTCATGTTGCGATTGTTCTTGGGTGACTGATATCTATTTTCTGAATGCATTGCTAAGATTGTCAAGCATTTTCCATACTATTTCTTTGCTGGTTCGCTTTGCAGCAGTAGAGACCATCCAGAGAAGGGCGCATTACTTGGAGCAAAACTACACTAGTGTTTCTTATTTGGAATACCAACAACAGAGAATGAATCTACACTTTGTTATTCTCTTCATATATCATTTGTCTCATGTTATTAGTGTCTGATTTCTCCACTTGTTTCAAATTATGATTTTATCTTGTTTGTGGCAGGTGAAGGAAGGCGCAATTGGGCATTCTAGCAGCAGTAAAACAACGGGAGAACTTTTGCAAGATTGGCACTTGATCTTTTGGGAGATAATCTTCATTGAAGGTGGAGCAACACCATCACTACCAAGTAAGTTCTACTACAGCTCTTCTCTTTGTTAAATTTTCTGAATATCAAGAGGAAAAATTCACATAAACTCATCAAAACCCCCCAAATTTAAATCTTTAATTTCAACCGTAGGAATTTATTTTTGTTTTAAACCCACATTTATTTTGATAAAAGAACCTCATATCCAAAACCCCACGAAATTTCGACTCCATTTACTCATATTTCTAGCACCGGTCTCTTCACTAATTTCTCCCTCCTTGGGCATTTTGCCCTTCCATGCTGTTTGGGTGGTTTTGGGTTTGTGGGTATTGTTGGTTTCACTTTGCATGGGTATATTATCACCTAATACCAACTAAGAGCTACTAGAAGTGCTATTTTTTTCGTTGATTTTGCTTCTACTATGCATGCACATCAAGATTTAGTCACATCCCCCATAGGCAGAATTTTAATTCACACTTCTAGTTAATTTTTGTTTTTTGATTTAATTTCCAGCCATATTATTTTTCATCATCCATCATTTTTGTACTCATTATCAGCTCTGAAATCACCTAATTGAGTTCATTATTATATCCAGAGTCTCGATCCATTTGGTTGGAAGAAGTCTCGAACACTTAGGCATTCACCTCACGGCTTCACTTACTTTTCTTTTGGGTTTGGGTGTCTGTTTGTTGAGTCTCAACCTTGGCTGGTTGAGTAGGGTCTCCCCCTTGACTTGGCTACGTGCCTTGTCTAAAGTGACAAGCACCCTGTCCTGAGTGACAACTGCTCTATTGAGCAGTGGACTGGTGTTTGCAGGTGTCACAGCCTAGCTGCCTACCTCTACCGTCCCGGATAGGATACCCTTAGTAGCAGCTAGTGTTTGTGTGATAACAAAACCAATAAAATCAAAGTACAACAACAAATAAATATTTTGTGGATTTTTTCAAAATAAATTATTTTTAGGGTTTTTTTATATATCTGATTTTTTTGTATTTTTTAAATATAATACATAGAATTTTGTAATTTTGAAATGGAGAAGAAGGAAATATACCTAGGTCTTATTCCTAGCGCAATGAAAAAAATTGGGGCTAGTGTTTCACCCAATAATTGACAATCCAGTGCTTGAATGAATTTGGGCAAAGCTAAGAAACCCTAGGTTATGTTAGCACTTGACCTAATTAGGACAAACAAGATGCCAAGGCCCAAAACAAGAGGGATCCTTCAAGAAGAATGTCTCACTAACAAGACTAACCTAATATGGATGAAACCCTAAAATACTCTTACCTTGGATACAAAAGCAATGCAAGACAAGAGCTTCAAGATCTTACCACTTTTAACAAAGAGAAAAGAGAAGAGAATCAAACCCTAGAATCCTACCTCCTTGAATTGGCCTTGAAAGATAGTAAATAAGCCTTAAGCACCAAAATTTTCCTTGAAAAACCCTAGAAATTGCCAAGAAGAGAGGTGCACACCACTTAAGATCTCATGTACACAAGTAAGAATAGAATTTCAGTCATATTTGATCCCATGATCTTCCATAGAAATGAGAGGAGAGCGCTATATTTATAGGGAAAAAGTCTATCTTTTTCTTCCTCTAGGTTGACCTATCAAATTTGAGTTTAAATTTACCTTTTGGGGTTTGTCACCAACAATCTAGGGACTAAACCTCATAAAACATAAAAATAATGATAAAAGGTGATGATAGCTTCAACAAGATGAAAAGTTGAGCTTGGAAGGAGGACGTATGCCCCATCTAACCCTGACAAGTGTCTTTTTACCTCAATGCCCTCCTTTGGTTGGTACGACCTTCCAAGCTTGCTTTAAATGGTGGATGATTTGCATTCTTTGACTAGGATGACAAAAGGAAGAGGCAATACAATAAAATATGGTCCAAGTGAGGTATAATAGAGGTGTGCTATAGTGGGTGTGACAACCCTTACAAGTGCAATCACCTTTACAAAACATGAAATCATGAGTGTGGCTAGAAGCTCCTAAGCCATTTGTCTCAATGGAGTCACCCCAAAGTGCACCAATACCTATCTAGGGCATAAATGCCCAACATGATGAGGAGTTACCACCCATCAAGGGGTAGTCACCAGGGCCACAAGACCAATTCACCTTGAAATGAGGACCAAGAGGACTTGCCATGGCCAACCAAGGATCTGGAGTATCGATAGAACAACACTTTTACATAAAGCAGCCCCAACTTGGCCTTTTACAATGGCAAAAAGACCCCCCTCCTTGGCACATCTGGTAGGGTGCGCTGTAGAGAATCTAGGGCGTAACAAAGGCTACTCAAGTTCACCTCATTTTGCACTGTTTGTAGACAATTTTCTCATCTGCAGACTGCATCTAAGTTGCTTTCAATTTCTTATCATGCTTCCAGACCTAGAAGATTAATTTTGGCATGCCTCTACTTGTGGCTCTTGGGATTCATCTTGTGATGCAACTTCCAACTTTTTTCTTTAGTGTGACTATCAATGTTGCATGGTGACAATGGTTGTTAGGTCCTTGCTCACATGTGCAATGGCAACAATCTTCTTATTTTCACCTTTCTTATTCTTCTCTCCCTTATTGGAAGCTCCATCTTGGTCTGACTATTTTATTGCCTTTTTTTCTTGCTAGGTTCATTGTATTGGGCCTACACATAGGATTCATCTATTGTCTTGGGCTTGAATAACATAACTTGCCTTAGTATGTCACTATCAAAGCCACCTAGGTACTTCATGCCCACATTTGAGTTCTTGGAATTTATTCCCTACTAAATGGTTTGCTTTCAAAACTCTTGTGCATTTTGTCCTTGCATCTGTTGATTGTAGTGCCACCAAATCATTTGCTTCTCTTCATACCCAATAGTATAAAACTAGGAGTTGAGGAGGTCTTTGAATGCCTCACTAATGGGTCTCTCCCCACCTAAGGGCCTCAATGTAGGTATCTCACCAAGTTTGTGCATGACTTTCTTGCTTAAGTTTGACGAAATCTATTTTCTATGCCTCTCGTACCTTATACACATTGAAATAGATTTTTAATTGTTGCAATCAATGATTCAACTTAATTGTGTCTACTTCACCTTTCGTAGGGCATGATCTATCAACCTTCGCTTCCACTTTAAACAAGTTTTGAGAAGATTATTTACTGGATTTATTTTTTTCAAGTTTCAGTTCTCCCTTCTCTTTCCTCAATTCCTCATGATCTTGTTACTCATGAGATTCAAGTTGCTTCAAAAAGGGGCGGATTCTTTTTATCAAGATTAGCCATGACCAAGGCCATACTCTTGGAAATGTTGGTTACTTGAGATTCCAACCTTTAAAATTTTAACTCTTGTTCATCAAGGGGGCCCTCCTTGAGTTCATTCTACATATCTGAAGCTTGCAGTTGTTCCCTATCCCTTCTCATGTCAATCTTTGGATCGATAGGGTGCAACTCTCCCTTGGATTTAGACTTTTTGAGTTGGGTAAGCATATACTGCACTCAAACCACACCAATGCCCAAACAAAACCCACTTTGATACCAATGTGATGTGTAAACCGCCTTGGATATTTTGATGATCAGCTCACCAAAACAGATCTTAAACTTACAGCTACTACAGTGAGTGTTTGCTTAGTTGTGCAACTATTCCATTTGTATTTTAGTGATTTAGCAGAAAAATAAACACACTATACAGATTCTTTAACTGTTGAGAAATAAGAATAGAGCTACACTGGTACAAACATTGTTGAATATGATAAACACAATAGTCACCCCGAGAAATCTGATGTGGGAAGGCCCAAAAAACCCAACAAGAAATGAAAGATTTGTTGATGTTTGTAGCTTGGATAGGTATTTCCATGGGTTGGTGTCTTGCCCATGGGAATCGTCACAATGACCTCGTAGGCACTTTGAAAATTCACTTTAATTAAAGGAATTATTAAAGTGAATGCCCTTTTATAATTAATTGGGGTTAATTTGGAGAAAAGCCTAAGTTTTGGGATTTAGTGATTTAGGTTAATCAAATCAAACACAACCATCGATATCAAGTGAATGAGATCTAATCTCAGCCATTGAAGTTAGGATTTTGGCTCATCCCAAAAGTATAAAAGGCAGCTAAGGGGAGAGGAGAAGACATAATCTTTCAAGAGAGAAACTCAAGCATCGAGTGGAGAATTAAAAGGACTTTCTAATTTTCAGTCGCTTGGGCAAGAGAGAGAAAGAGGCAACATTCAAGGTGAAGCAAGCAGTTGAACCAACTCAAGGAGGAGAAGATTTTTTCTGTGCAAGGTACTGTATAGACAGAGTGTATGGACAGACCATACAATTGTACGGGTCCACACAGTCGTACAGATCTGACCATACAGATTTTCGTACAAGGCAGTCGTACGGACCCGTACTGCTGTACCGACTGTACCATAGGGATACATGCAGTTGTACAGGCTGTACAAGTTGTACAGTGAGTCTGTACAGCAGGGCAGAAAAGTCAGGGTTTGCTGAGATGTTTCTTGGGCAGTTTTGCAGCAATGAAGATTGTCGTCTATGGGGTAGAATTTGCCAGGATTGCTGTGTAATTTCTCAGGGCCATTTTCCTAGTAAAGGAGCCCTTGTAATCTTGGAAGTTAATTAATGGAAAACTGATTTTGAAGGACAGAAATTTGTATGTCTTTTGTGATCTATTTCCTGTTTTGCTTCTGCTAGTAATTTCTATCAATAGATCTCAGCAGTGTAAAATAATCATTTGGCTGAAAATTAATTTTTAAGCAAGGAAAAACTAGGAATTGTTTTAACTAGGCCTGAGATCAGAAAAATTAACAGGATTGTGCCTTTCTTCTTTTATATAAGGGATATTACAATATAGATTACAAAGAGGTCAAAACTCACTGTGAGGCTATGCGACACTATGTTCTGCTACAATCCTCTACGAATTGCTTACCACTCTACTCTGCTAGTCTATTCTCCACATTTACTGCTTATACTATGGAACAATAATGGGAGTGAAGATCATTTTTCCCACCTGCTAGGTTTTTGATAGCTGGAATTAGGGCTAGATTTAGTGTTTCAGAATTTTCATGATGCTTCTAGTATCTTCTAGTGGACTCCAACATAATTAACCCCAAATAGATGAGTCATATGGGACTGACATGGCTTCCACATGCACCCATGGGGAAAATATCGATGGCTATCTTGCCAGGGCCATAACTATCACATATGAGCTCCATTTTAGGCACATGATAACTCATTGGAAAGCTATCAATGAGGAGCAATTTCCAATGCTAGTGTACACCTTCCATAACCATCATGATATCAATGAGTAATTTCCAATGCTAGTGTACACCTTTCATAACCATTATCTGTAGCAAGGCTGAAAACTGCTGTTTAAGGCCCGAAAAATGTGCCAGATGTTCAGGGCTAAAAAAATGACAAAATCTGGACCATTTTTTAGATTTCCCAAATTCTATTCTCCTCCATGTTAGAGCATCATAAATAAATATAGCTTATATCTGGAGCCATTTTGTATCATCTGGGAATTCTTTCACCTTTGTCGTGATCTTTCCGTCTCTGTGAGAGAAATAAATCTCTTCAGAAAAAAGCTAATGACCTGTAGAAAAATCCAGCAAACAGGTGATATCATTAGTTCTCTTGTTAGAATAAAGATATGGTTAAGTACTGGTTATGACTAATATATCATTGCATGAATTATTTGTTGGGATAATTTTTTCTGCTCATTATTTTTCTTCTCAGGGTTTTAATGCAACAATGACTGTACAAGTTGATACACCTAGTAGAAGAGGTCATGACCAAATCAAAGAGATGAAGCTCCGTTTACATCCTGATCTAGGGGAAACCCTTTCAGTTCTATGTAAAGATCCAAAAACTACTATAGTTGTGCTTAGCGGAAGTGAGAGAAATGTCTTAGATGAGGTATAAACTCAACTCTTATTCAATGAATTATTCTGAAATGTTTTCTGAGCTTGCTACTTACATGACACATTCCTATAGTAGAATTTTGGCGAACTCAACATGTGGTTAGCAGCTGAAAATGGTATGTTTCTGCGCCATACGGAAGGAGATTGGATGCTCACAATGCCAGAATATCTTAATATGGACTGGATGGAAAGTGTAAAGGTATGGTCCCATAGAGTTCTCAAAAGAAATGAATAGAAATGTGAATGGTAAAAATGAAATCCTTCTCTAGAGATTCAGGACTGTTTATCTGTCTGGGACTGGCACATGAAGTCAAACTTTGGACAAAATTGAAAGGTCCAAAGATAATGTATAGACCAAGTTTATCTACACTTAACTGTTGCTGGACTATATGCAGCTTGTTTTCGATTATTTCAAAGAAAGAACACCTCGATCATATGTTGAGGTTCGAGAAACATCTTTGGTTTGGAACTATAAGTATGCAGGTAATTATTCTATGATTTCCTGTGTTCTACTTCTCTCGCCTTCATATGAAGCCTTTGCCCACATTACAACTTGAAGAATGTCTTATTTCTTAAATAATCCCAAACTGGTAGCTTTTGGTCTTGCAGATGTTGAATTTGGCAGAGTTCAAGCACGTCATATGTTACAGCATTTATGGACTGGTCCTATATCAAATGCTGCTGTTGATGTTGTTCAAGGTAGCCGGTCTGTCGAGGTCCGTTCAATTGGTGTTTCTAAGGTAAGGTGTCAGTGTTTTGGGCCTTCTTGCTAGATTTAATCAGGAGGAAAAAAGTTCAGCTCTTTTTTAAGATGCCCGTTTGCATTTCTCCTGGTTAGTTTTAGGTTTTTTATCTGGTTAATCCCCTGCAGACATCTACTTTATGTTACTTAATATTAGCAATTAAGTAAACTTAGAGATTTAGGTGTCTATGGACAGTACTTAGGAGCAGATTATAGACTTTAATGAGCAAATTAGCTGTTTCCTTCCTATTACTTCAGGAGAGATGCAGCATGTTGGCATTATTAGCATCATCAAAATTATCAACTTTTTCACTTGGTGGAAAATTTCATAGAGTATATTACAGTTTATCTGAAAAACAGGCTCCCAAAGTTTCAGGGTAATCAATTCATAATTCGTTGCCTAGTGCAATAAAAATGGCCAACCTATCTAGGAATTTAACACAAATTATTTTATGTCTTTCTAAGATACTATAAGGCTTCCTCTTAATGGCTACGTATAGAATTGGTTTATATTAGAAAGATAAGTTTTCATCTGCCTTCCCCCACAATTGGAGGCTTTCCCCCAGTTTTGCACTGGATGATTTAATCTTCAGTTTGAGTTTCATTCAGTTCATCTTAATTTTCTTTATGACTGGATCAACATTCATGCAAGGATGGCTGACTTCAGACAGTTTAAATTTAGAAGGGTACTTGGCATAAGAGTGGGGTCAGTATGTAAATGCTCTCTCCCATAGTGCTATAAAACTTTCAGCAGAAGATGACAAACTCAGGTGATCCAGAAATCTGGGCACCAGTGCATAAACAGTTAAGTTAGGGTATGCAGCTAGAATTGAGGAGGAAGTGCAAGCAGAGGGAGTCTGGTGGTGGAGATATGTTTGGAAGTTGTCTTGTCCTTTAAAAACCAAAATTCTTCTTTGGTTGGTGCTTGCAAATAGATTATTAACTTGGAATAATGGTTAGAAGAGGAATTGGGTGGATCCAGGAAGATGTATTCTTTGCAGGAATTGTCCAGGGAGATGTATTCTTTGCAGGAACTGTAATGAAACCATTGACCACCTGTCTGTGACATGTACCTTCTCCAGAGAAGTTTGGAATGTTGTGACTCAAGGTACTGTAAGTCCATCCAAGTGGGATAAGGAGTCTTTGGTGGATTGCTTATTTGACTGGATAACAGACAAGGAAACAGCTGCCTATAAGGCTCTTCTTTGTCTTTTTGTTTATGGGATTTGATGGTCCAGAAATCAGATGTTGTTTCAGGACCTGGTCTTATCTGAAGCTCAGGTAGCACATAAGAGAAGATTAACACTACAGGACAATAAAAGAGCTCCTAAAGCATTGCAATAGAACTCTGCTGATGTCTTGTATTGATCATGACATTCCTTGGGGCTTCTTTGATGGAGCAAGTCAAAAAGTGCCTGGAATGTGTATTTTTTCTGGACTCATCTGATTACTTTCTGTTGAAGTATGTCACTGGTGAAGCTTCAAATAATTGAGCTGAATTTTGTGCCCTATGGTTACTTTTGAACACTGCATGAAAACGGGTTAAAAAAGCTCCAGGTCTTTGGAGACTCTTAATGGACTGGGCTAATCATATGTGTAATAGTGTATTATTGGTAATCTATGCCTGGATTCTATTATGCATCAAGTTAAGGAGATAAAAGAGTATTTTGATGTCATTTCCTTTACTCACATTTATAATGAATTCAATTCTTAGGCAGACAGATAAGGAGGGTACCTTTATTGAACTGGAACTTAGAGGAGGCACTCTCCTTTCAGAGTCAGAAAGATATCTATTAACCACTGTTTAGACTTATCTTTCTGTTTTGGGGGGTTTCTTAGATTATATGTATGCTCTTGGCAAGATCCTTTAAATCTCACAGGAGGTATGCTGCCTTTGCTTTTCATTATGGATGAGTGTCTACATGACACTTTATGTTACTGTAATATGCTTTTTCTTTGAATCCTTGAGGTAGGCAGTGCATCCAGTGCTGGTTAGGTCTTGAGTCCATACTGTATAGATTAAATCTAAGGCTAGATATCTAAGGCTTCCAGGGTGGTGGATTTATGTTAGATATCTAAGTCTGACAGTTGAAGAAGTGAAGGGTATGCAGGAAGGAGGAGGTTTAAAGGCACCCTCCTTGATCTGCACCAAGAGCCATTTGCTCCTCAAATGTCGATGCATGTTGTGTCTAATGTTGCTATTCATGGAATTAAAAGTATAACAAGGTCAACCCCGTTTTTAACTAAATTCCCTTTTTCATGAATGATTGCTGAATTTACCATGGCATCAACTTGGAAGTTGCAATCTTGGAGTATATGATGGAATTCAATGAATTCAAAATTGGTAACCATCCTTTTGATTTTAGCAATAGATTTGGCAAGAGGAGAGGAGAATCCAAGGCTTGGTTTTTTCATTTGTCCAGTGAAAAGCGACGAGATGCCCAAAATCATAACATTCCTTATTTCCATAGCCTGCAAAATGAGCATTCCTTGATATAATGCAATAACTTCCACTTGATTATTCATTGTCTCGCCCAATCCCCATGCATAGGTTAGTTATTGTTTTCTATTGGGGTTATAGATAACCCCCCCCACATAGAAACAAGGGGAGGGGGTATCGTAGGTGACAAGGTCACTTTTAGAGGGCTTAGCCTATTTTTAGAAATTACATATTGGTAATCGTTTTTTTGTCTCAGACATTGGCTACTTCTAGCAGTCCTCGTGTGAGAAATGTTATTTCTGTCAAGTCCTCTTATGTGGACTAGTTTTACTATAAGTTGAAAATCTATTTTTCTCTTCAGCATCCAATTTTGACACTAAAGTATATGTTATAAAGATGTTATCTTTAGTAAGACAGAGACAGCCATAGTTTCAAAGAAGCAAAATAGTATCTTTCGTCTTGCAAGTTTTCTTTTCACATCACTCCATAGTTCTTAGGACAAGGCACTGATCATCTTTAAAAATAGTCGATTTATAAGCTTTTTTCAAGCAAAATTACTAGAATATCAGTGTTGGTTTTTGGACATAGTTGTGGATTTGTAAGGGACTTAGCACAAGGCACTGATTATCTTTTAAAATAGTTGATTTATAAGCTTTTTTCAAGGCAAAATTCCTACAATACCAGTGCTGGTTTTTGGACTTAGTTGTAGATTTGTAAGGGATATACCTTATAGCAGCAGTAAAACATTGATTTAAGGTGTTTTCCATGCATCTTTGGTCAATTTAGTTCTCTCTTCTGCAACTTTTATTGTAGAAACAAGAGGACATTATCGTATATTTATGAAATTCCTGAGTTTTTTGACATACTTAATCATAAAACTGTAGTCAACTACTCTTGATTTGAACAAGAAAGTGCAGAATTGTAAGTGTTTTATTGCAGATCAGCAAGCCTTATAGCAGATTTGAGGCGCCGTAATCCCCTAATAGTTCATAATTGAGGCCTAAGATCATTTAGGGAAACCCTCTTTGAGTTGGGTTGCACCAATTCGGAAGTAAGAAAGTTAAATTAGTGGTGTGGACCTACTTCATAATAGTTATCCAAACACCTTTGGGTTCCTTGGTAACAAGTTGAGCATTATGAGGAAAAATTAGAAAAATATTATACTCCCAAAAAGTCTATGTTTTCATTGTAAAGCTCACAACTAGTGGAATCAATTTTGAAATAGGCACACTAATTCACTATGCTGGGGAGGAATTTGAATGCTTGTTCTTGCAAAGATAAAGGAAATAAAAATGGAGGGAAATATCCAAAAAATCAAAGATTTGAGGGAAGCAAAAGAAGAACTTCGGAAGAAGCAAGTTGAAGTATTCAAATTCCAGAGGGAAAAAGCAAGCTAAAAGATTATCTTACAAAGAAGGACAATGACTGCTTTGAGCTGCAAGCCCTTAATCAAACACTTATTGCAGAGATTAAGAACTTAAAGGAAAGGTGAGAAAACTGAAGAAGAACAAAGATGGTGATATAAACAATCTATGTAAGCATAGTCAAAGGTCAAGGAACATATATATGACAAAACCAACAATTGCAACAAATTGGCAAAATTACAACAATATATGAAATTAAAAGGAAAATTAACTATGTGACATCAGATTATCAGAGGTCGATAGCTGTTACCTCCCAAACTAGCATGTGCAATTAAAGTCCCAAAGATGCACACTAGCTCGAGGGGAACCAAGGGAAATAGGCCAATGGCATCACACCTATCCCCTTACTTTAGGTTGGTTCTTCTTCAACTCAAGGGAAGTGTTCCCTAGGGTTAAGGTTTACTAGGGAAAAGGACAATGAGGATCAAGGTGATTCTAGAAGGGTTTCCCTAGCAAAGGTTTGTAGTATAGAAATATACAATGGGCTGATGGGAGGATAAGGGAACCCACTTTCAAAGGACTAGTGCCAATCCAACCTAGGGGAAAAAGGAGTCAATAGGTCGCTAGCTTAGAGTGCCTTTCTTGAAAGATCGTCTAGAAAGAGTAACTACTCCAAGCATCCAACCCTTCATAGATATATAGGAGGGTTTAAATTGCGATCACAAGGGGAAGGACAAGTCCCTCCGTTACTTCCTTCCTTAAGTCAAGCCCTAGACTATAAGGCGTTAGATTTGCAAAATCTTGATGATGATTAGTGAAAAGAAAAACCTCCCTCTATGCAAGAACTTCAATTGAATCCAACATGAAACCTTAACCAAAATCCAATCCACTTAGACAATATTACCCCAAAAATGGCCCAACAAAAGTAACATGGACAATGCTAGCAAATATGATCTCCAATAAATAAGCACAATAGCAAGATAAATGCCACACATTCACAAGAGAGAAACCCTTAGACAAAATTTGCTCCAAAGAAAGATATATGAGTTCAAATGAGGAAGTAGCTCTCTTTATATAGGAGGAGCTAAAATTTCCTTTACAATACAATATCATTATTTTCTTAGATCTAGCCTAGGGTGGGGTAAAATAATACAAAATCCCCATGTAAGCAACTAACTCTTGACAAGTTACAATAAAATAAGGTGGTCAAAGACACTTGTACATTACATGAGATACATAAGGCCCCAAAATGAGGGGGCTCCTACATCAAGCAAGGGATAAAACCATGAGATGATTCCATGTGGCCTTCATAGGCCCCTTCAACTGTATGATGCCCACATGAAGCCTCCAAAGGCCCCTTCAAAAGGGGAATTCTTTGACAAGCCATGTGCATCAAAGGGTAACAAAGCCATAAGGACACCAAGCCAACTCAAATGTGTCCACTAACTAACCAACTTTAGCCTCCAAGAAGAGTAGATCCACTCAAGGTTGTCCACCAAGTAACCTCTAAAGTTTTCTTCAATGAGAAGTCATGTCCACAAGGAAGCAAGAAGCCCTCATGCAGCCAAGATATGTCCACAAAACCATCCAATGGTGTCTACAAGACAACCAACAAAGGCCTAGAGTCCTCCAAGTAGCAAGGAATGCCCACTTAATGCCAACTCAACCTTCAACATGTCCACATGTTAATGAATATGTACCAAAGGATGTCCACATCATAATCCATCCAAAGCCATTGATCCTTACCAAGGAATGCCCATATGATAATAAACTAGCCCTAAGGCCCTTCCTAGACACCAATGATCATCATCATTAATGGAGTAAACTCCTAAAAAATGGATTAGACAGGGTGGACACACCCCTTCATGTGGTAGTCAACATTTCAAATTTAGAATTCAAAACAAACATATAAACTGAGCTTGGATGTCTTCCATAATCTCTTTATTAGGCTTGAACATTCTGCTGCTGCTGCTACCAATGTTTGAAAAATAGAAATCGGACTCGAACTCGGTCGAGGGTCAACTCAAAATCGGAATCAGAATCGGTAATGAATTGGTCATAAATCGGCCGATTTGAATTTAATGAATCGGTTTACTCAAAAATACATAAAATATTTAAATTTTAAATAAAAACAACATTTTCAAGATTTTAGGACTGTTGTTATGACCCAGACATGTTGTTTGAAGGCCAAAGAGCACCTATACTTGTTGTTTAGGGCTTCTTTCATCCAGAGTACTGCCCACAATTTATTTTTAGCCTTTAAGGTGATTTTCATGACTTTTTACTGCTGCAAAGGTCATAACAGGCACATGTTTGCTTCAAAATTGTTGTACGAGGGTTTGAAAAGCTTCAATCTAAGTTGCATGAAACGGGGAAACGAGGACGAAACAAGGAAACTTTGAAAAAAGGGAAATGTGACCCCCAAAAATTTTGGAAATGAGGAAATGCAATATATATATATATATATATGTTAAATTAATAAATTAGCAAAGACATTTACAAAAATGAATGTGAAATATAAATCATCAATCATACATGTCAACGAATCATTGCCTATATTGGGATCTTATTCATCAATAGCACCCTATGCCTCCCTCTTCTAAGCTCTAGCCCTTGCCTCTAGCTCGAGAAGAGCGACCCTTACATGCCCACGCTAATTCACCCTTCAAGATACCATTTGCAATCATGTGAATGGTGAGGAATGCGATTGGGATTTCGTTGATGCTATGGGTGCCACCTCAAAGGGAGGTGCGCCCCTCACGTTGGAATGATCACTCACCCAACAACGCACAACCACATAACTCCATCC
Organism: Larix kaempferi; assembly: GCA_027924585.1. Taxonomy (NCBI): domain Eukaryota; kingdom Viridiplantae; phylum Streptophyta; class Pinopsida; order Pinales; family Pinaceae; genus Larix; species Larix kaempferi. Next base: position 6,436,642 of record BSBM01001646.1, read on the forward strand.
GCCCACGTGAAGGAGATGGTGCATATCTAAAATGAGGAAGTAGCTCTCTTTATATAGGACACAACAACACTAGAACATGTTGGGGGGGGCCTCCCGAGTTTCCTTGTGCGTGCCATTCTCTTCTTGGCCCTAGGGGTGTATATTCTCAACAATGAGAAGAAACTAGGGCATTAAATATTTTGCAGTTATGTCCACAGATGTGGGAAAAGAAGTACATTGCTCAACTCGCCTTGAGGAGGCGCATATTTCTATCCAATCAAATTTGCAAGTTACCAAAGTTGAAAAATTAGGGTTTCTCTGTCAAACCCTAGGCCCACCAGAAGCAGTCTTCCATAAAAGCATTGAAGCAAGCATCCAGTTGAAGCACTCTCATTGATAAGTCCTATTCTCTCTATTTCCATTTGAGGTTCTCATTATATCAAGATAACAAGCAGTACCAAGCTTGAGGATAAGCTTGAAGGAGCCGAGAACTTTCGGTCATGGAAGTATAGAGTACTTCTTATACTAAGAAAAGCATGACTTGGAAAGCTATGTCAAAGAAGAAGTTGCAGATCTAGAGGGAGATGAGGACAAAGCTATGCATAAGAAGAACTTGGTCAAAGCCAAGAAGATTATTGTAGACTCTATCAAGGATCATTTGATCCCACATGTATCATCCTTGAAGACTCCTCCAGTGATGAGGAATATGTAGTTTGATCTAGAAGAATTCACCGCATAAAGTGAAATTTGAAGATGATTGTCAAAGGTGTAGGAGAAGCATCCTACAAAGCAAGATTCCAGAAAACTCATGAAGATGAAGATGATGCTCTATGGAAGAACCTCTTATTCATTTCAGAATTGGATAAGAAGGGATGCAGTTGTGATTGGTGATGAAGAAGAAGGGACACTCGGATTCAACACCAGTACACAGTTTCATGTGATTTATGGTGTAGAAGACGTGCTCAGCATTGTCGATCATAAGCAAGATAGGCACAGGTCCTCAGAATCAGATGATGGAGTAGAGCACACTGTCAGAGACTCCAGTAATTCCTGCAAGGAGACAAGGATCAAGAGGGATCCTACCAAACAAACAAAGATAAGTATTTGAATTGTCATTTCCTGTATATCTAATTGCTTAAATGATATTGTTTAGTTGTGTACATATTTATGTTCCTAGATTTAGGAAGTGTATTATGCATGTTAGAGTGTTTGCATTGATGAACAATATACTACTAATATGCATGTGATGGGTAAGTAAGTGGCCTATGGTGTTGTACAACATTCCATTGCTACTTATCTAGAATGAAACCTCTTTGCTGACATGTTGGGAGTAGTGCACGCTCTTAATGATGTTCTAGTAGAGATGGAAGGCATCTAGAAAGTTACCGTATGTATACAGAATATGGATAAATGTTGTGTTGAAGCATTGGCTAAGATAGTTGCATGACTGTGTACCTATGCATAAGAATTTGTCATTATTAATATGTTTTGGAAACTATGAAATGTTTCTAATCATGGAACTGAATTTGACTTATAGGAAAGATCGTGTACCATCACCTACAAGAAAATAATGATGAGACTTGTTCTGGAGAACAAGTGACGACGGTTCAGCTATAACATTCAAGAAGATTTATGAAATAAAGCATACTACAGATGTACAAAGCGAGGCTTCTCTCAGAAAGAGGGAGTCGATTATGATGAGACGTTGCTCCAGTAGCCAGACACACTTCTTCAGTGATGGATATTACACTAGATAGATGGTGTAATCGAAGTAGAAGTGTATATCGAGCAACCTCCAGGATTCGGGACTCTCTAAAGAGAACCACATGTGCGCAGATTGAAGAAGGCTTTGTACGGACTCAAAAAGCACCCATGAGACAGCATGATGAGCTTGAGGATCACCTAGAGTGATGAGATATCAACCTTTTCTACAAGGTTGAAGATGAGGAGCTCATAGATGGGTGCAATAGAGAACTTGCAACAGAGTTCGAGATCTTGGTATCCAGTGACCTAGAGAGATGACATAGATGGATACACAGAAGATCATCAGAAGAGAAGGCTATAGAGAGTACAGAATGTCTCGTTACAGAGAGTACAGAATGTCCCGATACAGAGAGTACAAGATGTAGAGGGGGGATAGTGCTCAGTTATAGAGGAGATAGCTTCGCTTCAGAGGGAGTGACTACGACATAGATTGAGAGACATTATCACTTAGCCTCTATCAATGGCAAAGGTTGTTTTCCTCAGTATCTCAAGGATATGCTCGGAATGATGCTAGATGTCTCCCCTCACAAAGAGGAAGTATATGTGGTGCGGATTGAAACAGGCACCTAGAACATGATACGGCAAGATAGATGGATTTCTGACAAGCTTGGGCTTTACCAAGAGTAAAGCGGATTCCAACCTTTACTACAAGGTTGAGAAAGGAAATCCTGTGATTCTTCTGGTATATGTAGATGACTTGTTTATGACAGGTGAAGAGAAGCTCATAGTAGAAATGAAGAGGAAGCTTGCCGCAAAGTTTGAGATGAAAGACCTGGGTATGATGCATTACTTTTTAGGTATTGAGGTGTGGCAGAATCCAGGAGAACTTTTCCTGGGTCAAGGAAAGTATGCGATAGAGATCCTGAAGAGATTCGGGATGATGAATTGTAAGGCCATGGCCACACCTATGGCATCAAATCTGAAGTTGTTGAGTGATACTTCTTCAAAACTGGTGGATGCCATGATGTATCGACAGATGATTGGTTCGTTGATGTATTTGACGAACACGAGACTAGACTTATGCTTTGTGGTGAACACTTTGAGTTAGTATATGATAGAGCCAAGACATGTTCACCTTGTTGCGGCAAAGCATGTGCTGAGGTACCTAAAGGGTACGGTTGATTATGGCCTCAGGTATGCAGCGGATCAGAAGATTAACCTAAAGGGTTATGTTGATGCGGATTGGGCCGAGAGTGTCATAGATAGAAAGAGCACATCAAGGTGTTGCTTCAGTTTGGGATCGGGTATGATCTCGTGGTTCAGTAGGAAGAAGACGAGTGTGGCACTCAGTACAGCCGCGGTTGAGCATATGGCATCTTGTTCGGCAAGCTGCAAAGCAATGTGGATTCAGAAGTTGCTATTAGGATTGTTTGATATCGAGTTAGAGGTGACTTGTATTTTCTGTGACAACCATAGTTGTGTGAAGTTGTCGAAGAACCCTGTGTTCCATGACAAGTCAAAGCACATCAAGATCAGGTATCACTATATCCAGGATATGGTGCAGAAGGGAGCAGTGAGACTCTAGTATATAGCAACAGAGGAGCAGATAGATGATGTGTTAACCAAGCCTCTGTCGAGAGGGAAGTTCAAATACTTCAAGGACAAGCTTGGAGTGGTCCAGATCAAGAGGGAGTGATGAGCTCGGATGAGGTAGCAGGTAGTCACGGGTTATGTAACGTAATTGAGTCTCCTAGGCTACAAGAGGATCTGGACGAACGGTGAGGTAACGCAGGTGGTTACGGTGTGCAACGTAATGGATGTTCCTAGGCGGGACTCACCGGATGGCTTGCTCAGTTTGTGGATGAGAACAATTGCATCTAGTATGAAAAAGGACCAGCTATGCGAAAAATCCTAGATTTGATCTAGGTCACATCCATTATGAAAGAGGACTGGCACTGTGGTGGAAAATCCTAGACTTGGTCGGTCACATCTAGTATGAAAGAGGACTGGCACTATGGTGGAAAATCCTAGACTTGGTCAGTCACATCTAGTATGAAAGAGGACTAGAACTGTGATGGAAAATCCTAGACTTGGTCTAGGTCACATCCAGTATGAAAGAGGACTGGCACTGTGGTGGAAAATCCTAGACTTGGTCTAGGTCACATCCAGTATGAAAGAGGATTAGCACTTGTGGTGGAAAATCCTAGACTTGGTCTAGGTCACATCCAGTATGAAAAAGGATTGGCACTGTGGTGGAAAATTCTAGACTTGGTCTAGGTCACATCCAGTATAAAAAAAAGGACTGCCATTGTGGTGAAAATCCTGTAATGTTGTAACTTGTAATGTGTGCTCTTGGTCTGCTCAGGGTAGTTGTGGGTGATCATTCACAGGTGGAAAGTCCTAAACTCTGTCTAGGTCGCATCCAGCATGAAAGAGGGTTGGTTCTGTGTGTGAAAATCCTAGACTCCGTCTAGGTCACATCCAGCATGAAAGAGGGTTGGCTCTGTTTATGAAAGAAGGTTGGCTTTGTGCATGAAAGTACTAGACTTGGTCTAGGTCACATCCAACATGAAAGAGGGTTGGCTCTGTGCGTGAAATTCCTAGACTTGGTCTAGGTCACATACAACATGAAAGAGGGTTGGCTCTGTGTGGTCACATCTAGCATGAAAAAGGGTTGGCTCTATGAAATTTCTTATGATATATAGATTCGGGAGATGTCAGATGTGAATAGTCCATGTACAAGAAGTGCAGCAGTTGGAAGAAGATGGTTACAATGACTGAAGAATACCTTCCTTGTTAAGAGGGAGTGTTGAAGAATGTAACTTTGAAAGATATTTTTATTATTTGTTTCATTTGTATCATTTTTATTGTACACCCTACAGGGATTATTATTGATGTAATTGATCATGTAAAAGTCATTAAAAGAGTCGATGAAAACCCTAACTGTTAGGTTGGCCTAGAAAGATCTAGAAAAGAATATTTTATTGTAAATTGTATAGGTTGGCCCAGTTAGGTGAGTCAATCCGACCTATTTAGTAAAAAGGTCAAGTCATTTGATTAGTATAAATGAGCAGGTCGAACTCCTCATTTGGTCACCTCACTCACACATTGAGCTCACATCACTAGGAGAGATAAAGTCATTCAGAGTAGCTGCTTTTGGAGTCTTCTTGTTTTGGGTCTTTTCACGAGGGATACTATTGTATATTCTGACGAATCTATATAGAATAAGTTTGCTTGGTTTTTCTGCCCCGAGAGGGTTTTCCCAGGATAAAATTGTTGTGTACTATTGTTTATGTTGTGCTTGTCTTTCTTTCAGTGATCCTATTGCATATGGTTATGATGTTATGATGCTAAATGTTTAAGATATTGTATAACCATTAAAATTCTAATGCCACCCTCCTCCCCCTCTTCCATAGGACACAACAACACTAGAACATGTTGGGGGGCCCCTCCCGAGTTTCCTTGTGCATGCCATTCTCTTCTTGGCCCTAGGGGTGTGTATTCTCAACAATGAGATGATTCCTATATAGGCATTATAGTTTTTTATTATACTTAGGATTTAGACCGTAGATCTTAGAATATATTTGCTTTCATTGGAGCTACCCTTGCACTCCCACTTTGTATTGACACAGATATATTTAGCAGTTCCATTGACCTTTTTATGGTCATTAATAAACTTTTCTTATCTTGTGATTGCTTGTGTCCTTAGATTTCCTTTCTTGTATGTGAGTATTTTGCATCAGATAATTGTGATCATGATCACAATTTTTTTATGAGTACTCAAATCATATTCCAAAATATCCATCCTAAATGTACAATATTAGTGTACTTTTATATTTTTGTTATGTGCAAATATGTACCCAATTGCATCCTTGTTAGCACTCGAGATTTCACCTTTTAGAATCCTAGTGCCAACTTCAACATCAACACTTACATGCATCAGTTGGTAGCAATGATGATTACATGGAAATTTGTAATAAATCAATTGTTTTGTGGAGCAGGTCCATTAGTATCAGTAGCTTCACTTGGAGTTTGAATTTAGCTACAAGCATGCCAATTTTTTGGACAAGGACATGTACCCTTTGCATGTGAGATTTTGTACTTCAATTATGACTTTCATTGCATGCAGGATTGACAGTAAGACTTTGAGTTGCATGCAGAGCTTTTTGCCTACTTGCATGTGACATGCATGTGATTTTGTTGTACTATTAATTTTAGCAGGAGTCCACAATGCTGCTTGCATGTTGGATTTGATGCCATACCTGGGATTTTGGATTTGATGCCATATTTGGGTTCTTGGTCACATACAAGTCTAATTATGCTATTTTTAGTGACACATTCACAATGCCATGTGGGTGTTGGAATGGTACCTCATGTGAATTTCAATGCCTGTGTCTATTTTTGGTACTTCATGCTTTTATCACGTTCTTGTTTTAGATGTTGCTATTTTACAAAGTGGCACTTGTAAGTATTTTGATATTTGGGCCCATAAGAGTGTGGTCTAATGGGAAGCAGCGAGGTGTTCAGGCTTGTATTAACGTCAAGACCCGGGTTCAAATCCCTTGGCTGTAAATATTTCCATCTAAATATATGAATTATTTCTCAATATAAAAGTAAAATAAAATAAAACATTTTGATATTTGGTGCTTTTTTGGCAAACTTTCTGTTTTTAATAAGTTTATATTTGTAGAAGGTACTCTTCTTGGCAACTGTATTGTATGGCAGGGATCAGGCATGTATTTGGTTGTGGTGGCAGAGCTTTGTTCTCAAGTTTTCCTACATTTTTTTGGGTTACTACTATTTTGGGTAGTTTCCATTTTTAGCAGGTGAAAATATGCCAGGTGCTAATGCAAGATCTATGGTTACAGTTGCTCTACATTTGGATGAGATTTTGTCACATTTGCTATTTTTAGACATCACTATATTTGGGCATGTCAGGATTTCATATATGTTTTATGGTCATGCTTTTCTTTTTCTTCGAACATGTGTTAAATCATTTTTTGGGGCATTTTCTGTTTCAGAAGGGAAAGCATGTAGTTGAATCAAATGTGAGAGTGGGTTATGTTTACCTGTGAGTGTATACCTTTGCATTAACCCACTTGAGGAGATATTTTCAGAATAAGGCATCTTATTCATAATGCTTTTTCTAGAAATTATTTTATTTATTATCCATATAGAAGAGAGCACTCAAGTTGAGATGTAATTATTGCAAAAATTATCCTATCTGATCCATGTAGATTGAGCGCTCTGCTTAAAGATATTTATGGAAAAGCAATTGTATTCAGTTAACCTTCACTGGATCTTATCCTGTTTATTTTGCACAAGAGAAGTGCTTCTCATTTGGGAGGGAATTTAGCTTTTCTTATCCATGCACTGTCTGGACTCCGGTTTATTCTTGCAAAGATTGGGTGCACCAGTCGAGGGTATCATTTGTATCTTTCAGTTGATAGGCTCAGTCAAGGAAGCCTATCTTATCACGTCCAGTTTAGTTCTATTCAGGGCAGAAGAGGATGCTCAATCTGGGAGCTACTTTGAGTTATATTATTCTTGGCAGATCTAGTGTGTCTCACTTCATCATTATTCTTGGCAGGTTCCAGTGGCTAACTCTGGGCAGATTCCTTCCTATCTTTCAGTTGACTAGTACAGGCTGTCTTTTGGGATTTCATGCATCAGTGTCAGTGCTTGTTCAGGAGAATCATTACCTCTCATCTATTCTATTCCAGGCCAAGCAGGGAGCCTCACTTGGGGGGCACTTGGTGGGATTGGTCTATTTAATGCAAGTTCGAAAGACAGTCGAAGGAATTTTACTTTCCATTCTTCTCTTCACTTACATCTTTCCCTCGCCCAACCTCTTCCATGCGCTCATTCAGTTCTTGGGCAGCACATGGTCGCTTGGGTTCATTGAGATCCATTACTCACTGCACAGATGAACTTTCTAGCCTTGATTGTATTTGGTCTTTGAAGATGTGCTGTAAGTCCTTTCCAAATTGACTGAAGAAAATTTGATTTTCTGTTATACTTGGTTGAGATCCATTACTCACTACACAGATGAACTTTCTAGCCTTGATTGTATTTGGTCTTTGGAGACATGCTGTAAGCCCTTTCCAAATTGACTGAAGAAAATTTGATTTTCTGTTGTACTTGGAGTCTTGGATCATGGATAGACATAGTTGATCATCTTTGCTCAGATATAATAAAAATTGGATCCTTTGGCAGAAAATCTAAGTTTCTATGTGTGAGAATTCAATGGTTAAATTGCCCTCACTTCAAGAATTGAATTGATAATCTTCTCTTAAATCAACAAGATTTGATCTTTCACCTTGCTGGTTGTTCTATCCTTGTCAACAGTTTCATAACCCAATAAATAAAGAACCGATCAACAAAACTCCATATAAAAAAAACAGATTGTATTCTGAGTGTTATAAGGCTAAATCATCCATTATTAAGGCGAAAATATTGCAGACTTGTGAAGTTAATTTGCAGATTTGTAAGTGTGTTTCTTTTGTATGAAACTATTATAGGTTAAATCTCAATTTTATAGGTCGAAAACCAGCAAGGTTTCAGTTCAGAATGAACATGTTTTAGTAGCAGATTTTTCCAAAGTTGTATCTGGTTATCAAAGGGAAATCCCCCTGGAGTTAGCACACACTAACTCCGAAGAGAGATTTATTGTGGGTGACATTTAGCAATCAACTTTGCTGTCCCTTTGGGGTTATCTTTGTGTTGTGTCTTCGGTGCAGCCCCGAGTGATAAGAAGACCAGCCCTATAATTAAGGGAGTTCTACAATAGGCAACAAACTCCAAGATTTAACTCATTGCGTGTAAGATTAAGGTACATTAGGAGAGGCAACATGGCACTCTCATTCAAGTTTATCCTTTCTTACCGAAGGTTCTGCTATTTTTTGTTCTCTGAGCATACTCTCAGTGTCCTCTTCAATCACTAAAGAAGTTCCATTCAGTTATTCTCGTTTTTCTCCATCTATGTTCATGTCACAGTCAAATTGAGAAGAATTCCTGGCCCATAGGTTTCCATGCAATCATGTTAGTTGGACTTAATGTATAGGTTGTGTTCTTTTCAACAGTTGATCTCAGATCAGTTGGTCAGTTGGACTTATTAGAGATACTGTCTGGTTTAGCATTTAAATTTGTGATGGAAGTAACTTATTAATTTCTATATTTTAAGCTCTTCCTTTGCTATATTGTATCAGTTTTCACTCTAATAATGTTTTACAAACCAGGGGGCAGCAATTGATCGGATTTTGGGAGCAATTGTACATGGCAGAAACTTGACAACACCAATCGATTATGTCCTGTGTATTGGTCATTTTTTAAGCAAGGTATGTGTGATTTTAAGTGTTCAACAAAAGATTTTAAAGTTTAAACCTAGAAGAATGTATGAGTTATTTAGTGAGTGAATCATTGGGGCAGAGAAATGGGAAATTTGCTCATGTCCTTACCATAGAATCTGTGGGGCCACCTTGAAAAGATAAGAGTTCAAAAATGTGTTGGGTTTGTGATGCAAAACAGATCACATCAAGATTAAGAATGCTATCTCGACTTATAACATAATGAACAAGTGACTAATCCATTCTGAATTTTGGTTGACTTATTGGCAATGCCTGATTCTGGAATTTCAAGCTTACGAGTGTTTTGGAAGCCTAAGATATTTACTTTTGTAGTTTGATTTGATGAACCTAATGCACTTAACAAGATTATGAAAATTTTGTTCATATTGAGGCTTTTCTGCAATTCCTTTTCCAGGACATGTATGCCTTAGTTATTCACAGCCCATTTGCTCATGCTAAGGGTCGGTTTTCCACATTCAGTTATGCGTCCATTCTGTTTTCAACTGTTTCCAATGATTGTCTTGAAATATATATCATTCTTGTCCATGGATTTTGTAGATCTGTTCTTGATTAAACCCAACCTTTTCATCCACTGAGTTGTCTGTTTTAGATTCCTTTTCTCGTTTCCAAGCTCTGCCTTCATCCACACTAGCTTTTACTATTTTCGCAATTGACTACTCTCATCATAGTGTCTATGTGAATGGGATACAATTCTGATTCCTCCAGAAGCAAATTTTAGGAGATCTTTCTTTACTTTATCAATGATGAGCCTCTGCTATACTTTCTTAAATTGTCTTATTTAGTTTAAAACTATCTGCCCATACATGTTAATCTATTAAATACAACTGAATCTAGTAATTACTAATAACCCAATAACAGTTTTGATTTTCATCTACCTTCATCCTAAGCCAATAACTTTTGTTCCAAAGTCCAAGAAGGGCCTTCCACTCCTTTGACTTCTTTCCTGTTTTGTGTTTTTCAATTTGAATTCTAAGCTAGGTACTTGTATTCTTTAGCGATGCCTACAGTGGTTATTGTCCAAGTATCCTTGGTTTCTGAATTTCTACAGTAGCATATCCTTACAGGCTTAGTCATGCATCATCTTTCCTTCACTTGGCTATGTAGTTTGGATTGGTCACTTTTCTTCTTATTATGATTTTGAGCGAAAATCAAAGTGGAATTTTAAGATTCCTTTATCTTGAGGCCTAAATTTGAGAAGACCTTTTTTATTTTGCCTATAGAGGCAAATAAATATATACCATAAGAGGCAAAGAGTGCATCTAAGTGATCAAATTTCTAGTTGGGCTACTTCCTTAACTGAAATCCAAATGTGCATATATAATGATCTCTTACTGTTTCACAAAATTACTGAGTGGAGTTCCCTGTTTCTTTCATGCACCTTGCCATATGTTGCAGAATATAGATGTTTTTACTTTTTCCTTCTCGTAAATCATTGCTTCTGGTAAAATCTGCCTTCCCTAGCACATGTGAGCTACTCCTGCTATATGCAATTCTTCTTTCCCAACTTGGATTTTCAGGTATGATATGTCTTGACTATGTCCTATCTTCTTTTGTTCATGTCAATTTCTTGTACCATTTCTTTTTTCATCCAAGTAATTGGCCCATTGTTTCACTTGTGAAATAAATAAATAAGAAGATATTTTTCGTGTTCTACAATATTTTATGAATTTCTGTAAGTGGTCAATTGCGACCTCGTCTGTTTAAAATTGAAAGTGAGTCTTTCATTTGCTTTATCAGGATGCTGATCCATAGATAGTCTTTCCTTTTACATGACATGGATGGTTGATTGCAAGTAGTGGTTGTGCCTTTTCCTAACGTTTTTTCCTCCTTTTTGTACACTCTTCCTCGTCCATTTTTAATTTTCACAAACCTCCATGTTTTGATATTGTGTTCTAAAACTGAAAGAAGATTTTAGATAGTTGAATGACAATGCATGAAGGGAAGAGATCAGTTAGTGGCATATGTGATATTGGCATGGCCTTTGTAACTATTACGATTCAGTGTTAGTGAACTAATAAATCATTCTCTAAATGCCTCGTTGAATTTTATTCTTCTAAGCATTTTGCATACTTCCTATTTTCAGTTTATTTAGTTCTTGAGGCTAGTTGTGACTCCACAGTGAGGGGAATTTTCACCTATTATGCGATTTGGTTTAATGACTATATATATAATGTCTTTCTTTCAGGATAAAGATGTATACAATTTCTTTGATCCAGAACTCCCTTTTGATAAAGATGGGAATGGAGTAATTGAAGAAGAAAGGAAGCAGCCATCCAAAAAGAACAGTAATACCAAATCAGAAGATACAAGTGACACTGAAAATGAGAGAGGGAACGTGGGTTCGCAGGATGGATCATCTGTACTTGATCTAAAGGGGGATTACTACTTTTCTTGTGCTGTTGGTCGCAAGCGATCTAATGCACGTTATTCTCTTGCATCCTCAGAGGAGGTCATTGCTTTTTTAAATGCTCTCGCAAAAAGAAGCTATTCACATGATAAACCTCAAACAAATGGTTGACATGATCGTTATAAATTACTTCACGTATGAATGGATCTAGTAATAGAAATAGCATGTGATGGTGTGCAGAATGCCATACAAAAAGTTTGAGGGGTTAATATTCCTTTTGGGTTATCCATTTCAACTATCGGAAAGGTTCACCTTAGTTTTTTAATTGTAAAATTAATTCATTAAATAAAATCATTCTTTCATGTATTAGAAATGTATATATCATCTTTTTTGGACTCTCCTTAATTTTTATAATTAAAATTTTAAGGATACTTAATATCCATTGAGTTTTCGATTTTTTCTGAACAATAATTTACACATTGTTACTTTAATTTATCCCCGAACATAAAGTATCTAACTAAATTGACAACTATAAGATAATCTAACTCCATACTCGTATCTTGCACCATTGAATTTCTGCACCTTTTTACAATTTGTATGAAAGCATTGCCATGCTCATACAAATCCGTTCTCTATTCAAATTCAATTGTCTCACTACACATTCTAGTCAACATCAATGTCCTACTCACTGCATCAATAACCTTATGCTCTTTACTTGATTCACCTTCCACATGCTTCAACTTCACTTAATTATTTATATACAAATTCCCTGGCAACAAATAATGCGGCTAATGCTTCAATGCTTGTGTCATTGCATAAAATTCCAATACATTGAATGTGTCTAGCTTGCTTCATTTCACTTCTCACTAAAGAATATCGTTAGCCTACCTTCTTAGCTCAAAAATATCCAAAAGCCACTCCATTTGCACCACACTCTAATTGGAAAACTTCTTCAAAATTTGAAGTGGCAAACCAGTGACTATAATTTTTGAAGTGCCAAATTGGCAACTATAATTTTTTTCTTCAGCTAGTCAATACCCTTGTACAATTGTGCACCCCATTGAAATGTTTGTATCTCCATATATTTTGTTATGGGTATGCAAATCCCACTAAAACCTCAAAGGAACTTCCTATAAAAGTTTGCAAAGCCGTGGTTATCTCATTACCTTGTGAACATTGCAAAATACATGCCATTGCAAATAAGCTTCACCTTCTTTGGGTCCATACTCAACCCCTGCCAAGAGATCACCAATTCCAAATATACCAACTCTTGTTTGATGGATTCACAATTTATTCAAATTTATAGTGTTATATTTTCAATGCTTCCGATACTATATGATACGAAGATAATCACCTATGCGACCACTATAAACTATATAGCATACAAGTACATGACAACAAACTTGCCAATGTACAAAGGTCTTGATACCTTTGCCATCAACCTCATAATAGCACAATGTGTGAGTTAATCCAAATGGCATGCTTGACTCACCTTATCCAATATTTTATCTTAAATGTTTATCTTCCACTTATACCCATTCCTTAATACTTATTTGGTAATATGTACTCTTCGTATCAGTCTTGTTAATAAGTCATGTTCCCTCAAATGTTTCCATCTTCACGTATCATCATTAATCGAAGCTTTCTATAGTAACTAGTCGTTCAACTTTGGACTCCATCGAGTTCATCCTATGCATGGCTTGGCTCCACATTGATACATCAAAAATAAAATTTATTCCATGTGCAATCTTCCTCCGTGGAGGAATTACACCTTATAGATCTTCAATTGCGATGCCATTAAACACTTCTAACAAATTCTTACATCTTCATATATCTCTTTCCCTTGTACATTGGTGGAACCACTATTGCACTTCTCTTCTATCATCTTTTAGAGAACTACATAACACTCCTTTGTCTCTTTCATTGCAATTAGGAACTCCTTTGTAGACACTAACAACACTTATTTGGTATCTATGAGGACTAAGCTAAATCCTGAAATACATATCTTTGGATGTAAAAACATGAAATCTAATACAAATACTTTGAATTTCTATAATCTTTTAGAGAACTACATAACACTTCTTTCTCTTTCATTGCAATTAGGAACTCCTTTGTAGACACGAACAACACTTCTTTGGGATCTTCATCCTTGTAGCTCCACAACCCCCCCCCCCACACACAACATGAAATATGAGGACTAAGCTAAATCCTAAAATACATAATGTTCTTTGGATGTAAAAACATGAAATTTAATATAAATACTTTGAATTTCTATCTATTTTGATTTAGCAATATGATTTTCAACTTAGATATATTTCTTATACTAACATCTAGCCATAAAATAAGTAACTTGCAACATCTTTTTCCCTATCAACTATATAGCAAATTAATCACTACAATTTATCAACAATCTGAATAGCAGTTCCAAATAGTTCCAAAAATGAATTTACTAAATTAAAATTTACAAGAGGAATACCTTATTGCAGTTGAGGAATCCAAGGCATCTGCCAACAGCTCTGAATTCCTTGCCTATTCAACAATTACCCAATCGAGTTTAACCACAACCATTGGAACATCCTCTTTAGCTCCCTGGTTCTAGAAAACTCTTGTGAGTTTTCTGGACCCTTTGTCCGAAACTCCAAGAACAATAGCACACTAGAATAGCCACTAATAAGTACAATCACTTAGCAAAATTTCACCATATGTTTTCTCCACCAAATATTGACAACGCCCAAACTCTCCTCCCCCCTTCTTCTTATTGTCGAGGTTTATTCTCCCTAAGTCATGTCCAGCCCCCAAAATATCATCCACCTCTCCTTTGTACACTCGCTCCCCCCCAAGAACTCAATCAATTAAGTTATTTAATCATGTTGGCACACAATTCAAAAGATAACTTTATAATAAAATAATAACCCACTTTTGATAATCATATCCTAATCTACATACTCAAATAAAAGAAATAAAAAAAATAAGCATTCTTCGTTGGAAATCAAACAATTATACAATGGACTAAATTTTGCTTGAGATTTAAATGCCTAATCTACCAATTATTTCCTAGTCTTAATCCATTTAATAAATAATATTTAATTAACTTTAATTGATTATCCCTAATTATAATCAGCGTGATTAAGCAATCCATATAATCATGATCAATATATAACATACTAATAAGCATAAACAGTTGCCACAGCTAAGTTTTCGACGCGAGGATAAAAAAGTTCAGGACCTAGCAATGCACGACTAAGATAATAGATAACATCTCTTGGAGCTAGTCATCTTCCTGAACTAAAACTATTCCAACCGTGGAATCTGATGTAGTCGGTTACAACATGAAATCTCATGTGTAATATGGTGGGCTAAGTAAAGGGGTTGTCAATAATGCCTTTTTTAAGGGCTTAAAAAAAAATTGAGCAGCCTCATCCCATATGAATGGAACGTGTTTCTTAATAAAACGCATGAATCCCTTGGTTCTTTTAGCATAGTTTACAATAAAACGCTTGAGGAAATTAGTTTTCCCCTGTAAACTTTGAAGCTGACAAATGGTAAGAGGAGGAGGCAGATTTACAATAGCTTCGACTTTCAAAGGATCGACCATGATTCCTTTGTTGGATACAATAAATCCTAAAAAACGGCCATACTCGATGTAGAAAATACATTTATTAGGATTCAAACAATCTTATAATGTATGCATCATTCAAACATGAGGCCCAAGTGATCAGGATGGTCTTGTCTCTTTCGATATCGTGCAGGTAGATCATCAAGATAAGGCTCTACGATGTGTTTGATATCCTGGAAGGAAAAACACATAGCATGTTGGAATGTAGCTTCAGTGTTTTTCAAATCGAACGTCATCTTCCTATAAGCAAAGGTACCCTAAGGACAAATGAAAGTAGTTTTATGTTGATCCTCATGTTTAATCTGGATCTAATTATAGCCCGAAAATCCATCCATAAAAGAAAATATTTTTCTTCCCACACACTCATCAATAATTTGATCAATGAATGGTATGGGGTAGTTGTCCTTCGGACAGGATTTGTTCAAATCATGGAAGTCAATACAAACTCTGATAGTACCTTGCTTTTTATCTACTGGAACTTGGTTGAATACCCATTCCGTCATAGCAATAGGATAGATGAAGCCATCTTTTAAAAGCTTCTCAACTTTGGCTTTGACAGTCGCTGCCTTCCTAGGATTTAATGGAAGAAGTTTTTTTCGAATAGGTTTATCATTTGGTACGTTCGAATTTCATGTTCAACAATGGAAGGGTCAATGCTTGGCATCTCCTCATACGACCAGACAAAAACGTCCCAAAATTCTTTAAATAAGTCGGTATAAATACAAACTTCTTCCTCATAACAGTTTTCATCGATAAAGTTGTTTTCGACGACATTTGGATCCCTGGAAATATTGATCAACATAGTTTTAAAAAAAATCCATATTTCTTTTAGCGTAAATTCCCTGTTTAGCTAAAGGATTAATGGACCAATCAATGTTTTCGGGTAGTCTCACATGGAATTCCTCATATTCAATTCTATTTAAAGATGGAAGGAAGTAGGAATGATGATGCATATCTTCCCAAGGTTTCTCAGAGCCTATCATGGATTCCATAATGGCCTCGTCTGTAGGCAAGACTGTATAGAATGAGAGGAATCCATAGCCCATGCATCCTCGTAACGAAGATCCAACTCCTCTGAGACAGGGGGAGTTGTAATCGAATATGTGGTAGTACTTTGAATGGCTTGATAAGCTATATGTGCCAAGGATAAAGGTACTACCGACTGACGGTATGGGGAGTCTTCTACTAACTCAGTTGGAGTTGGCAGGATCCAATGATTAGTTCTATTGGATGTTCCTTGTGAGGAATCCTCGGATACAATATTGTCATCCCTAACACTAGACAGACTGATATAATTAACAGGAGCAGGAATATTGAATGTGTCCATGAGTGATGGATACATTCTTGTCCCTATACTCTTGGTTGATGGGTTTGTTCGATTAATCCATGGAATATTCAAGTTTGTGGTAGTTGCAGGACTATTCCGGGTATAGGATAATTTGCCAATTTTGACTATCCTTCCTTCATGAGGAAATAACAAAACCCGAAACATGGATGATGGAATAGCTTGCATAGCATATGTCCAACTTCTTCCCAACAACAGATTGTATTCAAGGGGAGCGTCTACGACTTCAACTTCCATGGAAACGGTTTTTTCTCCTAACTCGATATCAAAAGAAGGGAGGATTCCATGAGGTCAAAATGACCTTACATCAAAAGTTGCAAGTAATGTGGTTGAAGGAACTAACTCTAGGGACCCTAGAACTCTCCAACAAGAAATAGCCATGACACACATAGATGCGCCTTCAACAAAAATAGTTAGTCAAATAGTTTTGGAACCACGAACTATGTCAATTTCGAAAGCGACATGATATGGTAAACTAGTCAGACAAATCAAACTTTTCCATTAAAGCATTCACAAAGTCCGTGTTTCCTATAGTAGCCAAGAGTGCATTTCGTTGCGATGGGAAACTTTGTAACACTTCTTGAGCATACATCACACACGGCATTTAGGACAAATATTCAACAATCGAGTAGTTGGAAACATCCTAAGAATTAGGATTGTGCACACTCTTTTGTAGGCACCTTTTGTTATCTTTGGCATAGAATCAACATGTTTCTCAATATGGAGAGAATTCTATGGATTAGGAATTTCTTTCTACTTTAGCGACGGTTATTGACTATAATTTTTTGCTCTAGTTTGTAACAGAGTATTCAAACATATCATATTTGTTAGAATTTTGATAATTTCATTCAAATATTATCTAGGATCCTACTAAGATAATAACATGCACAGCATAACAATCATAGACACAAGAGACACAATGTTTCCTCGGGGAAAACCAAGAAGGTGAAAACCCCGCAACTTCCTCAGAGATAGAATAAGCACCAATACAAAGATCACAAAGATGAAACCCCAAAAGATAGATGTCTTTAGCAGCTACTCCTCCTCCACGTGTGCGCACTCCTCTCTCTCAACTATGCGAGTTGGATGAGTGAGTGAATGAGCAAATAGAGTGGTGCAACCACTCTATTTATACTTTAACTTAACCTGCCTTTTATCCTAACTGGGCCGACTCCCTAAGGGATTCTAATAACCCTTCCACTTAACTCATACAGGGCCGACCCCTCTAAGGTGGTCTAATAACCCATCAAATATAAGTTATGACGCTTACAATATAACTTGCGACACTTGCAAATACAAACGACGACACTTCCAATCGAAGGAATAATACATCTCCGTTGGGGATACAATAAAGTACAAATGTAATACATACAATATACAAGTGAATATCTTCCAAAGTTACAAATACATCAACACTCCCTCTTAATTAGGAAGGTATTCTCTTGACACAGGTCATCAATACATATAGGTGCACGTCTTCAAAACTGGAGCTGGATCATCGTCACTGGATTACTGGAGCATCATCGTCACTGCTGCTATACTCGTCATCTCGATCACAGGTGCTATCTCTCAATTCTACTCGTCATAGGAAGTTCTACAAAGCCAGCCCTTTTTCATGTTGGATGTAGGCCTAGCCTCCATGTAGGTCTTCATCATCTCTGTGAGTGGCCCATCTGGTGGAATCTCAGGACTGATTATGTGCATCTACAAAACCTCGAAAGAGCATCCCATGACTGATTACGAGCTACTACTCAATCTATAGGATCTCCCAGGGACTTATTATATGCAGACAAGCAAAAGCTCGAAAGAGCATCCGAGAACTGATTATGTGCCAAGCACAACCTGCAAGATCTCCTAGGGACCCATTACATGCTACCAGGAAAAACCTTGAAAGATTATCCCAGGATTGATTGCGTGCCAAACACAACCTGCAAGATCTCCCAGGGACCTATTACATGCCACTGCACAAGAAAAACCTCGAAAGAGCATCCCAGGATTGATTACGTGCCAAGCACAACCTGCAAGATCTCCTAGGGACCTATTACATGCTACTCCACAAGCAAAACCTCAAAAGAGCATCCCAGGACTGATTACGTGCCAAGCACAACCTGCAAGATCTCCAAGGGACCTATTACATGCTACTGCACAACCTGCAAACTGTCCACATCCATGGAGCATCATCCAGATGCTCATGATCATATGGATCATCATCATACAGAACATCATAGTGGAGCATCGTCCAGATGCTCATCACACAACACTTACATCCACAGCTATGGGGAGGAACTGCCTACCACCATGCTTGGAAGGGCTCCTGCATCTGTGTCCCATCACTTCCTCCTGGAAGTATCTTCAATATGAAGAACACCAAGCCTCTCTTTCAAGTACTTGAACTTCACCCTGGCCGGTGGCTTGGTCAACACATCTGCTATCTGCTCGTTCGTCGCAACATACAGGAGCTTCACTACTCCTCTCTGCACCATATCCTTGATATAGTGATACTTGATCTCAATATGATTTGACTTGTCATGAAACACCAGGTTCTCGGACAACTTCACACAGCTCTAGTTGTCACAGAAGATACAAATAGCATCCAACTAGAGATCAAACAAATTAGACAGTATCTTCCTTAGCCATAGTACCTCACAACTAGCCGAACAAGATACGACATACTCTGCCTCGGATGTACTTAGTGCTACGCAGGATTGCTTCCTGCTAAACCAAGAGATCACCCCAAATTCCATACTAAAGAAGCACCCCGAAGTGCTCTTCCTATCTGCAGCATTGTCTTCCCAATCTGAATCAACATAACCCTCCAGGTTAATCTTTTGATTCGCATCATACTTGAGCCCATAATCAACCGTACCCTTCAGGTACCTCAGAATATGCTTTACAACAATCAAGTGAACATGTCTAGGATCAGTCAGGAACTAGCTCAAAGTGTTCACAGCAAAGCAAATATCTGGACTCGTGTTCGTCAGGTACATCAAGGACCCAATCATCTGACAATACATCGTGGCATCAACCGACTCTAATGAAGCATCACTCAATAGCTTCAGGTTCAATGCCATAGGTGTGGCCATGGCCTTGCATTCCATCATCCCGAACCGCTTCAAGATATCTACTGCATACTTCCCTTGTCCAAGGAAGATTCCATCTGTACTCTGCCACACCTCCATGCCTAGAAAGTAATGCATCATACCCAGTCCTTCATCTCGAACTCGACAGTAAGCTTCCTCTTCGTGTCAGCAATCAACCCATCCTCACCTGTCACAAACAGGTCATCTACATACAGTAGGAGTATCACTGGATTGCCTTCCTCAACCTTGTAGTAAAGGTTGGAATCCGCTTTACTCTTGGTAAAGCCCAAACTAGTCAAGAAGTCATCAATCCTGTCGTACCATGTCCTGGGTACTTGTTTCAAACCGTACAAGGATTTCTTTAATTTGCACATATGTGACTCCCTGTCATGTGTCTCAAATCCAAGTGATTGCTCCACATAAACTTCCTCTTCGACTACACCATTCAAGAAAGTTCTCTTGACATCCATCTGGTGTATCTTCCACTTCATCACTGTAGCCAGAGCAAGTACTGTTCTGATGGAAGTGTATCTAGATACAGGTGCAAAAGTTTCTTCATAATCTATCCCTTCTTTCTGGGAGAAGCCACGAGCCACAAACCTTGCCTTGTATTTCTCTATGCTACCATCTGCAACATGCTTGATCTTGTAGATCCACTTGGAAGTCACAAGAGACTTCCCTTATGGTCTTGGGACCACATCCCAAACATCATTCTTCATGATCGACTGGTATTCTTCGACCATGGCCTCCTTTCATTCTTTCTTTTCTGTCACTTCTTCATAACTGGAAGGTTCTTTGTTCATTATGTCACATAGTAAGGCTACATAGGTTGTGTGTGACCTTGTCCTTTTTCTTTCTCTGTGTTCCTCCTCTGGAACACCATACCTCTCTACATATTGGATGAGCTCTCTTTCCCATGTTGGTTTCCTCTTGTGAGATTTCTTCTCACGGGGTGGATCTACAGGTTATTGTGGGTCTTATATTTCACGATCTTCTTCTGGAATTGCTTCGTTCATGGTGGTGTCTTGTATTCTAGGTACTCTTGGTTCTTCATTGTCTTTAACAAGTGGTTTCCTGGATTTGATGTATGCTGAGTCTTCATCAAAAGTCACATCCCTGCTGATGTCAATCTTCTTGAACCCTGGAAAGTAGATTTTGTATGCTTTTGAATTTTCACTATAACCCACGAATATACCCTTCTTTCCTGAAGGATCTAGCTTTGTCCTCTTTTCTCTTGGAACATGTGTGTATACTGGACAACCAAATATCCTGAGATGGCTAACTTCTGGTTTCTCACCGGAGAAAGCTTCTTTTGGTGTCTTGTTGTCAAGCATCTTGTGTGGTGTTTTGTTTTGTACATATACAGCTGTTCTTGTTGCTTCTTCCCAAAGATGCATAGGAAGATCTTGGTCATGAAGCATTGCCCGTGCTGCTTCCATGATAGTTCTATTCTTCCTTTCTGCAACTTCATTCTGTTGTGGATTGTAAGGAGTGGTCAACTCCCTCTTAATCCCCGAATCACTGCATAACTTCTTGAAGTCTGCTGAAGTGAATTCTCCACCATTGTCGGATCTAAAAGTCTTGATCTTCCTTTCAGTGTGGTTTTCTATCAAGGCTTTGAATTCCTTGAATTTGCTGAATACTTCATGTTTATTATTCAAGAAATAAATCCAAGTCTTCTTAGAGAAATCATCAATGAAAGAAACATAATATACATACCCACTCAGAGAACTGGATGACATTGGACCGCATACATCGGAGTGGATAATTTCCAAGATTCCTTTTGCCTTGCTTTCACTGCTTGGAAATGTCTTCTTTGTGTTCTTTCCTTTTGCACATCCTTTGCAAACACCTTCATGCTTTGACTAGATTTCAGGAAGACCCTCTACTGCTTTGCTTGCAATTGATAGTGCTCTATAGTGAACATGTGCAAGCCTTCTGTTCCAAAGTTCACTTGGATCCATGGATTCATGTACCATGGCTTGTTCAGGTTGTCCCTTCAATTTGTACAATCCTCCCTCTTGCTCTCCAATCACTACTGCATCGTCTATGGTCTTACCTTTTGGCCACATAAGTACTTGGCCATCCACAAATGCAACCCTCATCCCCTTTGCATCCAAAGATGATATGGAGAGAAGATTCTTCTTAATTCCAGGTACATATAGAACATCTTTCATCTTCAAAGACTTCCCAGAGTCTAACTTGTAGGAGGCTTCACTACATCCTTTTATAGGGTATTGATAGTCATCCCCAAGTTTCACCTTATGAGGTGACTCATGTTCAAATAGGTCCATAAGATATTCTTTAAATCCCGTCATATGTTTGGAATCCCCACTATCAATAATCCAATCATTACACCCATGTGTAATAGTACCTGTGAGAGCAAATATTAGAGCATATTCTTCGTCACTTGAAGAGTCTTCACTTTCTTCCTTAGTCTTCTTCCTGGGAGGTTCATCATCCTCAACAGCTTGAGCATGATATCTCTTCGTGTTGTTCTTGTTGTTGTTGTTGTTGAAGCCTTTTCTATTCTTGGGACAATATCAAGCATAGTGTCCCTTTTCATCACATGTGAAGCATCTAATGTGAGAATGATCTTCCTTAATGTTCTCCCTTTGATGATGGTGAGTGATCTTTTGAAATGAGATTTCTCCCTCTTGAACTTACTTATCTTGGTGTGTGTTGTGAGGTATTGGTATTCACTTCCCATCTTTTCTTCTCGGGCCACAAGTCTAGCTTCTTCTTGTGAGCATTCCTCCCATAGTCTACTGAAAGAAATCAATTTCTTTCTTGCACAAATTCCTTGGATGAAGAAGTCCCATGACCTAGGTAGGCCATTCAAAGTGGTCATCACAATTTCTCCATTCTCCACCACTTCATCCACAGCTTCAAATTGTTCTTTGATTTGAGAGACCTTAGTAAAGTAGGATTGGATGGTCTCTCCATTCTGGATCTTCACACTCTTCAATTGGTTCCGCAATGTCATATTTCGGTTTATATTCTTTCCTTCAAACAGTTTGGTCAAGGAATCAAACATCTCCTTGGGTGTCTTTAGGGAAGACACATGTGGTATGAGATGGTCTTTGATGGAATCTCCCTCTGGAACTGGAACCTATTCACTTATGTAGGTGTCCAATTCATTCTCTTATAGGATTAACCCAATCCTATACTTCCATGCTCGGAAGTTATCAGCCCCTTCAAGCTTATCCTCAAGCTTGGTGTGGTGAAACATCTTAATGAGAAACTCAAATGGAAATAAAATATTTAGGTCTTACCACTTGATTTGCTGAGACTGGATCTCGAGCTGGCTAGAGTTTGACAGAGAAACCCTAAAAATCAAAACTTGGAATTTCAAACTTTTGTTTGGATAGGGAGATGCAATTGAATGAGACGAGCAAGATGGTGTGCTCAAATTTTTAAAACTCCAAAATTGACCCCTCAAAATTGACCTGCGAATTTCGGATTTGCAACTTCTGTCAAAATCTAGTTTTCTAGTCCAAAACCCGAACTAGAGTTTGATAGATCCTGGGGTTCTACCCAACCAAAAAGTTCGATCTTGGTCTGTAAACTTCAATTTTTCTGAGGAGATCATTCCTATGCTAAGAGAACTCCAAAATTCCACTTCTGCCAAATCCCTAATTTCCTGCAGCAGTGACAGGCCAAACACTGAAAATGCTCAGAATCAAATTCTGTCTCAACATAAATATGTGCCTTCCTTAGGAGAGTCAGCCTAGCCTCTTTCCTTTGATGATCTGTGGAGAGAGACCCAAAAATTAAGAATCCCTAGCTTCCGCAGCTCCACAGTGTCTTCTTCTTAGTCCCGCTCTGATACCATGTTAGAATTTTGATAATTTCATTCAAATATTATCTAGGATCCTACTAAGAGAATAACATGCATAGCATAACAATCATAGACACAAGAGACACAATGTTTCCTTGGGGAAAACCAAGAAGGTGAAAAACCCCGCAACTTCCTCAGAGATAGAATAAGCACCAATACAAAGATCACAAAGATGAAACCCCAAAAGATAGATGTCTTCAGCAGCTACTCCTCCTCCACTTGTGCACACTCCTCTCTCTCAACTATGCAAGTTGGATGAGTGAGTGAATGAGCAAATAGAGTGGTGCAACCACTCTATTTATACTTTAACTTAACCTGCCTTTTACCCTAATTGAGATGAAACCTTAAGGGAGTCTAATAACCCTTCCACTTAACTCATACAGGTTCGACCCTCTAAGGTGGTCTAATAACCCATCAAATATAAGTTACGACACTTACAATATAACTTGCGACACTTGCAAATACAAATGACGACACTTCCAATCGGAGGAATAATACATCTTCATTGGGTATACAATAAAGTACAAATATAATACATGCAATATACAAGTGAATATCTTCCGAAGTTACAAATACATCAACAATATTGATGTATATTGATCAGAAGACAAGGCATTTTGATTGCCCCTAGCAGAACCAGAGCTGCAAGAAGTCATGTTTTGTCCATTTGGAAAAGGATCTCTTAACACAACAATTTGTTGGTGCTATAAAAACTTATGGGCTTCATCAATAAGGGTGAATTGATGTGTAAGGTTTCTTTTACAAATTTTGAAAGGAAAATTCACGTTTATATGTTCTTTCTTAGACCCCTCTACATTATCATTTGACTTGGGAATGTTTTGATTTCCATCCCCTTTCTTTTCCTTGTAATTATTTTTCTTTTCATGAAGTTGTTGAGGACCTTTTCGGTTTGACTACACATTGTGTACAGTAGTTGTTTGAGAAGGGGAGGTAGAAACCTCAGTTGCTTTTGTTGGAGATCGTTTGATAGATAAAGTTTTCATTTCTTTTGCAAGCACTTCTACAGTAGGATTTTCGACTGAACCAACAATGCCATCAGCATGTGGTCTCGGTTTCAGCCTAGCAAGATCAGTACTTGGTCGCACTATGTCAGGTATAATTTCATACAAAATCTCAGATTGAGATTATATCAAATCCAATTGTTGGGCTTTGCAAATAGCTTCCTCCTCTGTAGTAACCCCCTTAGTAGAAACATCTTTAGAGATGTAAGGTAAAAGTGACTTTAAAAGCCATTATAACCAAAATTTGGGAGGTATAGCAGCTTTAATCATCCTTTTCCTTCTTTGCCACTCCTGAATATGATCATAAATATGAGTGGCTTTGTTATGTCCAAAAGTAGACAACAAATCTGTACCGACATCATACCGAACATGAAGTTGAACATGGTTGAGAAAAACTGTCGTCAAATCTTCGAAACATAGTAAGCAGGTGATGGCAGCTCAATATACCATTTTGTTGCCACCCCCATGAGGGTTATTTTGAATAACCTTAGTCTAATCGAATCGTCATTTAGTGAATTAGAGGAACACCATAAATGAAAAGTAGTAACATGGTCTCTTGGATCTTCACTAGTTTTGCCTTCGAATTTTGGAATGTCCGAATGTAGATTGGTTGATTTACTTTTGGTCCTTACACCCTATTGTTTATTGGAAAGTAGTCATATATTGTAGTTACAAGAGGTAGTTACAAGGAGCTATTGCAAATAAGAAGTAGTTACAAGGAGCTATTGCATATAAGAGGTAGTTACAAGGAGCTATTGCATATATTTGACATTATTTGACCTTCTATCTCTTCGGCATGTCAAATAGCAGGTAGCTACAAGGAGTTATAACAAGCGACCAAGATGGATTGTGGCGTACTGAGTTGTTCATTAGCTTTAACAGATCTGAAAAGTTTAATGTTTCCAAAAAAGGTAATCTTAGTTGTTCTGAAAAGGGGGTGGGTTTCAAATCTTGATGGGGAAAGTTTCCCCAACCAGAGTTCCAAAAGGTTGGTTGGGGTTTCCCCCAGTCCTATCCTGCAAAGTGCAAGTATTTACAAAGGGATTCCACCTAATTTGGGTAGGGTTTCCTCCCCACATATCCTATGTCCAGTTCCACTGAGGTCAAGATACATTTCCCCCAACAGGGATACTACATAAAGGCATGGCAGTATTTCCCCTTCCACGGAAAAGTGAGAAAGGATTACTCATAATAGATGATTGAAAACTACCTATTTGAAAATTAAATCCTGTAAATGGGTTCGAACCTGAAACAAGGCCAGTGGAATGAAAATACATGGATCCTAAAAAAGGGGAAGAAGGGGGAATTTACCCCCAAACCAGGGAAACCCTTGAAAAGACAAAGCAGAACCACTAGGACCAACAACAGAGTTTTGGGACATATGGGTAGATGTGAAGGAAAATTTTGGTATAACTATTGTAGGCATGCCATATGTCAAATCATTAGTCCCTGAGGGTATTGAAAAAGGAATACTCGAAGATTGAGTAACCAAAAATCCTACAAGCATAGACCCAGTAATACAAGTCACAACCAAGGAAGTAGTAACCCGGGTTGTGGTAGGGATCTGGGTACTAACCTGAGGAGGGGAGATCCCTCATAACATTATGGAAGATGTAGGGGTACTTAGGTCCCCTAGTCTTTCACCTACATTATCCATAATAAGTCTGCTCGTAATCCTATAATCACTTAACTTGGGTTCACTAGAGGGATGAATCCGCACTACAACTAGATTCTTAGGTCCAATTAAAGGGGGGTTAAAGGGTCTAACAAAGCCTTCAGCTTGTAGATCTTCAACCGAAGTAGTGTGTGATTCAGGAGTGTTTTTCTTGATAAGGTCAAGCTCCCCAGGAATGTCAACTAATCAAGTTGGTTCAAATGAGCCACTTATGTTTATGCGGTGCCTCTAAGGAGGCAGTGGAGGCTCCACTTTAACCGGAGGAAGATTTGGAATCCTCCTTGATTGACGAAGTGGTTGATATTCTGCCCTTGAAAAATTTTAGACTCAAAAATCCTAATGCCAGCTAAACACACAGAGAGCAAACAACATACCACTATCAAAGAAAAGTCCTAAGGATATTAGTTAATCAAACAACTAATACTTCCAAAGTTTTAGTGTGGGTTGATTAAGTCCCACCGCTAAAATAACAAAGGCTGAAAGCAACTACTCAAGTCGGGTGTGTTTCCCTTTTTGGTGCAAGTGTTTTCTTAGATAAATCTAGGAAACACCCTCCAAGGGTACTAATTCTCCACACACAAATTCTGCCCAAGGTGTTCACAGAAAATTCTCTACTCTCACCTGTGTATGATCCTAGGACAATATACTATAGCTACCAATTAGTTCACAGCATTCGGGGGAATAGTGGAAGGTTAGAATCGTACGTAGGTAGCTAAGCCCAAAACTTCAACAACACCTAGGTACTGAAGAGAGTCCCCACATATGTAAAATTCCTGGTAGATGCTTGGTTAGGAATTGGAGGGATCTCTCCACAACCTAACCTCACACGACCTCGTGCTTCACTCTAGTGTGAGTAGAGCTTCCTAGATACACTGCTTACAAAAATAGATTTGTCTTATTTTGAAGAAATACCACTATTGTTTCAAAGTGTATGTGCTTTGGAAAGTTTACAACTGTCGTATTCCAAAGCACTAAATTAATCTATTGGTGAACGCCCCTAAAAATAAAACGTTCTAGTTGATTTTAATTAAAGTGTTCATTTTAAATGGCTTTCTTAGTCAAGGGGTATGGATATGCAACTCATGGTGTTTTGACTCTTTGAGGGAAATAAAACTTTTAAGGTCAAATAGTGCTCGTAGAAAGCAAAGGAGTGCTTGTAATCTTTAAATGAAAAAGAAATCAATGCAACACTTCTATTGTTTCACTTCTTTTTTCCCTTTTTATTTTGTAATAACAAAAATAAGAAACATGAATTTTCTTTTCCTTGAAACTAACTGAAGAAAAAATAAGAGGAAATTGAATCCTACCAATACAGTGTTTTTCTTCTTCTTTTTTACTGTATGCAAAGAAAGGAAACAATAACTTATGCAAACTTTTTGTATTTTTTTGGTAAACAGAAATCAAAGAAAGAAAATGACTTAACATCAAAGTTTTTTTTTTACTCTTTCAGTGCACACACAAGAACAAAATAAAACAATAATTATATTTACAAACTATTAAAGAAAGAATTATTTTGTTTTATTTTGTAAGAAGTATAAAGAACAGATTTTGAGCTTTTTATAACCTTGGATCTAAATAGTCTATGAAAATTGAAAAGAACCAGAAAGAATGGATGAAAAATAATAATGAAAAAAAATTCCACAAAGAAAAAACCCAAATTGGCGTTGAAAGACAAAAAAAAAGCGTTTCTAAAAATGCTAGGGATATGATAAACCAAGTTTCAAACAAAACACAGAAAGCCAACAATCTAGAAATCAAGCTCTGATTTATAGAAAAACTTAAAAAAAGGTTGCAAACAATTAAATAAGTGATTGTCAAAGAAGCAGCCCGTGTATACACGAGCTAACAGTGTACAGCTCGTGTATGGGAAGAAAGACGGTGAAAAAGAAGACTCTCCTACAGGGATAATACGCAACTATGTATGTTCACAGGTAGCGTATAAAGTCGGGAAAAGTTAAAAATAAAATTCACAGTGCCAAAAACCTGAGGTTTACAAACTTATAAGGAATGAAGGATACAAATGAATCTTTTCAACTGAAACCTAAACCACTTAGCAAGCCAAAAAAAACCATGAACTTAAGAAAAGAAACTCAAAAATGAATCAAACAACACTAAAAAAAACACCCAAAAGAAAAGAAGAACAACAGCGAAGTCGCCAATTCTGTTTAGAGAAATAAATCCCCAACAATTGTTGGGTTCAGTTGTTGCAAAGCAGAAACATAAGCAAACTCAATCTTGCAAGTAATCAAACAATTTATTTTTAAGAAACAATTGGCATACGAAGTATGAAAGATACACACCTAGTTCCAAATGTTTGTAGAAGAATCCTTTGGTCTTGAGCTTTGCTCCTTTGCCTCAACTTCTTGCCACAACTCCTGAAATGAAAACAAAGGAAAGTGAAAGCATCATAATAACCATAAAAATTTTAAAAGAAAAGTTGTAGAATTATAGATTTCCAATTCAATATCAATAATCATTCACATAAATTAAAATGCATATAAATATCATGTATTGGACAGGAAAAGAGTTCATTTATATATTGAAAATAACAACAAGTTACATAGAACAAGTAAACTTGATCATATTGATGTCATTCTGAAACTAGGTCCTTGGTTCTTCCTCTCAAGTAACTTCAGCACTCCAACTTTACTCAAGGTCTCTGGGGAATTCTCTAGCATAATAATATTGTAGTGAAAGCAATGGAAAACTAGGGTTCCATATAGGAAAAGAAGGATGATGCAGACTGGGGAAAAGGGTTGTACAAATTGATAACAGAGAGGGTTTCTTCTCGAAGAACAATCTCACCAAGAATTGGGCAAGGTGGTTGTCCATATTGTAACCTCAAATTTCTCTTACCTATGCTCTTTTATACTTTTGAGTAAAGCAGTTAGGGAGTTAGGAAAAGATATTCGTGGGATTTGGGAGTTTGGGAATGCTCTTTACCGAAACTAACCCGTGAATTTTTTTTTTAATTTTAATTTTTTTTATCCTCATGCGAACACATACACGGGCTAGACACACTTAGGTCACGTATACGCGAGCTAGTCAAACATAGGGTGCGTATTTGTTGAGAAATATGTTTTTTAAGGGGTTTCTAAAAATAACAAAATGTCCATTATGGCACAAGGGAAAATTATGTCTTCAACTAGGAACAAGGATAAGATCGACCACTATAACATCTTGTGATAAACTGTGGCAGAAGATACTATAATAGTGGGATCATAAGTAATTGAAGGCATTGTTGGATTAGGAAAGGGATATATCGCTATGGGATTATTAAAGCGCTTCACTCATATAATCGAGGTGAGTATATCTCTGTGAAGTTTAATTCTTTTTCCAAGAAAGCAATGATTAAGAGGGAGTTGGCAGTGCCTTACAACCCACCATAGAATGGGGTTGTGGAGAGGAAGAATGGGTCCATTATTAAGACTAATAAATAGTAACATGGATTTGCTCATGTGCCTTTGGGCATAGGCTTGCAATACAACTGTGCATATTTTGAATAGATGTCCTCACGAGATCTTGAAGGGAAAGATACTAGAGGAGGCATTCACTTGTGTGAAATTAGAGGTATTGCATTTCTATGCATTTGGTTGTCTAGTTTATATTCATGTGCCTGAGGACAAGAGGATAAAGAAAGGGTATTTTTGTTGGATACAGTGAGACATCCATAGTTTATAGGATCTACATTCCGACACAATGAAATATTGTGATGACTAGAGATGTGAAGTTTGATGAAGATGTGAGGTCTTCTAGTTCACAGGTTTCCCTTTCAGAGATTGAAGGGAGAGATGAGGTTGTTGTTCCAGAGGCTAATGCAGAGGTTAGAGTTGAGTTAGATTAAGGGATAGATGAGGTGAGATTGATGATGGCCGATATTTCCTCACCTTCCAATCCAACCCATAGGAAGTTGAGATGGCTTACTCATACATTGCAAGATGCATTGGAGCATGTAGGAGCACCCAAATCTTCATTGAGGAAAAGTATACCTCTTAGGAGATAGGTTAACCATGTAACATTGGTTTCTTTCACTTCCGAGCCTTCTAGTTATTTTGAATAGGTGAGGTGTGATGCTTTTATGGAGGAGTGTGACGGTTAGAAGCTAGTTTCTTTTCAAGAGCTAGTGGTTGATTCTGAGACTACAATAGGTTTAGAATTGTAGAAGGAATTTTGGTTGAGTTGCAAAGGGAGTAGACTAGTGTTGGTGAAAACATTTTCCTCGTAAAGAGGAAGCATTATTTTTTGGAGTTAATCCAAAAGCGTTTACACCATGTTTTGGGGTGCTTCATGTGATGTGGGGTGCATGGTGTATGGATGACTCTTGGTTGTGTCATGGTAGACATACGCATGGGAGGTGGCTTTCTCATTACTTACTAGACATTGTATAGATGTTTGTGACATTTTTCAACGGAGCGTTGGATACCTAGAAAACATGATGACATTATTCATAGTGTACGAATGGAGAGTGGGTTTCTTGCTTGGAGGACAACTTATCTTGGAGGAGGATAATTGGGCATCCTACAGGAGAGCATGGAGCCCTAGATGGCATGGGGACACTCAATTGCTTACATGGAAGCTTGTACATGAGTTGAGGACACTTGGGTTGATGAGTGATCATGTAGATGGAGTGGATCCAAAGATACACCACTTAGGAGGGAGCATTGTAGCTTTGAAGGCTTGTAGAGGTGGAGTGTTGGACCCTTCTTGAGGAGTGTTTATCCTTGGAGCCTTGCGCATTGAATGTCTTTACCTTGGATTTTTACATGTGTCACTTGGACTTGGAGAATTTTACATGTGAGCCTATTTAGTAGGTCACTTGTTGTGGACTTGCTTCACTTCGTGATTGTAGGCCTCCCTCACTCATATAAATACATGGAGGAAAGAATCATTCTCATAATCTTGGTCTTCTACTAGTTCTCTCTTGATATCACATGCTTGATTTAGAGATGTGAATCTAGGGAAAACTTGTATCCTAGTAATATCCATCATGTATAATTGCTCCATGTCTTAGACACTAGGTTCTTGGAGTATATTCAAGGGAAAGTCAAGGGTTAAGGTTTTTACCCTAAGGAGGCAAGGAAACAGCGGTTTGTGATAAATAATATAGGGGAAAATAAGTATTTTATCATGTAGATCTTGTGAAAGAAGAAGGCTAGGGCTTTGTGGTATTTGGAAACTCTAGTGCTACTTGGTGTGCTTATTGTGGAGGAGAGAAGGAGATGTCGTATAAACTTGTGGGATGCAAGTGTCAAGTGTAGGTGCAAATAAGGCTCTTTAGTGGAGTACCCAACTTTGGTTAGGAGTGATTCCTCAATAGGAGTTATTGGCTAGGGTTTTCTATGTTTTACCTAGCTAGGGTTCAGAGAACTTAATTTGTACCATCTTGTGATAAGTTGTTGGTATGTACATGTACTTCATCTCTTATATATAAATGAAGTGTTTCAATTGTTCAAATATTGTGTACTTGCGGATTTGATTTTTAGCTTGTGTTATCTTCTTGTTTGGGTGGATTCCAACACTTATTGTTCATGTTGATTTGGCTAATATATTGTTGAAATTGTTAAGTTATTTAACACACACACCTTGAAGATAAAGGAGCATATTTACTGCAGTAGAAATCTATTGCAATAAAGTTATTTGAGATCTGTTATATCCTTGCAAAAGTGTGCCCTAAGGGATGTACCTTGTTGGCATTGAAGTACACTTAATTCATATCTATTTTCTTGGGTTGGCTATTGATTCTGGTTGAAGTGAAGTGAAGTATTTGTTGTCATAATTGAACGTTTCATATTATCCCCAAGGCTGAAATTTCACAAAGAATAGATCTGAGAAACATTATGTTCGGCATTTATTTTCTTGGGCTGCCTATTAATTTGGATTGAAGTTAAATGAAGTATTTGTTGTTGTAATTGAATATTTCAGATCAGCCCTAAGGCTGCAACTTCACAAGGAATGGATAAGGGAAACCTCATGTTTGAGGTGAAATTTCCGAATTTGCATTGAAGTGGATTTGCATGAATTTTTAATCTTGTAGACTTGTTGATTAGCTTCTTCATGGACTTTTTGATTGGATTCTTCATTTATGAATCCTGCACTCACAAACTGAATTGGTTTGGAGTAGTCCGGAATATGAAAAGTCACATCTTTTTCATATCCAAGTCCTTTTCTTTGTCTGTTGTATCTAATTTCTTCCCAAGGTCTGATGATGGGCTTGGAAAGATCATTTTGAAGCTGTTGCTTTGACATTATTGGAAGTTGATTCTCTGCATGTTGCTTCACCATTGAAATGTTTTCTTCATTGAACTCAAAAGAAAACGCTTCATCTTCATTGGATACTACTTTTGAATTTTTTCCACTGAATTTCTATTGCACTCTTTGTTGATATGAAACATCATCATCATCATCATTAAATAGAGGGTTGTGATGAAGAAAGACTTGTTGTTCATATTGTTGTCGATGCTGGGGCTGATTGAAATCATCATCTTCGAAATTGTTTATCAAGGATTCCTTCTCGTCACTAGATAAGGAATCATCAGTCACAGTCTCTTGTATTAGGTTATCTATATCACAAGTAGCATCATTCATTTCCTTTTCAATAATTTGTAGTTGAAGGAGTTTAATTACTTGCTCCTTCATTTCAAGTTGGTCTTGAAGTTCAACAACTTGATTTTCCAATTTTTCTAAGGATTCTTGAAGTTCTTTGATGTTCTGATTATCATTTTGAAATCGCTTTCCTCCTTTACCCATTGTCACGCTCGCTTGATCTCGCTCGCTTGCACTTGCTTGTTTTCACGCTCGCTTGAGTTTATTTCACACTCACTTGATTATATGCCAATTTTAGGGTGTTGTGCACAACTGATTATGCACCCCAAAATGTGTTTTTACAATGATCTTATAACAAGCTTGATTTAAAACTCAGAGAATGAAGGGTGTTGGGTTCAACCAAAAATGCACCCAAAATACAAATTCAACTTGACTTGTATACTATTCAACTAATGTTTGATTTCAAAGTTGATTTGATCTTCAAATTTGAAAAATAGTTTCTCCTTAGATTGATGTGTCCATTTGATTGTGTACCATAATTCCCTTTGTGGAGTGCTTGTTTGTCAAATTAAATGTGTCAAAGATTAGACACATATTACTATCTTCAAGCATTTGTAAGTATCATGTGACAAACATACCACAATCACCATCACACACAAACTCAGAGTGTTCCTAAGATCCCCTTATTCAATTTCAGGATGATCTAAGACAAGAACCCAAATAAATATGATTTTACTATGAAATCCTCGTGTGCTTATTACAATAATTTCATGAAAATACTTCCATTATCTTCATGAAAAACTTCCTTCTCAAACCCTTTTACCATGTCTTGGCAAGCAACTATTCAACTGTTCTTTTATCCCATGACCTATTTTTAAAGTGAAAATTTGTTCTCACCACTTCAAAATGTACAAAAAAAACATTGAGTTTCCAAACAACCGATTGTTTTTCTTTTGAAACAAAATATCCCACGACACTTTACTTCCCAAAGTGCTCAATTATACAACTCCTCCTCCTTTATGAATTTTGGATATTTTTCCAAAATTATCCATGTCTTTTACAATTATAATGTCCAAACCCTTCTACAAAGTGTTCACATACACTTTTAACCTTTTCACAAATAACAGAATGTACTCCTAGAATTGAAAAAGGTTCAGGTACCTTGGCAAATAAAATATTATGTTCTCAACATTAATCATTTAGATCCAATTATAAAGGGGAATAAGGCATGTCAGCACTAAAAGATGCAGCTCGCTATAAGCTAGGCGAAGAGAGTTGTCTTCTTACTGGACTTTTCTTCTTGCTGGAAGAATGCTTTGAGGAGATCATGACTTCATATCTTGAATTCGAAACCAATGCATGATATGATTCTCGCTTCAGATACATGTTCAGTTCAGATCGCCGCAAGATCTTCACCAGATTGCTTCAGGTTTAGCAGATTGTGTGATGACTCCAGATCGTGGTTGTTTGCTAGAGATCGCTATTTATTGGACAAGTCACTTGTGTAGAGGTCATCTCCATAGAGATCCTTGACTTCGCAACGATTCTATCGTTTGGTTTATGATTACGTTGGTCTCAGTCTAGCCATTGTAGAGGCGTAGGGTTTTCAGACACTTGAGTACAGATCTGAAGACAGAAATCACCTCCAGATTGCTTAGATCAAACTTGATCGTTATCACAACGTGCACATCAGAGGAAACCACCCGCACTTGGGTTCTTTTACACAGTGGCAACCTTCTCTACAAATCTGCAGCGATTTGAGCAGCATAAACGTCTCCTCCAAAGCATCTATCTTGGCTTCTTCTTCAGCAAACTCATCAATTTCAATCACCAGCATAGGCTCACAATCAGATTTGACAAGCGGCTTTTACTCGTCTACGACAGCGATCCCAACGATCTCTTGGGCAGTGGTCATGGTTGCGTATAGCAACGTTAGCTTCTGTCCTTTCTTTGCAATTGGGTGCAGGATGGTAGCATGGAATTCTTCACCGTCGATCTTCCGTGGCTCGTCCACGCAGGCCACGAACCTTGATTTTAGCGCAAATTTCTCAGTACGCCATCCATCATCTTGGGATCTCTAATGACTTCTATGAAGGCACAAACCAGCGCTATTTGCTACTATGGATCACAGTGATACACAATCATTTCGTTCACTATCAGATCCACAAAATTAATAATTCAGAATAGGAATGGCTCCATGTAGCAAGCTGCTTCACCTTACCTCTGGCAGAAGGCAAACAAATACATACCCAAATGCTCAGAAATGGAATGCAAATAAAATTGTGGCAAGAAGAATCATTCATCAGAAAAATGTTCTAAGAGAAACAAGTCTACAAGATTAAAAATTCACTATGGGTGGCTCAATCCTTGGGAATGGACATCAACAACCAAGAAATTATATCAATCTTACCGAAGAGTGCAATCTTGAGTAAAGACTCATCTTGTAGCACATAGACTTTTTTGTACATGATAGAGTATAACTCCAGTGGTCCCCTTATGGCGTAGCTTTTGAGCATGGCCCTCACGGGATGAGATAACATGTGGATGTTTTCACATGCCCACTTTGAGTTGAAATCTAAATGGTACTCTCTTGCATCTTAAGGGGGGGGTACATTTACAAAATATTATTTCTTTTTAAAGGGGGAGTAGATATGGTACAATGATGAAATGGTTAAGGGTAAACCACATGAAAACCCATAGCTTCTCACCTTTCAGCTGACAAAGGGGGGAATATTGATGATGGTTGTCAGACTTCAAGTTTGAACAACAAAACAAAAGTCTGTAGATGGCAAACTCCAAATATCAAAATGGGAAACTCAAATAGTCTGTAGATGGAAGACTCCAAAATTTTCCAAATGTTAAAAGGAAACAAAAGTTTGCAGGTGGCGAACTCCAAAATTGTAGATGAAGAACTACAGTTTGCAGATGGCAAAATCAAAATAGTCTGTACATGGCAGACTAATGGAAAACAATAGTCTATGGATGGTATACTCAAATACATGATGCATTGAGATGTTAATCGATGCATAACAATGTTGATGGCTCATTTCAGAGAGCACTTCATTAATTGTAGCATGGTGATCTTCACCAATTAGCAGAAGACGCCAGCCTCTTCTAGCTAAATCACTTGGCAAATGATGAAATTGTCAAGCAAACAGGGATTGTTCAGACATGGCAGCTGTTCACTCCAGGATTTCAAGTTCATTTCAGATGAACCGTTCAGAATCTAGATTTGATGGTTTCTCAGGCAGACTTTTCATTGAAGCACAGAGGAAGGCTTATGAAAGATCCATCAGGTCAACTTCAGCATTAGTGTTTATTGCTTAGTTGATATAGATACATAAACTTGTGATTGAGAGGGGGATTGTTAGCCTTATGGCTTAACATAACAATCACAAAGTAATATTGTCACCATTATTGTAATTACTATTTAGGATAATAGTCATTTATCCTAGATAAGTCTAAATGATTTGGAGAATATTTCCTAGCCTAGTCACCATGCAAGGTGTTAGGATCTAGAGAATATCTCTCACTGAGGTGGCATATTTCAAAGTACTATATAATGGTACTATTTGTGTAAATAAAGTAATGAGAGTTTTACCATTCTATATTTATTGTCTTTCATTTTGTCTTACAGGGTTTATACCCAAAAAGATTTGTGTCTATTGTGTGATTGATATTTCTCTCGGTGTTATATTTCCGCTGCATTTTATTTTGGTGAAGAAATCTAGTGTGGTTAATAGTAAAAATTTGGGTGCATTAATTAATCCAACTACTCTAGCCCTAGAGTGGATTTTAAGGAAATTTACACGGTATCAGAGCTCTTCTGAGCAGATCTGAGAGAGAGCAGCAAGTTGGTTGGATAGATCATTGGCATATCTATCCAAGGGTTATAGGTACTATTCATTATGGTCGTACAGTTAAGAGTTGAGGATAGACTCCAGGGGGCACAGAACTTTCCTACTTGGAAAGAGAGGATCACCAGGATTCTGGATGTCAGTGATTTTGATGAGCACATTGATGATCAAAAGGTGGCTCCCACAGATCCGGCAGATTTAGCAAGGTGGAAGAAGATAGATTCCAAAGCTATGTTGATCATCTTGGATGGGGTGAAGGACCATATAGTCCCTCAACTGTCTGGGAATAAATATGCATTAGAGATGTGGAAAGCTTTGGAGAGTTTCTACCAAAGCAAGAACGAAAATCGGAAGATGGTGTTGCAGGAGAGATTGCGCAGCACCGGGATGGCCAAGGGTGAAGGAGTGGTGCCTTACCTTACAAGTCTCACACTGATTAGGGATGATCTTGGAGCAGTGGGATCTAAGACTGAGGATGAGGAGCTAGTTCATATAGCTCTCAATGGCTTTTCTAAGCCATGGGACGTCTTTGTTAAAGGCGTGGTGGCTAGGGAGAAGCTCCCTGAATGGAAGAGATTGTGGGATGACTTCGCACAGGAAGAGACGCAGATGGATCAAGGTTTAGCTTCATATAGAGATGCCACACATATCGTGGATGAAGAGGCTCTAGCCCTAACAAGCAAAGGTAAGGGGAAGGAAAATAAGAAGAAGGGTGGCAAGAAGAACTTGGAAATGTCAAAATTCAAGTGCTTCATATGCCACAAGCATGGACACTTTGCTTCTCATTGCCCACAGAGGAAGAAGAAGAAAAACACACAGATGGCAGGTTATGTCGAGGTGGATGACTTCAACAAAAGTTTTGATGAATACTTTTGATTGATATCTTGCATGGCAAGTTCCGTCGACAACAATATATGGTATGTGAATAGCGGTGCATCTTGTCACATGACAAGACATAGGTCATTCTTCAAGAGCTTGAAGGAGGGTGGAGTGAATCTCCATATTGAGTTAGTATATGATGCGCGGTATCAGGCGCAGGGTGTTGGTACTGTTTTGTTTAAGAGGGAGTCTGGAAAACCCATCAGCTTTGCTGATGTGTTATATGTTTTGGGGATGACGAAGAATCTCATATCAGTTTCCACACTAGAAGACAAGGGTTTTTTAGTGACTTTTCGGGACAGGAAAGTATATATCAGGCCAGATGGGTCAGATCATAGATTGGACAGGATCATTGGGGTTCGGAGTGGGAAGGTTTACAGGCTACAGTTTGAGACTGCAAAGGCTCTAGTCAGTAGCAACAGTAGTGATGGTGAGTTATGGCATAGGAGGATGGCACACTTACATCATGGTGCACTGAGGCATCTGAGACAAGCAATTATTGGAGTTCCTTCAGTACAAGAGCAAAAGCACAACCACTGCAAGGTTTGTGTGTTGGGGAAGAACATCAGGAGACCTTTCCCACATAGTGAGAACAATCTGAGGGGGCCTTAGACTTGGTGCATTCGGATGTATGCGGACCGATGAGCGTCCATTCTTTTAGTGGTTACAGTTATTGCGTCACATTCATTGATGACTATTCCAGGAAAAATTGGATCTATTTCCTGAAGGCCAAGTCAAAGGTATTCGATCGTTTCCGAGAGTTCAAGACTCACGTGGAGAACTAGACAGGGAGAAATATTCGGATATTGAGGACTAACAACGGTGG
The DNA here is from genome assembly GCA_027924585.1 of Larix kaempferi. NCBI lineage: Eukaryota > Viridiplantae > Streptophyta > Pinopsida > Pinales > Pinaceae > Larix > Larix kaempferi. The sequence continues at coordinate 6,474,723 of BSBM01001646.1, forward strand.
TGAGTACACTGGCAGAGAGTTCATGGAGTATTGTGCATCGCAGGGGATCAATTAGGAACACACTGTTCCTCACACCCCGCAGCAGAATGGAGTGGTAGAGAGGAAGAACAGGACACTGGTGAGTGAAGCCAAGGCCATGCTATTTGATCAGGGATTACCACTATTCCTATGGGCCGAGGTATTTCAGACTGCAGTATATGTCCAGAACAAGTGTCCCCACACAGCATTGGGGAGGAAGACACCTGAGATGGTATTCACAGGTACTAGACCAGACGTGAGTCACTTACGCATATTTGGGAGTATCTGCCATTGTCACATTCATGCTGAAACTAGGAAGAAGTTGGATCCTTCTGGAGAGAAGGGGCTTCTAGTTGGTTACAATGAGACTTCCAAGGCCTATAGAGTATATGTCCCAGCTCGCAAGAGGATCATTGTGAGCAGGGATGTCCAGTTTGATGAGGACAGAGCCTTGCGAATATCTATTGATTTACCAACACAGGAGCAGCCAGCTGAGGACTCAGGAATCACGCTGAAGGAGTCACAGGTACTCACATAGGGAACAGGATCTGGTAGTCAGAGGGATTCAGGTGGACAAGATCCACCTATCATTGATGTGGAGGATGATCAGCAGCAGCAGCAGGATATCCAGAAGTAGCAACAGATAGACACTAGGCCACGGCCTAGGTGGTATAGGTCCACAGTTCAGGATTCCAGGCAGGTGAGTCTTCCACAGAGCTCCATGAGGTGGAGCAAACCACCAGATAGACTGAGCTATGGCACTGACGACAGAGTCTATTGACTCTGAACATTCTAGCTTTGAGGAGGCTGCACAACATGATTTGTGGCAAGAGGCCATGGTTGAGGAGTATGACTCAATCATGAAGAATCAGGTTGTTACACCTAAATCTCGTCATCATGAGTCCCTTGTTAACTCAATGCCTTGATCCCTGAAGTCTCCATGATCAAGCAAGCCAGTTAGAGCAAGTTGATGCCCTTTTTCCACATTTTTAGTTGGGCCGGCGCATATTTTCTTTGAGCAAGAAGCACCCAACTAGGGTCGGCGTAGAGTGTATTCTGCTGGCCTATGTCGGTGGCGCAGAGTGTCTTTGTACAACCTTTGTTTTCCCTATCAGGTGCAGGTTTCCCTCATGCAGCTTACGTCGGAGTTGGTTTATTTGAATAAAGGTGGCTTTCGAGCGATTTCTAGAAATTGGATGAGGTGGATCTTTATCCCTAACTCCTAGGTGAGCTGTCCTACGGTTCCCTAAACTTAAGGGAGGATCCCTTAGCCCTCTCCCCATGATCCTCAACCTACTCTATCCACTTGATCCTATAAATACAAGGCCCCTCTCCATTCCAAAGGGAGGAAGTCTATAGCACTTACATGATGGTGGAATTAGCCTAGGTGATCCCTATCATTCTCTTGGGAGGCTTATATTTCCTTTGGAAGCATTGGGTTGGCTTGTTGGAGGAGGATTGCAGCATTAAGGCTTGGGTTGTAATCATCTCTCTACTTTGTATTTCCCTCTTTTATACAGTAATATAAACTCTTTCCACAAATGTTATTGTGTTGATAATGTTTGTAGTTTACTTCCTTAACTGTTTACTTAGATCAGTTATTGTTTAGACATGTTTACTACTTGTATTGTTTCCACATGTTTTGACAGGTCTTGCAGTTGAAGATCTAACGACCGCGAAACTTGGAGCAACAACGAGGAAGAAGATCTACAATATGAAGATAAGATGTCTAAGTACTCGATATCTAACTAGATCTAGGAAAGTAGTCATATGTTCTGTCTTATTTGTTCTAGATTCGCATTGAACTAGGGAGATCTCGCTCACATCCGCTCGAGTAGATTGTCCAATAACAAATCTGGTGACCATACTGGGGAATTACATTTGTTTTGATTTCAAGTTTGAGTGTGTTATTCTTGATCTTCTTAATGAGCCATTACTTTGCCTCTTGAGCCTATTTTCACCATCAGTTTCTTTCCTTTAGGAGTTTGCTGACTTTCTCTGGGTTTGTTGAACAATTTTCAGTCCATTTATTTAACCATTGTTTGGAGTTTTTGCTTTGTTTGCATTGAGTTATTCGCCTAACGCACCTGGGTAGTGTACCCAGTGCGCCTGTTTATCCAGAGCACATTTTGATTTTGGTCATACTGCACCACCGACACTTTTACCTATCTGACAGTCTGCGCCGCCGACGCTTTTCCCCTGCATGCAACCTACGCTAGGCGCTCTGTGCTTAACCAAATCCTGCACCGAGTTTTCAAGCTTGGGGCTTGGGCTCTTCCTCTCCAACTTTTTACTTTTGGATTGATCAGTAGACATCTCTGCACTGTACCTTCCAAGTAGAGGTCCTCTTATTCAGCAGTGTTTTGTTTGGTTTGCTTGTGTTGGTATTTGGGTCTTTTTTATCAAGTGAGAGTTTGATTGAAGTGGCGGGCAATTTCAATCCCCCACGGTCATCCACTCCATCTTGTTCTTCCTGATCACCTCACTAGATCTATCCAGCATGCTAGATTCGCTTCCAAACTCTTGTTGAGCTTAGTTATATTTTGTTGGCTTGCATTGGATTGTTTTTAAGTGATCTTTTGTGTTTTTAGGTCATTGGAGTGCTTGTCATTTCTTTGAGAATTTATGAGTGATTAGAGTGCTACAAGTAATCTTTTCTTTTCATCCATTTACACTTAAAAGCATTATCGTTATCAAGTTTTGACTTGGTGTATCATTGAAAAAAATTAAAAGTGCTTCATTTTTACCATTTCGAGTTCATCTGAGAATTGTTGTAAACTTGTTTCATGCATTGGAATTCGTCATTCATTAATTTTTTGAAAAGTTTGGAAAGAGAATTCATCGTTTGTATTTTTCTCAAATTATGAGTCATTCATTTTCTTGAAAAATCCAAGTGTAGTCAAATTTTTGCAAAAGTGATTCCATGCTTGAAGAAGTTATTTGCATTTTTTATTTTCATGCTTTTAGGTTATCATTGTGAAAATTGAAAAGTTAGTGTGCTCTAGATAGAGATTCTCCTTTTTCATCATTTAGTTCCATTCTAATTGAAAAAGACAAAAAAAAAAAAATTGGTTTGGTTTTGGTGTGTTACATTTTTCATTTTTTGCTTGGAAAACAGAAAAGAGTACTTTCATTATCATCTTTGGTAGATTTAGAGTGTTGTTGAAATTTACTGTTTTGTGAGACCATTGGAAAAAGATTTCTCATTCCCGTACATAGAGTTCATCAAAAGAAAAAGTGCATTTTTTCATGTATTTAGGGTGCATTATGTTTACGTTTATGTATTCACCTCATGCATTCACCTAACCGTCCAGATAAAATTAACAGTAGAACTAGGTTAAAATTTTAGTAACTTGTGTGTTAAGTTAGAGACATATTCCGGCATCGTAAAACGTGGCAGCTGTCGTTATTTGCCTACACTGCATCCCGGGGGAACTGTAGTTCTTCCACGTACCAATCAGTATATCGAGGCTCTTTCATGTACCAACCAGTATATCGAAGGCTCTTTCACGCACCTTAGGGTATATCGAAAGGCACTTCACGTACTCGGTAGTGTATCGAAAAGTGTTTCATGTACTCGGTAGTATATCGGAAGGCTCTTGTCGTACTGTTGTGCATTAGACAACACCACTATGGATTTGAGCTCCCACGTACCTTGAGAATATCGGGAGGCAATCCTAGGATTCCTGAGACCAACTGAGCTAACCGTTTGGCCGTCTTGGCAGAGCAATACACCGGGAACAACACTCGGGGAGCTACTACGCACGTACTACGCACGTACTATCAGGTAGTGGGGTTGTATGGTCACGGGTACGGTCCTAATCCTCCCTGGTTAGTGCTCTGAAAAATTGGGCTGAGTATAACTGTTGGACCTTGGAGTATATCGCGAGTTGCGAAGCCGTGACAATCCCGTGAGTTTCCATACTTTTGAATCCACACCTATTACATAAGTTTGATTGTGGCCTTAGTTTGTGTAGATTTTTCTGGACTGCTTTTCTTTTGCTTAGTATACCCTTAGGAGAAATTCTGGTTCGGTCATTCTGGCTGAACAGCCTTTGAGAAGGTCTCGCAGAATTTTTAACTTACCACCAGAATACTCCCTTAATCAGGAGGTAATTTCAAGGGTAAGCATGGACTCACAAGTTATGGTCGTGTCACCTGAAGCAGAAAACTCCACTATGGAGTCTGGAACGAATATGTTTCCTCCTGATTCACCAAACTCTAACCCGTCAAGGGTTGAAGAGGCAGAACATTCCACTTCACAAAACACATCCTTCCACCGCGTGATGGCAGGAGAACCTGGATCTTTAGAATGGTTAAACCCATCCCAGGACGATCCTGTATCCGCGACATTCGGTCTATCTGCATCTTTTTGGGACACCTCTCTCAGGAAACAATGGGCCCACTTGGCTATCGATCCGAGCATTGAAACTTCCCCTCTCTGGGCCCCTCATGCCCAGCGTATGGCTCCATTCTATGAACTCATGGACCAACTACGTCAATGTGGTGACGAACTTCGTCGCCGGAGTCTATCACGGAGAAGAAACATCCCGGAGACACCCATGTTTCAATTCACTCCCATTCGCTCATTGTCTCTTACTTCACCGGAAACACCCACACACAACGTGACCACTTACGAACCTGGTCAACCTTCATTTCCTACGAGTACACCTCTCAGTCAAGGGCCCAGTTCTGCAACTCAAATGACTGAGAATGTTGAAGGACAACAGTCCAACACCCCTTCCACTACTACTAATGGAACATTACCAACCCCTCCACCACCCCAAAACTCGCGGGGAGGATACTCCTTACCTCCTAACTTTATTACGAGTAGTGTTCCTCCAATAGTAATCAACAACCCATTATGAGTCAACCATCCACTAGTGCTCAACACGTTGTCAATGGGGGGCAACCCTCGTTTTCTAGCCATAATTTGAGTGGAGGACTGCCAATTGGTCATTCCCTTGGCATCTCTTTACCTGTTGTGGGATCCACCATGGGATTACCCCATGGTGGGGGACCATCCAACCCAACTCAACCACCATGGAGTTAAGCGTATCCAGGTTATCTTAACCCTGTGTCGGGACAACTTAATCTCGAAAACGTACTCCACGGGATACCTTATCCCGGAAACTCATACACTCCATGGGGACATTTCAATGTTGCACCAATTGGACCCCCACCAAATTTTCTTCATGCCCCACCACCCCCACCACCGTTTGGTCCATCTCCTCCCAAAGGGGGCAGACCTCCACCTTTTGGTGGAGGTGGGGGCCCACCCCATTCCGGTGGTGGAGGGCCACCTTATTCCAGTGAAGGCGGAGGACCACCACCTTCTGGTAGTGGTGGGCCCCCACCTTATGGAGGAGGCCCACCTCATTCTGTAGGTGGTATCACCCCTTATTCTGGAAGTGGTGGAGGACTACCACCTTCTCGTAGTGGCGGACCCCCACCTTATGGAGGAGGCCCACCTTATTCCGGAGGCGGTGGCCCACCTTATTCCGACGACGGTGGAGGCGGTGGCCCACCTTATTCTGGTGGCGGAGGCGGTGGACCCCCTTATTCTGACGGTGGAGGCGGTGGCCCACCCTATTCTGGCGGTGGAGGCGGCAGACCCCCTTATTCCGGTGGTGGCGGACCCCCACCTTATTCTGGCGGTGGAGGACCCCCACCTTCCGGCAGCGGACCACCCTATTATGGCGGTGAACCTACATATGGTCCACCACCCAATCTCGGAGGCCCACCCCCTTATGGCCAATTTCCGACAGGAACACCTTATAATCAGTCGATTCAAGGTTCTAGTGGTCCATATATGCCATATCAATACTATCAGTATCCACAGCCCAACCAACAACTGCCATTTTTGGCTACTTTGGACCTACCCGACCTATCTCGTCTAACCAATGATCCCATCTTCCACAGTTATAATTGGCCACCCATTCTGGTCAAGCTACCCTCTGATATTCCCAAATTTGATGGCAAACCCGGTGAGGACCTGAAAAACTATGTGATGATCTACCATTTGTGGTGTTCATCCAATTCCTTGATGGACGACTCGATCCGTTAAGGTTGTTTCAAAGGACCCTCACCATCCTAGCTGCCAAGTGGTATATTGAATTACCACCGCACTCATTTCCCGATTTCCGCTCTCTTGCTATGTCTTTTCTGACTCATTTCCAGTTACCCATATGCTACGAAACTGGTACGGACCTTTTGACTTCGCTCTGTCAAACCACCGCAACTCATATCTCTGATCATATCCATGAGTGGTGGGGGAGACAACGTCTCATTAAGGCTCCTATTCCAGACCAACTCTTAACTAATTGGTTCACGAAGTCTCTTTTACCTGTCGTAACTCGAGATGTGGCCATGGGAGGGACCGTCACCGAGGAACGGGCTATTTCTCGTGCCCATTACTTAGACCTGGTCTATGCTCAATCTGGCACGTTGTATGACATTGTTCCTGATGCACCCCGCCCTACATATGACCCTGCAAAACCACCCAAGGGACCTCAGACCGACGGCATTATCAGTTCCCTTAACTCCTAGCATTCTACTCAAACTGGTGGATCGTCGAACCCCTAAGGTTCTTCCCCATCCCCACCACAGGTTGGCAGCAGCACCACCAAGTCACCCACTCCTACTTTCACCGAGGAGGTGAATTTTGTTCAATCAGCTTTACCTCAGAAATCCGGTGGTAAGAAGAAAAACAAAGGTAAACCCAAGAAATCTTCTAACCAGCAGGAGCCCAAGACCACCCCTGAAGACACCAAACAGAAGAGGAAATTAAATTATCCTTGTTTACTGTGTGGTGGTGACCATTTCTCTAAGGAATGTCCCCACCGAGACGAAGTGTAGAAGTTTCTCAAGGGAAACCCCACTCCCATAGTTTTCAATGATCCCTTCCCCACTCAGAACCAGCAAATGATTTCTCAACCCTCTCCTTCACACGGAGACACATCCTCCATCGCGCATGTTCTCATGATGCGTAGTGAGATGGTTAACTTGAACACATGCTCACGCTCGTACGACTCGGTCCCTCCGAAGGAACCCATTGGAAGTAATACTGAAAAAGCTTCCACTTCTATTTCCGATGTTACCGTGCCACCCGCTTCTCTCACCATTGAGAAGCCTTCCTTAGAGTCAGAGTTGCGTCCACCTAAGAGCACGATTCGAAAAGCAGTTTTCAATCCTAATGCTCGAGAAGCTCAGAACTACATTATTGTGGAGGACTTGGCGCAAGCTCCTTGTGCCATGTCGATGCTAGAGGTCTTGCACAATTATCCCAACCAACGCAAGACTCTTCTCGCTGCCATTGGCGTGGTAGATCTAGATTCCTCGAATACAATCATGTTCTGACTTGAGTAGTTTAAACCGATGCTTTCCCACCAGCTGGCATTTCAAGTTGCCACGAAGATTGCTGGGAAGATGATCCATCGTACTGTACTAGACGAAGGCGCTTCTAACTCGGTCATGTCAATATCGTGTTGGAGAGCCATTGGTTCTTCCGAGTTAAACCGTTCTCCCACTACCTTGAAAGAATTCGACGGTCATGGCTTTCAACCCCATGGGATGTTACAAGCCTTAGCAGTAGAGTTGGGGGTTAAGACTGCAACCATCAACGTGGAAGTATTCGCAGCCCCTTTGGATTATAATCTCTTACTTGGTCGTAATTGGTTTTATGCCATGACTGCGGTCGCGTCATCCATCTTCCGCATTGTGCAATTCCCTCACCAAGGCCGAATTGTCACTGTCGGCCAACTGGACTTCTGTATGCCGGACACCGCTACTCATCCTGGCGATAATGTCCCGTTACTCGGAAAATCTTCACAACCATATGAGAGCATGGGGGTCGTCCTCATAAAAGATTCATCTCTTATGGGTGTTTTTCCAACCCCGGATCCCCCTCACCATGTTGCCACGGTGAACATGATATCATCTTTCCCCAACTCCACCAATCAATGGCTTGTACCCAACAAAGCCACCATGCATTTGATTGAAGACCGAATGCCTCTTTCACCCGTTGAAATCACTTATGAGGCTATCTAGTCAGCACCTGAGGACCACTTGGTCATGGCCTCCACATCTTGTTCTCTACAGCGGATGTCATCCTTACCATATCCTCTGCTCCGGACTTTTCATTCCGACGAGTCCATTATGGAGATTATGAGTGCGAATGACCCTCCGTGGGAAGATATCCACCACCGATCGTCTTTCCTACCCCCATTGGATTTTCTGGAGAACAACATCACCACCATTTTCACACTGGATGTCTATCCTAGCCCCCAATCACTGATACTTACGTGTCATACGGTCACGGAGGGCAACTTGGCAAACATCGAACCTACCATTCCGGTAGACATTTCGATTACACCAGGCATCGTGGAACATATTCGTTTAGGCCAGAGTTGTTCTCCCGAAGAGATTACCATTTTCACGGCCTTATTCAAGCAATTCCGCGACGTGTTTGCTTGGACCTATGAGGAGATTCCCAGGATAGATCTTGCTATCGTTTCGCATGAGATCAAAACCTATCCTGATGCTAAAACAGTCCGTCAAAAGTTACGATCGGTACACCCTCGAAAAAATGTAGGCAGAAATTGAAAATATCTTGAAGGTCGGTTTCATCTACCATGTTCCGTTAACAGAATGGGTCTCAGATGTCGTCCCTGTGGCCAAGAAGCAGGGCACCATCCTGGTCTGTGTCGATTATTGGGATTTGAACAAGGCTTGTCCTAAGGACAACTACCCCACTCCCTTCATTGATCATATCATAGACAATTGTGTCGGAAGTGTCATCTTCTCATTCATGGATGGCTTTTTTGGCTACAACCAGATTGAGATCCACCCGGCTGACCAACATAAGACGCTTTCATCTTCCCTTGGGGCACGCTTGCTTATTGCAAACTCCCTTTTGGTCTCAAAAATGCTGGTGCCACATTCCAGCGGGCCATGTCGTACACTTTTCATGATGTGAAGGACTTTGTGGAACCTTATCTTGACGATCTCCCTGCTCATTCGTAACAACGTGAATTCCACATCGATCATCTGACGGCTGTATTCCTCATATGCAGGAGGTATGACATTCGTCTAAACCCTCACAAGTGTATTTTTTGTGTCGAGTCCGAACGCCTCCTAGGTTTTATCGTTTCGAGAGATGGGATCCGCATTGATCCCTTGAAGGTGGAAGCCATTGTCGCTCTCCCACCTTCTACTGACGTTACAGAACTACAAAGTTTGCAAGGGAAGGAAACTTACCTACGGCGTTTTGTCTGTAATTTCGCTCAGAAGACACAGGGATATATGAGATTACTGAAGAAGGACGTTTCATTCATATGGGACGATCAAGCGCAACAATCATTTGACAGTCTGAAACATGCCATTACCCATGCCCATGTTCTCCAACCGCCCAATTACTATAAGGATTACATCATCTATCTCGCCGCTTCTGCCACCACGATCGCCATGGTCTTGGTCCAGGAGGACACTAATACCCAGGAACATGTGATTTATTACCTCAATAAGGGTCTTATTGACTCTGAAACTCATTACTCACATGTCGAGAAACTTGCTCTGGCGGCATTCATTGTCGTCCAAAAGTTCCGTCATTATATACTGCTCCGCACCACCACCATTATCGTCGACTCAAACCCCATGTACCACGTTCTGACATGTCAAATACTGGGGACAAATATTCACGCTGGATCGTGATACTCCAGGAATTCGATCTCCTCTTCGAGAAGGCCAAGTCTAAGAAATCTCTGGTGTTTTCCAAGCTCATTTGTGATCTTCCCCATGTTGATTTAGGATCTGAGCCCAACGATTCTCTTCCAGATGAGTCGTTGTTCGTCATCAGCACGTCCGACCCATGGTATGGAGATATTACCTTATATCTTCAAACACAATGGTTCAACCCCCAACTGTCTCGTGACGGTCGTCGTCGTATATGTCACCACGCCAAGTTTTACTTGATCGTCAGCGATACCCTGTATCGTCGTGGTGTTGATTATGTTCTTCGACGTCGTCTAACACATGAGGAGGCTGAACATGTCTTGAATGACTGTCACGCTAGGGATTGTGGCGGTCATCTCTCTGGGATGGCTACGACCCAGAAGATACTACGCTCGGGATATTATTGGCCATCCATATTTAAAGATTGCATAGAAGCCGTTAAAAAATGTCCCCCATGCCAACATTTTCAAACAAAAAAGTGCTCCCACCCAGCCTCGTTACACCTGGTTATTGTCGTAGGCCCCTTTGCGAAATGGGGCATAGATTTCATGCACTGTAAGCCTACCTCAGTCGGGGGGCATGGTTACATCATAGTAGCCGTGGATTATTTTACTAAATGGGCCGAGGCTATGCCTACATACAATGAAGACGGAAAAACCTCCGCACTCTTCATGTTCAACCATGTTATTGCACAGTTCGGAGTCCCACAAGCCATAGTCACCAACCATGGATCTCACTTCCAGAACCATATGGTAGACGAATTGAGTGCCAGATTGGGTTTTCATCACAAAAACTCAACTCCTTACTACCCACAGTCCAATGGACAAGTAGAGGCCATTAACAAGGTCTTGAAAACCATGATCCAACGCATGGTGGGTACACACAAGTCAAACTGGCATAACATGCTCTTTTCCGCACTATGGGCATACTGGACCTCCGTCAAGACTGCCACCGGATTTACACCATTCCAATTAGTTTATGGATTGGAGGCAGTCCTACCAATAGAGTGTGAGATTTCATCTCTCAAACTTGCAATTGAACTTCTTCCGAACACCACTGTCAAGGAAGAACGCTTCCTCTACCTAGCGAAACTCGACGAGACCTGCCGCGATGCTGCTCTTGCCAACGAGGCACACACGAAACGCATCAAAGCACAGTATGATAGGTTAGTTAAACCTCGCGTCTTTAACGAGGGTGATTTGGTCCTCACATATGACCAAAAGCACGATAAGTTGGGGGTAGGTAAGTTCGAGTCCATGTGGCACGGACCGTACATAGTGAAATGTGTTCTGGAGAAGGGAGCTTACGAACTAGAGGATTATGATGGGATATCTTTGGGTGAGCCCCGCAATGGGCTCTACCTGAAAAGGTACTATGCCTGAGTTTTTCATGCAAGAGTACTCTGTATATACTGTACATGGCGTGTGTTTTGTGTGGTGTGACGCTTTGTTTTAGTGTGTCTAAATCTTGTTTCGCTACTTATACCATGTTCTGTCTGCATGTGCAGATGGAAACCTACTACGGATTTGCAGACGGGGCCATCCGGCATACCCGTAACCTTGTTTCGGCAGCCTGGGTACTTTGTTCTCCCACCAGCGAGCTTATCATCTTAGGAGGAAGTTGTCTAGGATATGCAACCAACAACGTCGCGGAATACCAAGCGGTGATTGGAACCCTAACTGATGCTCTTTCCTTGGGTATGAGCCACATTGTCGTCCATCTGGATTCACAACTAGTGGTTTCTCATCTTAATCGGATCTACGCTATCCGCGACCCTACTCTACTTCGTCTCTTCCGATGAGTTCGTCTTCTGTAAAGGTCTTTTGAATCTATTCAATATCGACACATTCCACAAGACATGAATACAGTTGTTGACTCGATGGCCAACTTCATTTTAGATTGGTACATTGCACACACATAACATGATCATAAAATATAAAGACATACATAACACGTAAATTATCCATTGTATAAGCAAAACATGTAAACCAGATCTCATTAATCACCAATAGAACACAATATGTATAAAACTGCCAATAGTGTCTGTATATATATAAATCGGTACAAGATACAAAAATGGTAGTGCTGATACAAAAGTCTGAAGCATGCTAGCTTTCAATAAGAGTCATCTCTACAAAATCTGAAGCTCATAAGCTTTCAGTATATACATATGTAGAACATGCGCCTAAACCCTAGGTTGTGGAACCCTAGGCTGCACATGGTAGTAGACTACGACCCTCGCCACTTTCAGGAGCAGTGTGCTGAAATGTATTGATACTCCAACCGTCAGCTTCTGGTAGCGACGAGGTAGGTCATGGACACCTGGCTCTGGAATGTCCAAGGTCATCCTCTGGAGGTTCTCCTCGACCTCCTCTAGCTCCTCGAGAGCATCATGGACCGCAGGGCCCACCTCCGGTACTGCCCCTCTCCGTGCGAGGCGAGAGACTCCAAGCGGTCTCCATGGACCCACGTCTACAAGAAACATGTAAAAAGTCATCAGCACTACTCCAAAAAAATCATAAATGCATAAAATGAAAAAACACAAGCAGTTGTTCTTATTGATATCATCCCACTGCGCTCCCTCGGGAAGCACCAAGTCTGGGTCCCCTCTGAAATCTGTATTGTGGTATGGGTAATCCTCCACCATGAGGATCTGTCCCTACAACCACGTGAAGAAACCTATGCCAAAACTAATGATGGGACCCCCTCCACCATGGCGAGCCATCACCTTTGCCCACCTGGTCATGTGGGGATCTCGTGCATCCCGGTCCTCAAGGTCCACCTGTGAGCGCAAATCCCCCAACTCAACAAGCTCAAAACTTACCTAAATGAAATAAAAAGCAAATTCTAATCCACTAGAAATTTAAAGGGTCAGGCTTAGGGTTACCTGTTGTTGACGACGTCCGAAATGATGGATCACAACTCCCAGAATCAGCAAAATAAAAACGGCTCTAAATGGTATTTTTCACCTCTCCAACTTGGTAAAAAACAAATAGTAATTCTTTTTACTATTTACCCCTATTTATATTGAAAAAGAGCATATTCCTTTTTTAATTTTTTCCAATGTGGGTTATTTTGCTATAGTTGGGATCATTTATACTCGGTTAATCCTTTTGACCTAGTTTCGAAGCTTACAGGTGAAGTTAAGTACCACATTGATCTTGTTTTTCGCAGTTGTGGTATTTTCACGTGTCTTTTCAGGTATGAGCAACTCATAGAGCATCCTTTTGTCATTATTTTGCTCATTAAATTCAATTATTAATGACATCGAGCTAACTCTTTGTTCTTTCTCATGCTCGTAAAACAATGAGAATAAGTCACCAAGTTACAGTTTATCACTTTTTCGAGCTCGTTAAACTCCCATGAAAAAGGAACCCCCCCGAAGTCTTTTCTTTAAGCTCTTTTCAGGCTCTCTAAATACGAAAAGATTTCCAAGAGAACTTGATGTGTTCACACTTGTTAAAGTATTTGAATGATCGTCTTCCTGGTGATAGTTTATCCCTTTTCCGGACCAGGGGGCACTATTTACGAAAAAGGAATACTCCAACCAATCATGACTGGAAGAGTCCTCTCTCGCGTTGTTTTACTCTTTTTCCGGGCGAGGGGGCTAACTTTACGAAAAAAGACCTCTGGAGTCTTCTTTAGTTCTTTTCAGACTCTCTAGACATGAAATGACGCCGAGTTTACCTTCTATGGACTCGTTAAAATTCAACATTGAAGGGCCCGTCATGAGACGAACCCCTCCTTTCCCAGGTTCGTAAAATGTTTGGGATTGGACTCATCTATGAGATGAGCAATACCGAGCATCTATTTACCCTCCTCAAGCTCGTTAAAAAACAAGTGAGGCACTCATCATTCATGATGGGGAAAAAGGAAAATTTTTGTGTCACACTTTATTTACGGAAGTACATCGTTGCTCTTGAACATGGCACTCATTTGCATTTGCATTCAGTACTTGGGTCATCCGTTTTGTCTTCGAGTTCTACTGATTTCATGAATCATGTCACTCCTTTGGGTCATCCGAAGAATGCTTCCACTATCATTTGCATTAGGGGTCAGCATCGTTTTCGTCATGTCAATTCTACCAAGTCATGCCATGCCCGTGTTCAAGAGATGTTCATCGCTCATCATCTGTAGTCAGTACACCTTCCACCATGTCGGTCTACCTTGAGTCAGTCTTGCACATTACTCTACCATCCGATCTACTCCGAACATCTGTTATCGAGTTTCGTGTCGTTGATGGGGGATTCATCATGGCCCTCCTTCGACGGATTCATCCTTGTCGACTTCAACACATCATCCGAGGATTGAGTCTAGGGACCAATCGAGTACCTTGGGCCTGCATGCCTCAATGGCAGGTTAACTCACTTTCAACATGAGTTTACATCATTGACTCTTGATTGAAAGATTTCATCGAGCGTTCGACCTCAACTCATTTATTCACGCTCGATGATATGTATTATGATACCTTGGGGATCATCGACATTAATGGTGATTTCCCTCGCACTTGTTAACGGTATACATTAATGACCGGTAATCAAGTGGTTTTTACCATGTTCGACTCCAAAACATTGTAATCACATGGATAGATTCGTATCATTGCGGTTTCAACTTAAAGACCCTAGGGAAGTCATATTCTACCCAGGTTGCGATGGAGATTGTTTGAGTCATATTACACGGATCCACTTTGTATTGGTCGTGGATGTGTTGTCATCTCATCATGGATCTACGATTGTGTCTAGTAGCCATGATTGTGTTCCGTTGGTCTTTACTATCATGGATCTGCAATGTATTAGTCGACAGCCATGTTGCGAGTCATGTGAGACTTGTATCTCAGAGTCAGTTGTACTGCAGCAGCATCCTCTAGCCAACAAGTCCTTGCCATTTTATCTTTCAAAGCACTTCACCTATCTTGTTTTGCCTGCTTCATGCTTTGGGGGGCATTCTGCTACACCTAAATCTCGTCATCATGAGTCCCTTGTTAACTCAATGCCTTGATCCCTAAAGTCTCCATGATCAAGCAAGCTAGTTAGAGCAATTTGATGCCCTTTGTCCACATTTTTAGTTGGGCCAGCACATATTGTCTTTGAGCAAGAAGCACCCAACTAGGGTATTCTGTCGACCTGTGCCGGCGGCGCAGAGTGTCTTTGTACAACCTGCATTTTCCCTATCAGGAGCAGGTTTCCCTCATGCAGCTTGCGCCGGAGTTGGTTTATTTGGATAAAGGTGGCTTTCGAGCGATTTCTAGAAGTTGGATGAAGTTGATCTTTATCCCTAACTCTTCGGTGAGTTGTCCTAGGGTCCCCTAACCTTAAAGGAGGATCCCTTAGCCCTCTCCCCATGATCCTCAATCTACTATAGCCACTTGGTCCTATAAATACAAGGCCCCTCTCCATTCCAAAGGGAGGAAGTCTATAGCACTTATATGCTGGTGGAATTAGCCTAGGTGATCCCTATCCATCTCTTGGGAGGCTTATATTTCCTTTGGAGGCATTGGGTTGGCTTGTTGGAGGAGGATTGCAGCGTTAAGGCTTGGGTTGTAATCATCTCTCTACTTTGTATTTCCCTCTTTTATACAGTAATATAAACTCTTTCCACAAATGTTATTGTGTTGATAATGTTTGTAGTTTACTTCCTTAACTGTTTACTTAGATCAGTTAAGACATGTTTTACTGCTTGTATTGTTTCCGCATGTTTTGACAGGTCTTGCAGCTGAAGATCTGATGACCGCGGAACTTAAAGAAACAACGAGGAAGAAGATCTACAATCTGAAGGTAAGATGTCTAAGTACTCGATCTCTAACTAGATCTAGGAAAGTAGTCCTATGTTCTGTCTTATTTGTTCTAGATTCGCATTGAATTAGGGAGATCTAGCTCGCGTCCGCTCGAGTAGATTGTCCAATAACACAGGTATGGGAGTTTGTGCTGAGGCCAGAGGGTAAGAAGGTGGTAGGATCTAGATGGCTCTACAAGGTAAAACATGCAGCAGACGGAAGTGTGGAGAAGTACAAGGCACGCTTCGTGGCGAAGGGGTATTCATAGAAGGAAGGTATTGACTATGAGGAAACCTTCGCCCCTGTCGCCAGGTATTCTTCTATTCGGACTATCCTATCATTGGCAGTAGAGATGGGTTGGCACGTTCATCAGATGGACATGAAGACTGCCTTCCTCAATGGGGTTATTGAGAAAGAGGTATATATTGAGAAGCTAGAGGGGTTTGAGGCAGAGAGTAGGGAGTCGCATGTATGCAGGTTGAAAAGAGCTCTTTATGGGCTCAAGCAGACACATCGAGCATGGTACTTGAGGATTGACATCTATCTACGAGAGATGGGTTTCCAGCGTAGTGAGGCAGACCATAACCTGTACTTCTTGTCAGGTGAGGTACCTCTCATACTGGTACTATATGTGGATGATCTCTTTCTTACAGGATATGAGAGGCTAATCAGGGACTACAAGTCCAATCTTGTAGTGGAGTTTGAGATGAAATACCTTGGGTTGATGCATTACTTCCTAGGTCTGGAGGTTTGGCAGAGAGATGGGTGCTTCTTCATTGGACAGGGGAAGTATGCAGTAGAGATCTTGAGGAGATTCAAGATGGAAGACTTTTAGATCTATGGCCACAGCTCGTTACCAACCGAAGGATCTCATCCATTGATCCATAGTGAGATTAGGTTTTTCACTTAGCCAATGAGTTAAAAGGAGGATCAATTGGTGGAGAGGACACACACACATTCCGACAGAGAGATTCTTGCTTGTAGATGTCAGCTGGAGAGTGAGAAGGAAGTTTGAGAGAGAGAGTTTTGCATAGAAGACGGAGAAGCAGAGAGTCAGAGTGATCGACAGAGAATCCAGGAAAGAGGGTCGTACAAGTTTGCAGAGGAGAGAGAGCCGAGGTTGAGCTGCAGAGGCAGTCGTATAGCAGATCGTACAATCGGTCGTACAGCAGCAGGCCATACAGATTTTGTACAGCAGGTCGTAAAGCACAGCATGAGGCTATACTGCTCAGCAGTTTTACCCAATGAGTTTGTGTTGGTTCGATTTTTCCAGGTAAGCAAAAATCGATTTTCTGATATTGTAAAAGCTTTATATTTTCTTAATAAAATATCTTCTCAAACTGTTGCACCGGTTTTCCCATCTTGGGTTTTGTCTGGGGGTTTATACCCAAAAAGATTTGTGTCTATTGTGTGATTGATATTTCTCTCAGTGTTTTATTTCCGCTGCATTTTATTTTGGTGAAGAAATCCATGTGTGGTTAACAGTAAAAATTTGGGTGCATTAATTAATCCAACTACTCTAGCCCTATAGTGGATTTTGAGGAAATTTACAGTGTTTGCATGCAAAGAACTCTATCTATAGGGTTGGATTCCTCCATTGTAAGGTGCCAATGCGAGTAGGAGAGATGCTCTTGATGGCCTTGGCCTAGTTTGGTCAGGGACCAATTAATAGATCTATTATTGATGGTTGGTTTTTCCCTACGGGGTTTTACAGGGTAAATCGTGTGTTGCTTTTATGTTTGTTATTATTTGTGTTTATTTTTCTCTCGCATACTTTTATTGCTAACAGTGCATACTTGCATTATGCTTCTTTGTTGTTCTCGTCTATGTAAGCATTTTCTATTACATCTAATGTAATACTTCTAGTCATGAAATCCGGCCATGTAAGCATTTTCTATTACATATAATGTAATGCCTCCTCTAGTCATGAAATCTTAAGGGGCATTCTTATGTGGATTAGTAGGTTGTGCACCTACATGTTTAGATCCTCCTTGCAATGGACCTCAAACACGGATGATGACCAGGCTTCTTGAATTCCCAATTCTTGATCAACCAGAGATTATCTAAAATCTTGGGGTGGGCCTCAAGGTCTAAATGGGAGAAATGACCATCACAATAAATCTTATAATGGACCTGAAATGGTAACAATGACTAGTGTCTTATATCTATCCTTCTGTCCAATGTGACGGCACTCAATCAAGGCCATTGTGTTATATCGCGTAGGCAGCCAAATTTGTTGTGGCATGTAACAACTAAAAGATGCACCATTTTACAACATCAATACATGATTTCCTAAGCCTAAGAATTGTACATTTCCATATATATAATAAAAACTTCTACATTTCAAAGAAGTGGTTATATTCTATAATATTATTCATCAACTTTGATGGTCTTGAACATGGACATTTGTTAAAACATCAAGGTTGTTTAAAGGGAGCATTAGCTTGTCGAAGGTACATTCTCAACCCTGACCATTATGAAACAAGCTATTACTTGGTTACGCTGCCTCAGTTTATTATGTCATGATGTAATATCCTTCATTGAATAGGCCACAATCAACTGCAAAAAGAAAATAAATTTATACTTTGAAGAAGAAAAAATATATATCCTTTTTAATTTAAGCATAAGTAGCAAATGTTTAAGACCTTAGTTTCTATTGATCTAGAGGAAAGAGATTCACAGAAATTCACATCATAACTGATATGCTATATTCGTTAGTCAAGCTTTCACATTTACTTCGCCAAAAAAAATTTGGCTCCAGAATGTTGGATATTTAATTTATCCATCATTAAATACAGCTTGCAAGAACCTAAAATCTTGGATTGAGCCACTGCTGTGCCAAAGACACACCCCCAGCATTTCCCCATCCCTAGGAAAGAGCAGAGGATGGGACATCCTTTTTATCTGAAGGACACCCCTCTGTTCCATAGGGGATTTCCACAATTCATGCCCTCATTCCCCATCCCCAAAACTTGGTACAATTTAAGATTAATCTAAAAGTTTTATGGTAGGAGAAGGGCTTGGTCAAGCTTTGCCATTTTGGTCCTTTCAGCACGATGTTGAAATCTGACAAGACCTTACAGCATTTCACTATATTCTGCTAGGATTTGAAGAAACCGATTGTAAAGTAAAACTGTCATTTAACAGACACCCACATCTATGGTGGCTGAATCCTTAAGTTCAATTACATCAACTTGTTACATATTAGGCTTCATCTGTGAACTTAGACATGGTTGGATAGTTAGACTTTGGTCCCTTCTTTTTTTTTAAAGTAGCATATATGTTCCTAAAGGATGGCTGTAATACTTCCTTTGACTATATTGGCCATCACATGTTTATTATGGAGTTCTAGCAAAAAATAGTACTTGTGAATGCTTGCTATTTTTATTAAAATACGAGGTACTTCATGTTGGTTAATAAGAACGTGGGTTTTTTTTCTTCCTATTCGCAAATAGAGGTACACAAACAAGGGTTAACAACTTTGCAAATTTGACCAATGTTGATCTCCATGCATATAAAACCATGAATTTCCTGAAACTTTAATTGTTGATGACTCATATTCAAAGGAAATCTAGAAAAGTCTTCTACATGCCTTGATTATGCACATTCTATGGAAAGCCTATGACAAAATACATTGAATTGCAGTCTCATGTAAAGTCAGCTAACAAAAACAAATTTGAGACATATTTTGAATGGGAATAGAAAATTTCATTAGTGCAGAACAAGACTTCTAGATAAGCAGTTCTAGATTTTAGATAGTGTTCTGTAACACAAAAGCAAATATTGCATGACTATCAAGCAATTTGAGCTTTTACTTTTTCCTTAATAGTTCTAAGAGCTCACCCTTATTAAGTTTGGAATAACCTTTCAACCCACGTGATTTTGCAATTATCCTCATTTCCGGTACTCTTAGAGTGCTTAAATCCATATGCTCAATAAGCGACGAGGCAGGCTGATCTGGCATGCTCTCACTTGTGTTCAAGAAAGCCTCACGTGATGTATCTAGCATATGTGGAGTGGTAGATTGCAAATTTGATTTCAATTGTGCTTTGTTTTCTGGTGTCAGATTGACATGATCATCCACAAGCTCCCTGCCTCCAGGTTGACAACTTGCAGAAACCTGTTGCCTAACCACCAAACTCTCCTTTATTGAACTTGTGGAGATCTTTACAGACTGTGTGTGTGGTGCCTTGGGGAAGGAGTTTCTTTCTACAGACTGTGTAGTTAAAGCTCGCTGCCTCCTAGGAGCTTCAAAGTGCGGGGCTTTGTTCTTTTGTACATCTCTTTGGGGCTGGTACTTTTGTAATACTTCCAAAAAAATAGATCCAATGGTCCCTGTAGGCTTTGCTTCTGACATTTGAACTCTCTGATCTTTAACTTTAACATGACTGTCATCTTTAGGCTGAGCTTTTGCTTTCATGAACAAAGCAACAATCTCACTTGCACTGGATGCAGCGGTTGAACTAGGCTTGACATTATGATCATATGAATCTGCTGGAAATTCGGAGACAAACTCTTGCTTAGGATATTCATAATCATCTTCAATGTCACTTAGCTCATCGGATTTAGCATTCAGATTCTCATGATTCTTTTTATCTTGTGACTTTCCAAGCTTTCTATAATTTCCACTCTGTCCTCCAGTAGCTTTTGTTACAAAAGCCGGAAAAGAACGTTGCATGTCAATATCATAGAATGGTTGTTTGCACATTAACATAGGACTATTTGGAAGCATGTACACGGCATGCAATGATAATGAGGAAACTGTTGTTTTTGATAATTCTGAGAATGAAGAGGGTGCAAAGGATAAAACACGGATTCCATCTGATATCTGAAAAGCTGCATGAAAATGACATAGTAACAGAATCAAATTGACATATTATAAATTTATATGAAATCATCAACGGGAATATAATTCAATCTTTCTGTAGCAATTCCAAACCAAAGCTATCAAGATTAATAATACCAAATTTATTAAAAATTGAAGGTGAACTTTCAAGCAAGAAAATGGAGCTCCACAAAGGAGATACTATCTTTGCCTCAGACACTTATAAGATGCTCCTCTAATCACTCTACCTTGTTGGGTTCAAAGTTACCAGAACCAAACTGGTGTTCGAACCAGCCGACCTCGGAAACCGAAACCAGACTGGAACCGGAATGGAACCAGGAAAAAACTGGATCACAAAACCGGTCCACCAAAAATACATCAAATATTCAAATTTTGAAAAATATATATACATATATATATGTGTGTGTGTGTGTGTGTATAAATGTGATTCCAAACCATTATACACAAATTTGCAAAATTTCTCATATATATAACAAGAGTGTATGCAACCAAAATAGCACTAAGTGCACTCCATATCTGAATCAAAATACATCAAGAAAAAGGCTCTAAATGGCCTATCGACTCCAAAAATAACTCTAGACTAGATAGTGTTCCATCTCATGGCTTTAATACCACAATGTTGGCATGTTGGAGCCCATATTAACATAAAAAGGAAAGATGAGAAAGAAACCTTAACACCATATACACTAATTGAATTGCCACACAAAAGGTATACAACATGCACATATATATATACAACCGATGAGACTTTGGGCTGTTCACTAATTTAGTAATTTTGGTGAGATTCCTCTATGCAATGTGTTCTACTTCTTATCCTCATGTCATCTTCCCTTTCAACCTAAAGACATTCTCTTACACTTTCTCTTACAACCTGTGACACCTTGATTCCTCTATATGGCATTCTTCACACTTTTAGACCTTAGGACTTAATATCAACATCATTTAAGACCCTTCACTTAGGATTCATTAATTTACCTTGGTCACACAACTAACTCATAATGTATTACAGCATTTCAATGGTTTCACCATGATCATAACACCTCCCACAATGAACATTATTAAAACTCCTTGCAAGCATGCTTGCTGCAAAATATCCTGATCCAGTGTTGTGTCTTGTGCAATCCCTTGAATGCATGCTCCCTGGTTCAAGATCCGACAAGCCTTGCTTTCACTGCATTGCTTGAAAGAAAACATACTTGATATTCAAGCTTATGTGCTTCACATATTCCTAGATGAATTGTAACCACTGGATTGCATGAATTACCCAATAAGCTTTGGGTGATCTCTATCGTCTGTATTGTCTTCAGCTTATGCCTTTTGAAGAATTGGTTCATCAACTTCCCTTCTAAAACTATTGTTTTCCTCTCAATCTTACCAAAATGATGAGAGTTATATTTTCTCTGTTTGGACTCTTGCATGAATCTTCAATCTATATGCACCAGGTTAGGAATGCCATTTAGTTTGCAGTTTATGACCATATATTATGACCAACTTTTTGATTTTTTTTCTAAATTTAAAAAGGCCCTCAAAAGCGTCGCTATAAACCGGTCAGTTCTTGCAAAACAGGCTGGTTCCATATGGAACCGGTCAGAACCGGCCAGTTCCATACACAACTAGTCATTTCTGGTTTGAGAGCCCAATTTGGACCGGTCTGGGGTCAGAATCAGTCAGACTAGTCAGTTTTACCAGTTCCAGTCCGGTTCTGGTAACCTATGCCGTCAAGAGTGGGAAGCAGGAAGCGGGAGCGAAGCTAAAAACGAAATTTCCAAAAGCTTCCGGGTTGGGAGCGTTTTTTATATAATATATATATTTTTATATATTTTGATGCATATATGTGAACAAAACCATACAGAATGTTGAATTAGTTACAAAAAACATAAAAACATAGATTAAACTATATAACATCAATCATCTAGTAGTTATAAGTTATAACCTATAGCTTATAACATTGTCATCATGATCAAATCATCAAATCATCAACCATTTTCAATATATAACATTTGTAATTTTGGCATGACTCATCAAATGATCAATCATCAATCATCAAACTCATAATTCTTGTAACCAAGTTACCAAACTATAACAGAAAACATAAAATGATCAAGTTCAAGTGTTCAACCATGAAATGAAATGATTCAATTTCACAAAGCAATGAACTTCAAAGTTCAAACATCAAACTTAAATTGCCATATAATGTCTTCAAAATTGACTATAAGAAATATTAAAGAGTCAATAGGTTCAATTTGCAAAATGCAAAGTACTGAAAAACTAGAAAAGACAAGTACTAATATTTCCTTTTTCCATGGGAAACTTCTAATTTCTTTTCCCGTGATCTATGAGCACTGCTAGCAGTAGTATCAGGATCCTCATCCTCAGTAGGTGGAACTGGAAGTGGTCGAACCATGTCCAACAACTACACGACCCCCACGAAAAAATGGAGGTTGTGAAGCTAGAGGAAAAAATGGTACATCTGGGACTGTCGCTGGAAGTGGAAGTGGATGTGGAAAACTACTATTGGAGGGAGGTGGCATCGCTGCTGTTGCTGTTGTTGCTCCACGGTCAACAATAACATCATCATTGTCCAAAATTTCAGCCTCCAAGCGCTCTAAAACCATGGCTCCATCCTCCAAATTATCCTCCTCCGGGTTGTTGTCCCAAGTGACAAATGTTCTATCACTTTTGGCCCGCTCACAATAATGAGACAACAACCTCAAGTTGTAGTGTACAAAAAACAAGCTTTCTACCTGGTTTTCATTTAGGTTGTTTCTTTTCACATTGTGGATATAGCTATAGGTGCTCCAACACCTCTCTGCAGAAGAACTATTAACCACCTGTGAAAGCACTTTAATGGCCAATTTATGCAGCTATGTGGCGACGGAACCATACATATTCCACCAATCGATAGGAGGAATCCTTTCTTGATCTTTGTTTGCATGCAAAGTACCAAACACCCCATGTTGACTAAGATATTTGCTCAATTGAGCACGCAATATAGCACTTTCCCCTTCATTAGGGACCAACTTATATAATGCTTCATGTACCCATTCTGTACCGCTGGATCTGTGTGGGGTTTTTTCCTGATCCCACCCCCAGGTGCTGGTTTGGCCAACCAAGATGGAGAATAATATTTTGGTGTAAGGATGTAGGCTAAGGCATGGAGTGGAACATTAAGATTATTCCACCTTTTGACCACATGTTTGTGAATATGATCATACAAGATGGCATCTTTTGGCTCAACAATATCTTTTATTTGGCCTAGCATGCTATCCATTTGCTCATACACCTCCCCAATTACCGGCTCATCAGTATCTGCAAACCGAATCATGTGATAAATGGGCTTGGTGAAATTCAAAACATACCTTACACTTGCCCAAAACTGACCATCAAGAACGGTGTCCTCCACCTCCTGAAAATCTTGCCTGTCAGATGCGGATGTAGCCTTGTCTTTCAAAACCTGCCATGAGTCACTTGATGCCATACTAGCCAATGCCTCACTTACCTTCAAAAGGTGCCTGAAGGTGAGGTAATAGCTAGCAAATCTATTCCTTGCAATCTTCAATAGCTCCAACTTTGAGTGACTGCGGAAAATGTGGTGGGCATTACTATGATTGGTAATGAATCTTATCATGAACTTGCCTTTCTTGTACAATGAACCAATCCATTTATAATCATGTTCCTTCATCTTGATAATGTCATGCATCAAAAGGTTCAATGTGTGAACCAAACACCCAGACCAAAATATGTTGGGGTATCTATCCTCAATGATTGCTCTTGCTGCCTTACAATTAGCAGCATTATCGGTAATGACTTGTATGACATTGTATGGCCCAATAGATTCAATGGTTTTAATTAAGGCTTCTGCAATATTGATGTTGGTCTTGAAGCGATCAGAGTAGTCATGGGATGAAAGGAAGATTGCACCACTAGTAGACACCCCAAGAATATTTATCAATGGCTTTCCCTTTATATTTGTCCAACCATCAGATACAATGGAAACCCCATATTCATTCCAAGCATTTGTGAATTGCCCCAAAGAATTTTGGATCTTGGCTTTTTCCTTGTCAAGACCTACGGTTCTCGCTTTGTCATACCTAGGGCTCCTATATCTTTTAGGGGTAGAACAGATGGCTTCTATCATTTCATGCCAATAAGGGGAGCGAAGAACATTGAATGGTATGCCACATGCATAGAGAAACTAGAACACTTTTGCATCCACGTCATCCCTACCACCTTGGTCAAGGAAATTTGACATTGTTCTACGCCCTGAACTTGCAGGCATGGTCGAGAATCCACTACCATGGGTGGATGGGGTTCGAGCACTGAATCCTCTATGTGATCTTGAGGCCTCCTGTTCAACCTTTGATTTTTTGGTTTGGTATTGTGCTTCCTCGTCTTCTCTCTTATATTTGGCTCTATCTTTTGATGGCACTTCAGTACAAGTTTTGACTCCTATAGTCTTATTTTCATCCCATGGCATAACCCCACATAAATGCTTTCTCACACGGGTATATGAACCTGCGAATGTTACTCTACAGTGGGGGCATGCAAATTTTGTGGTTCCACCCCCTTTCCCTCCTCCAAGCTTTGTGACATATTTCCACAAGGGTGTGTGGTTCTCTCTATTTTTCCTTCCATCATCATCACTATCCTCTCCCTCTCCCTCCTCTTCCTCCTCTCCATGATATGCGCCACTACCCACTTCTTCATCCTCTCCATCATTTCTCCTCCGGTTTCCAATCAACACCATCATAACAAACAATGGAACCAAAAAGAGAAGCCACATTGGAATACCCATGATCATCAGGCTTGTAGAGGTTCAAAGTTTCAAACTTTAAGTTCAAAGAATAACCCTTTGCCTGCAATAGAATGAGGGAGAAGGAATGGGAAAGAGTAGGAGAAGAAAACATACAAGTAACAAGCATTCAATTTCAAGCCAAAAAAAAGGGATGAGTTTAAAGCCTACCTCTTTGGCTCTCCAATGGAACTTGAAGGCTTGAAGCCTTGAACCCTATGGAAGCCTTCAATCTTCCCTCCAAGCTTTCACAAATGGCACCCTTCAATCTCTCTTCCAAGCTCTCCAAGAGTCCAATCTTCTTGCAAAATCTCCAAATGCACTCCAAGCTCCTCAAACCCTTGCAATGGTGAATGAAACGGAAACAATGAAGTGAAATGAAGTGAGGGAGTGCTTTAAAGCCCAAGCAAACTTCTCCCAAAACCAAAAAAAAACTCACTCGTCTTCAACTTGCGGACTTCCTTGGGAGCGTTGTCTGGAGCGACGGGGAGCGATGGCGGAACGTTTTTAAAGCGTTCTAGGGAGCGCTCGAGAGCGATGAGGGAGCGACCATGGAGCGATCACTCCTGGTCGCTCCCCCATTGCTCCCGAGCAGAGGGAGGGAGCGATTTTTCTTGCCCCGGAGCGCACTCCCAAAAATCGCTTCAAATCGAGAGTGAAAGCGGAGCACGCTTTTTGAGCGCTTCCACATCGCTTTGGCTCGGAGCGAGCTTCTGGAGTGGGGGCGAGGGGGGGGGGCGCTCCCACGCAACGTAGCTGGTAACATTGCTTCTATCAAGATTATTATGTCTTTAGCATCTATTTTTGGTTGGCAGTTCTATTAGATGGATGTTAAAAAGCCTTCCTTAATGGCCTAATTGAAGAAGAAGTTCACCTAAATCATCTGAGAGGGTTTGAGGTGCATGGGAATTAGACCCATGTGTGCAGATTGAAGAAATCCATTTATGCAGATTGAAGAAATCCCTTTATGGAATTACGTAGGAACCTTGCCCTTGGTACTGTAGGATCAATGAGTACTTGTTAGGTTTTGGCTTCACCAAAATGCTATAGATCCCAATTTTTATTATTTATTCGATAGATCTTAACTTCTTGTTTTGGTTTTCTATGTAAATGATTTGATACTTGCAAGGAGTTTAGAGAAGCTCACTACAAGGTGCAAGGTTGCATTGGCACAAGAATTTGACATGAAGGACATTGGATTGATGCACTATTTATTGGGTCTATAGGTGTGGCAAGGTACATGTGAGGTTTTCCTTGGATGAGGAAAATACACATTTGAGATCTTGAAAGGGTTCCACATGATGGATTGTAAACCCGTGACATTTCCTATGATGTTGAATTTGAAGTTGCATGCTAACTTGGATTCAGATTTGGTAGATGCTTCGATGTATAGACAGTTAACAGGATCTTTGATTGATCATGTTAAGACCATCCCTGATATATGTTTTGCTAGGAACACCTTCAGCCGGTTCATGGTTAAGTTGAGGAAAATTCAATGGATTGTTGCAAAACATGTGTTCTGACATTTGAACTTTGAAGAGTATAGTGCATTATGATGTGAGATATGAAAGAAATGGTGAAGTAATGTTGCATGGATTTGTTGATTCTGGCTAGGTAGGAGATGCAGGTGACAGGCAGAGTACTTCAAGATGTGCTTTAGTTTGGGTTTGGGATTTATTTTCTGGTTCAACAGGAAGCAGGCTTTGGTAGCATTGAGATTAGTGGAGGCTAAGTACATGGCAACCAACACTACTAGTTGTGAAGCCATCTGGCTTTGCAAGCTAATTGCAGAGCTCATAGGGGAGACGTTGGAGCCTACTATGGTCTACTTTAACAATCAAAGTTGTATAAAACTATTTGAGAATCCAATATTCCATGACCACTCCAAGCACATTGACATCATCTACCATTTTTTCAAGGACAGGTTCTAGAAGGGAGCAGTTGCTCTAGAGTATATTCAGACAGATACACAAGTTGCAAATATCTTGACTAAGCCCTTGGCAAAAGGGAAGTTTGAAAAGTTTGGGAAGAGACTCAAGTGGTGGATAACACTTTCCTCAGTAAGAGGGAGTGTTAGATTTTACCACAGATAAGTGTTGAGATTTGTATCTCGGGATGTCCTTCATGTGATTATGCCTAGCATGAAGGGACATTAACAGAGTAGGCATTAATGTATTGTGTGAGAAACACTTTACCAGGCTGCATGGCTTCAATGATGGAAGCATGCAGAGACTTTTACCTTTTGCATGCAGGAAATTTTGTAATGCCAAAGTGTGATTTTTTAATGCGGAAGTGTCATTTTGCATGAAAAGAAAATTATGGATTTGGAACTCTAAAAGGCACTGAAGCTTATAAAAGAGAGCAAAGGGGTAAAGGTACACACAGATCTTCAGAGATTGAGGAGTCAAAGAGAGGGGGTGCACTTCTGAGCCTAAAGAGCCACACTTCTTGAGTAGGGGCGCACTTCTAAGAGAGAGGGCGCACTACTGAGAGACGGGAGGGCAGAGAGAAGCAGAGGTTCTTCCTTCAGAGATTGAGGAGGGCTCAATTAATCAAAGACTGATTGAGAGAGAGAGAGGGGCACACTTCAGAGGACAGAGAGAGCGCACTCCAGAGCAGGGGTGCACTTCTGTGGCAGAAGGGTGCATTCTTCATCAGTCAGAGCAGAGCAGAGGCAGAGGGCACACTTCTAAGGGAGGATAGTAGAGGCAGAGGGCGCACTTCTTCAGGGAGAGAGAGGGAATCACTTCTTCCAAAGATTGGCAGAGGCAATCCATCAGACATTTCAAAGCAGAGCAGAGCAGAGGGTACATTCCTTAGAGCATCAGTTGCAGCTGTTGCAGAGCTTGGGTTTGTCCCACAAATCTGGCATGCCTTCCAAAAGGCATCAGGTTTCTCTACTTGTGAAATTCTTGATTGTAAAACATTTTATTTTCTCTCTAGCTCGAGATTCAAGAAATCCCTAGTTTGCTGGTTTTCCCCATTGGGGTTTCCAGGGTAAAATATTTGTGTATTGTGTGATTGGTTTCCTGTTATGCTGCACATGTTTGACAAGTTAATCAGCTTATGTATTGCTGCTTATAAAATCAGATCTGAGATTTAATTCTGTGTATGCATATGGGGTATTTTATTGAAAGTAGTAATCAGAGTATAAGTTCAGAGATAAATTAACAATAAGTGCACTACTGTCTGGGGTGCACTTATGCACAGATCTGTTCTGCAGTACGAACTGGGCAGTGGTAGGGCTCACTTCCTTTTTCTTATTCAGTATAGGACACACTTCTTCAGCAGTTTGGTGCATTAATTATGAGGGAGTAATCGTCTTATAAGGATGGATTGTTGTTCTATATTCAGCAAAATCTATTCTCAGCAGTTTGCATGTATTAGACAGTTTGCTTTAAGTAAAAGTGGGCGCATGAAGTTGCATGTTTTAGCTTCAGTTTTATTAAGCAGTTTTCTAATTTTTGGCTTAAATCTAAGTTCAGTTTCTCAATTAAGTAAAAGAGGGCACATGCAGTTGCATGTTTTAGCTTCAGTTTTATTAAGCAGTTTTCTAATTTTTAGCTTAAATCTAAGTTCAGTTAGATACATGCAACCTAGTAGGCAGGGCACATGCTTTCACCTGTCAGATCATCTTCAGTTGAAGTGCCGTTGAGCATGTGTCCAGATTCATTGTACCTACTCTTCTTCTCGATCCATAAAAGAGAAAGCAGGGGTATAGGTTTATTTATTCAGTTTTCACTTCAGCAGTTAGCAGTTTGTTGTTTTTCCTGTAAACAGATTTTCATTTCCAGAAGTAATGAAAAGACATAACAGGTTTTGAGAATCAAACAAAAGAAATTAACAGACTACTCTGCAAAGTTCATTCTCCAGAGGCACTTGGTGATAATTTTCTTCTTCCTATGAGAATGAGAAGGATTATCTTCTTCGTCTATTAGATTTGGCTGTCGCTAGATTTGTCTCTTCTCTTTTGTATCTTCTTGGGCACTATTTTCTCAGTAGGGTATTCTCTCAAAACTCTTTTCCTACTTTCATTTGTTAGAGGGCATGCCTCTTTTAGGAACTTCTGTTGCTATTATTACTAGCCTATCTCCTCAAGTTCCATTAACATATTTTGGGCATTTGTAATCCTTAATATATTTTAAGTTTCAATTATGCTAAACCTGTCTCTCATAACTTTCTCTTATCTAGTTTATTCATTCAAACATATACACTGGAACTCTGCAGTTCTTTCATGCATTTATCCTTTTCAATTCCTGCACCAGTAGTTTTCCTACAGAAGCAAGTGCAATCTGCATGGATTGGGAAATGAAGCAGCATAGTTTGAAGTACTATAAATTAAATAGCTATAGCTTTGAATGCATGAAGAACGTCATGTTTTTGGAGAAGAATAAGAAATAAACAACGGTAATGGAAACCCTGGAATGGGATTAATTAAAAAAACAGAGGAGAGCATGGGACCTCGAATGGAATGTGCTGTGATGGTTGGTGATGAAGGAGAGTAGCTTCCCCGTCGCGTGACACAACCTGAACATAGCATGCTTATTGCTTGAGACATATTTCCACCTCCAATTCCAGCAGATGGCAATCGTTTCTTCCCTCTTCTGTTCAGCTCCGCTCTGCGAGTAATGTTTGCGTATATGTCTGTGGCGTTTCCAAATAATGTAAGTGCTGCAAGCACTTTTCTTGAGCAATCATTAAGCAATATGCAGAATCCTACTAAATGTTGATTGGAAATGGGTGGAACTATACACGCGCAAAATGTTTAGGTGTCCATAATGTGCATGGTAAAACGCTGCACAGGCAACATGGCAACATCTAACAACTTAACATTTGTGTACTAAGAAATAATTGAAAATGGAAATAATAATAGCTAAAGGTTCTTTGTTTTAATATAGGGAGTTTTGAAATAAATATAGTTATATGGTTTTCTATTATAGTTAGAAATATTCAATACAACTCTATATCAATTTATTATGTCCCCGCAGGGGACTATATATTATTCGGTGAGTTTTATTAATCTGTGAGTACATGGCAGAAATATTTCTGCTTTTCTAAGTTTGTGATAAAGTTGTAATTTATAATATTAAATGTATTTTTTAAAAACGCATTTATTTTAAATTTGATTGGCCCTTTTTGGCTGACGTTTGTCTTGATTTTTGGTGCCCGGACCTCGGCAGCGAGCGAACGTAAGCAGGGTAGCTGAGTGTGCCATGTACATATCTGTCAGAGTGCCAGCCTGCCAGGATAACTTCATCGTGGACTTCGCAAAAACGTTTCAGAATCGGTAAAGTATGCACATGTTTATTATTATGCTCTATATTATTATGTCCCCGGGCATTATGTCCCCTAGGGGCGGCGGCGCCACTGCGTCAGCATTCAGGGATGTGGCAGGGAAGCGCATTGTTCGATGTTTTTTGGGAATTTTTAATACTCATTTGTGAGGTTTTAATTGGAGCGCTGGGTAATGAGCGTCATGTTGTTTTATGGTTTTCAATGCTGAGTTTATTGTTTCCCTGCGGTTGATGGAGGATTTGAATGTGCATTTGTTGTGGGCTTTCCGTGCAGAGTTATGGACAAGAGCTATATAGCTCATTGCACAGGCGTTTGTGTCTGTTGCTTCTATTTTCCTCTGTGTCATGTGTTTATTATCAACGCTATTTGCAACCTGTTGCGTCCGACGTTTTCCTTCCAGCAGGTTCTGCGTTTTGCTTCATCCTCGGGGTTGGATAGGTGTTGTCCGTCTGTCATTTGCAGCTAATTTCAAGTGTGTTTCGAGTGTTGTTGCTGTCCTTGTTTGATTTCGCCTGTGGGCCAGGTTTCGAGTGTGAACGAGAGCTATATAGCTCATTGCACAGGCGTTTGTGTCTGTTGCTTCTATTTTTGTGTGGTGTCGTGTGCTTATTATCAACCCTATTTGCAACCTGCTGCGTCCGGCGTTTTACTTCGAGCGGGTTCTGGGTTTTGCTTCATCCTCGCGGTTGGACAGGTGCTCTCCGTTTGTCATTTGCAGCTCATTTCAAGTGTGTTTCGAGTGTTGTTGCTATGGTGGTTCGATTTCGCCTGTGGACCAGGTACACGTTTGCTGTTTTTACTGCAATTTATAGCTAAAAAAACAACATTCTTTCCCTGTATTTGTTGGTGTCTTCAACAATATTTGCATCTGATGCGATCGTTTGTGGGTGGTGCTTGTAGTTTTAGGGCACGTTAGGTTTGTGGGCAGGGTTTCCTCTGTTGTTTCGCTGCTAAAATCTGTTCAAGGTTAGGGTTTAATTATTAATATTTCCACTAAAATTGTGTTGCAAGCTAAGGCCTCGCCTGGACCATAAACTTGTCGGCTTAAACCTTGTTCTCGCAACCTAATTTCCTTAGGTTGTCGTCCTTCCTGGATGCTCTGCTTATGCGATAAATATGAAACTTCTCACACAACTCTTCAGTACCTTCAAGCAGCTCTCGACGTGATCGGAGATGCCTCCGTGCGAAAATGAAAGGAACAATCCCTTCGCACATAATCCACACAGGAAATCGCCATGTAGTTTTGAACCTTGAGCCCTTTCCCATTCCCACTAAAAATATATGGACATGCGGAAACCTGAAAAAGCCATTAACAAAGCATTTAGTGAATAATCAGAATTTAGAGGCCGTTCCCAAATCCAGTGAACCCTCTAGTATTGCTTAGGTTTGTTTACACGGAGCTTGAGCAAGCGAATGAGCACATTATCCAATAATTTGGTGTCGTTGTTTTTGTTGTCTTTACTCGCATAGCATAGCATAAAATAGAATCACAGATTATATTTTAATGCCTCCAATCCATCCAATCTGTTGAAGCTCTGACACATTTTGGGATTTCTCGTCGCGCTCGGGGAAAATTGATTTTCTGGACTGCAATAGTATTTCCATTTGGTCGGCATTGTAGTTTTTCGGAATCGATCTCGAGTTATTCCGTTTATGGGGTTGCAAGATTGTTTCCAAATGAGGGAATCGGCTTGGAGATGGAGTGGGGATATAAGGGACATAGTGAGATACTTGTTAGCAGAGCAGCCCATGGTCACGCATTTCAGATGGGACCATCACGCTTGGGGTTCCACATGGCTCTTCCCCTTCTGGCCATTTCTTTCTATCTGTTGCTCATTTTGCTTCTCAAGGTTGTTCTCGCACCCAGCAAGAAGGTGTTGCCTCTGGGCCCCATCCCCGCCATTCATAACCTTTGCGTGGTCGTGGCTTCGGCGGCCATCTTCTTGGGCTGTTGGGAAGCGACTGCGGTGGAGATCAGAGAGACGAGATGGATTTGGACTAGGCAATTTAAGAGTCCCGTGGAATGGGTGATGTGTTTCCCCCATGGAACGCGGCCCTCCGACAGAGTTTTCTTCTGGTCCTACGTCTTTTATCTCACAAAGTACCACCAACTCTTTGCCTCTCAATTGAAATGGGTTAAATTGAATTTGTTTTTTTTCACATAGATCATGATAGTGCTTTTTCCTTGTAAGCCTAGATGCTTTTTTGTCATGCAGAACATCATATTTGTCATGTAGATATCTGCTAGAAATAAATCCGTCTGATGGTGTGAGCATAGATTGGTTAGAGTGACTGTATGTGCCTTCCTCGTAGGCCCCAGCTTAAATTCCTTCCTTCTAGGCCCCAGATTCAATATTTTATCTGTCTTAATAATAGTTACTACTTCATCGTTGCCACTGCCCAGTATACGGACTCGGCCTCAAGCATAGAATGGGTCGGGCCACCATTACTTTAGAAAGGCTGTGTGGTAGTTGACATACCATTTGGCTGACCACCACATCACGCATGCCACTCCCTTGTATCTGGACTCAGGACCTACCCTTCCTTTTAAAATGTCGCGTGGCAGTTGACCTGCTATTTGGCTGGAGAGCTGCAAACGACTAGCCTCTACCCAAAGCTAGAATTAGTATGATGACACGAGAGTGGAGCAGGCCGGGAAAGGGGGAGCTACAGTAAGAATAGTAGCATCTAATTTCTAGTTGATATTATGGAAAGATATTTATTTCCGAGAGTCTGAAAACAATGTAACCATACTAGCAACATTAGAAGACAATCTCTTACAAGATTTTTAAATAAACTTTTGACTGTAAAAACAATTGTATAGGAATGGCCCACTATCCACCATTGCTTTTGAATGATGCTTTTCTATTCACCAACAAAAAAGAGTGAAAAGAGTAAGCTTATCGCCTGAATCCAGCTTTGTTTATTTTGCAAAATCTGGAAAAATTAAAAAAATCTTAGTGACATATTAATTATATATATTAATCATATTAATTATATAAATTATTAATTGCAGAAATTGCATGATCTGAATTTTCAAGAGACTCATGGAATAAAATGAATATATTAATCATATTAATTATATAAATCATTAATTGCAGAAATTGCATAGTCTGAATTTCCAAGAGACTCGTGGAATAAAATGAATAATTTTCAGGTGTAAACGATTCACAAACGATATCGTTTCACCTTTTCCCGGATTCTTCTAGAAGCATTTGTATAAGTCTTCTAATCTCGTCATTTCTATTTCCTGTGGCTTCAGCACCAACCCCTAGACTTTGAAGTTGCAGCCTAGAGAACCTAGACATAGACAAGGCGTATATTGTAGCAATAGAGAACATGGATTTAATGGGCGTCCCAAGTTCAAAAAAAAAGTCCATATCCAAGCCAAAGACATTGTTGACCGCATTGTTGTTTGATGCACATGACGACTCCAACAAACTAGGACGACATTTGCAAATATTAAGCTGGTGCCATGCACAACATAGATTTGCCTTGAATTATATTTTCAAAGCAAAAAACCAAAACATAGGCACATATAAAAAGACTATTAAATTAAAAATAGTAAATTGAAATGAGATAATTGACGATAAAGATGATCCAATCCAGGTGAAAATTGAATATAAAAAAACAATTG
The DNA here is from genome assembly GCA_027924585.1 of Larix kaempferi. Lineage (NCBI taxonomy): Eukaryota > Viridiplantae > Streptophyta > Pinopsida > Pinales > Pinaceae > Larix > Larix kaempferi. Next base: position 6,508,816 of record BSBM01001646.1, read on the forward strand.
CAACAAAAAATAATCAAAGCATGGAATATGGTTCAACGCTCAGCCAACTGATTCCTCTTTATCAAATTGGATTTTTCTTTTTTCTTTTCAGCCATTTTCTGGCTTTTGCGTTGCAGTTTATAACGATGATTTCTGAAACTGAAAACATTCATACTACACAAAATTGCAAAGTTACAAAATTATGTTTTATCAGATGAAAAATTGGAAATTTGTTTTATTAGATGGAAAATTTGAACATTGTTGATTCAAAATTTGATTGGTTTTAAAGTGATGTCTTGCACAATTTATGAAGTGGAGGGGGTGGTAGGCTGAGGTCATCCATGTACATGTTACATGTAATTCTTGCACCAGCATTGAGTACATTAAATCCATCCACCACTCTTTTGTGACTATTCTAAACTTTATCAAATTTCTCAAATTGTTATTGCACACATATAGCATATTGTCTCGAATGAGACATAAACATTACAGCTATAGAACATCAAACATATATATATATATATATATTTTGAGTTTATGTATTGTCATAAGTGGTGATGAAGTGACATATATTATTTAGAGCAACCAAATTTAAAAAAATAATCATTAAGGATACAAATAAATATATCATCTTAGGGTAGTTTTTTCTTCTTAGCAACATCATTAATGTTGTGCTAGAGGCCAACCAAGTGTGATTGATTTGGTTAGTATTGTGTTAGTGGGATAGTAGATACAAATAGACTGTATCTTTGCAGCTTTTATTCCATAATTCATTTGCACAGGTTGCCTTGCATAGTTTTATTTGGATTTTACTTTTGAGTTAGATTACCATTAGTTTCCGTCCTATTTTATTTCTGCAATTTAAATTCTTGTGCTTAGTTTTAATTTCTGTACGTATTCCTATATTTACATTTAGTCCCCCCCATTCTCGTAATTAGAATTCTTAGAACCCAATCCTCATTTAATTGTAAATATGATTTACACATGCAACTATATGCAGATTATAACCACGGTTTTGTTTGTTTACCCAGTTATACAAAAACGTCCATCATACTAGTCAATCATAGAAAGAATCCTCTTTTGGCCTGATTGCAGGTGATTAAGCTCGTTATGACTTCATAACAAGCTTTTCCATTCCAATCTCACTTTAACATTATCCATCTTTATTTCAATGTTAGTTTGGCTCAATTGTTCTGTTAATATACATACAACACTTTCTAGAATATAGGTGAAATGTCATTATTGATTGACTCTTTATGGAAATTTTAACTCATGAAGTCATCATTTAAAATAGCTTAAGACTTATGTAAATAATCTATTTTCCAAAGAGGTGCAACTTTAATAAATATTTTGTATTTTATAATTTTGTAGAATATATATGTTGAAAATTATATTTTGTATTTTATATAGTATATAATATATATGCTGTAAATTTGCACTTTATAATTTATATTAAATTTTGTACTCCTTTTGTAAATTATGTATCCTACGGGCTATGATCCCTAACCTATGTCAAACATTTTTTATTTATCATTTAAAGTGTTCAAAATAAGCATCAAATCTTCTTGCTTTGCATTGCTACGTACATTAGGTCTGTTGGTGCGCACATCTAGAATCTAGGGTTTTTGCATTATTGAGACATCTAAACCTGTATGGAAATTATTATATGGACAAAATTCAATCTTCCCCTTTCTGCAATTAAAAAAATCATAAAACTGAAGTCATATGATGATGAGTGGAGTAATTACCATGAAGTAATTACATACATTGTCATAGCTCGGTAGCGTTTGGGAATTTGTACTTCCTTATGTTGTTTCTCCTCTTATCTAATATATGAATGAGGGATCTCTATATTTGGGAATTGATATCAATTTCCACTTGAAGACAATTGTTGGAGCTTGCAATTGGAAATGAATGTCATTCATTTCAAATCATCAATATTACTTCTCAATGAAGATTATTAATTCAAGAACAAGTATAAGGTGTTACCATGGTTGGTGTTCACCCTATACTAGGAAGCCTAGCCCATTTCCTAAGGCTAGGGTTAGGGAGAGTGGAGATAAGAACAATAATTTTAGGTTTTTAAGTAACTTGGAAATAAAGGTGTTCCTAGCAGTAAGATTATCAATTAGAGTTAATTGGAACTTCATACTTGCAATCTCTTATTGGATTTGTTCAAGTTGATAGTATATTGGTTAACATGTAACTTTAGTTGTATATTGAATCTCGGAATGGTCACTAAACAAATTGAGACTTGTAGAAGCCTGATATGAATGCCCAGATTGAGTGGGTCTAAATAACATGGGTTTCCTCCTTCTAGGTCACAAGTTCAATTTTGAAGGGAGTAGGGTATGTACACCTCTGTAGAGTAAGCAATTAAACCATTGCACAAAGAAATCCCTTGTCTCATAATGAAAGGGTCTCATCTATAATTTCACGTCTAGCTAAGTTGTGACTTTTAATAATAATAATATTACTAATTATTATTATTTTTATTATTATTACAAACACACATAAATATACCTTTACATAAATAAATTAAGAAAAGTATGAATTTTGACCTCACAAAATTTAAGGATAGACTTGTATCCTTTGATCAAGATAACAAAAAAAGCCCTAATTTCCCAATCAAATTGGTGTGGAATCCCTTTGATCCAATAGATAACAACTCTGCTTATGCTAGTAGCATGGGGCATTTGGATAGCAAGAAATTATAGTTTCAACATTTAGTCTACCGTAAAGAATCATGACAAGGAAAAAGAATAAAGACATATTATCGAAGAATGGATAGGAAGTGCATGGGCTTTCTTTGATGATGCAACTCACTTGGGGAGTCGATGGGTCTCTCTTTTTGGAAGACTCTCATTTTCTTAATTTCAAAGCATGCCTAGACCTAGAACAAACAATCTTTCACAGATAATGAATTTTTAGTTTACCTTGATATTGACTATTGAAAATTGTACCCACACATTAGAAGTGTCTCAAGATTCACTTGTGGTTACAAATTGAGTGAAGAATGAATACTCTTTTAGGAATTTCTTATTACAACTAGTTTTAAATGAGATGAGATTTAGGATGTATCTCTTTAATTGTTCAATGCATTTCTTATCACCATGTATATAAGGAGATGAACCAAAATGTTAAAATGTTAATGAGTAGTCCAAGGAAGGCGTTATGATGTAACAAGGATTTTAGGCTATTCAAGAACATGAACAACGACATTTATAATCATACTCTAGGGGTTTTATTGTGTTGTTTTTTATGGAACTCTATAGAAAAAAATACTTGCAAATATTTATTAAATATTGTGATGTTGGAACTGTTGATAGGAATGTTGATCTAGGAAAGTGGATCAAACCATCTAAATCTGAACATGATGCTCAATCACTACCATTAAATCTAAAATATGTTTTCTTAGGCCCCAAGATATGTTCTTTTCCTGTAACCTGTACCATTGAAATCCTCAAATGCAAAATAAAATATGGGTTGTATATTTAACTTGCCATCAAAAAGGCAATACAAGCCTTCTTTGACTGAGCCATCTGAAAAACTCTTCAACAATTTGAGCATGCTCACCAATATATTTCTGAACAAATTATTTTTTCACTAACTTTAATAAAACATGCAACATTGCGATTACCCACTGCTCGAGCTAGTAGTGTATTTCCTGTGCCAAGTGGTCCATAGCACAAAACACCATTAGGAGATTTATTTCAAGCTTAACAAATTTCTTAGGATGAAGCAGTTGAACCTCCACAACCTCTCTCATTTTCAAATTGTTCTAATCTTTTCAAAGTCCATCTCATTAACAAATTTGAACAACAATATCATTATCTCGCAAACTGAAAAACTCTTACCAAGGTCAAGCTCACAAAGTTGCAGTACCTCCCTTCATTGCCTGCGTACAAGTTTTGCAATCGTGTTAAAATACCACTTGCTTAGATTTAGTTTTTCCAGGACCTTTAGGACATGTTTTTTTCCAAAGCTAATTTTCCCTTGCTCAATATTCTTTTCGAAACAATGGCAATGCCATTGTGCATAGTGATTTAGCCTCTATTGATTTCTTAACAACTATAGTGGATAACTTCCTGGAACGCTTCCATGTCATATTGGCATTTTTTTGTTTGTTGTTGCATTTCCCTGTTTGATTGGCAAAATAAGAAGTCTATAGCATTTTAATAAAAACTTCATCTATTCTATGGTGTTAGCTTTTTCTTTCTTTTAAAAATTTAGGTAAGTTTACATAGATGTAGTATCATGAATTTATTTTCTTCTTTGTTGTGCAGAGACTAGTTTTTACATTATTTCCATATTGGTTGCTATCTCAAAAAAACATATTTTCGTCATAGATATTCTATGTTTGTTGATATGTAGGTGTTTTGCATTTCATTGAATTGGAAATAGGTATTGGCTTGCCCATATTTTTATTTCAAGTTTGGGTTTTTTTGCACTTTCTAAACTCTTTGATTAAAATAGAAAAAAAACTTCAAAATTAGGTTTTTTTAAATATGTTTATTTCATTCGGACATTTTAAAATTACACTTACATCATTGCTTTAATTATGTAAATACATAAATAGGGTTTTTCCCATAAAAACGAAACATTTTTGCAGTCAATTGCATTTCCAACTTTTTTTTCTCAAAGCTTTAGTAAAAACCTAGAAAAAGAGAGCTTATGTGGAAACATGATTTCCATTTAGGTGTTTTGTAATATGAAAATTAATTAAAAAAATTGAGTGTAAAGTTTTTGTTATTATATTAGTTTAGTCTAAAATCCATTGTTTTTTTTTCCTTTTGTACGTTGTTAATTATTTGGTTAGAATCTTCTTAGTTTGATACTACTTAATACCTTTAACAAGTTTTTTTATGTGGCAAGTGTATATTTTCTCAGTATCAAATTATGTATAATAAAGCGATATTGTCTACTTGATTGAGATATGCTTGGCAGTAAACGCAAGAGTATATTCCTCCCATCGAGTTTCAAGCGTTGTGGTTGTTGCAATAGTTCTTTTTTCTTTGCATCTGTATTGTTTGTTTTAATTGCAAGTTCGGATCCAGGAATAATCCCTGGCCACTTAACTATGGGAAGTACTTGGGCATAGCCCTAAAACTCATTGTGAGGAGTACCATAGGAACCCCGAAGTAGCTGTCCAATTGAGAGGACCTGCCAGTGAAAAAGGCTATGACCCCTGCCTGATTGACTAGTTCCCACCCGTAACGTAAACCAACAGCTGTCGTTTGTGGCAAAGTGGTTATCATTTTTACCTGAGCCATGGAGTGAGGGGTAATGCCCCAATACGCAAGCCGTCAGACAACATTGGTAGCCGAGTGAATTCCCTTAACCTTTAGGAAGCTGAGCATACTTGGGGTCCATATTTATTGGCAATGGGCGTTTAGTAGAATGCATCTGTCCATAGTCGTTCCAAATCAATTTTGAGGCATTGCAAACAATTAACAGACTTTGTTAGTCTATTGTTGATTGGACGCATATGTAGAGTTTACATTTTTTGTTATACGAGGCAGGTATTAAGCACCTACATGTTTTTTTGCAAATCTAATTTTCCCTAGCTCAATATTCTATTGGGAACAACTACAATGCCATTGTTCATAACAACTTGACCTCTATTGATTTCTTATAGACTATGGTGGATAACTGGTTGGAACATTGCCAATGACATATTGCCATTTTTCAACTCTTTTCGTTGGCAAATACTAATTTTTTTGCTTGGGTCGCATTTCCCTATTTGAATATAAAACTTCATCTGTTCTTATGTCCATGGATTTTCCTTTCTTTTACAAAATTAGGTAACTTTACATAGATGTAGTATCATGAAAAAAAACTAAAACTGTTTTACGTCACTCCCTCCGCAAAAATCGCAAAGGTCTAATGAATTTTTCTATGTGAACGCTCTCTATTGCTTGACTCTATGCTTTTGTTTATTTCACTGCTACTCTTTTCCTTCAAATCATGCACATGATTGTTGCACAACTCCCTACCCAAAAAAAAATCAAATTATGTATTAGCATTGCTCCTAACCTTGCCACACTTCATTGCAGGTTCATCTTTCAAAGGTTCCGTACAAGTTTTCTTCTTTCTGCAAGTTTGCTTTATTCCATGCGAAGTGCATGTTTCCTTTTACATATGTCCAATGTCTAGTCCAAGTTCATTTGTAGTTCCTCTTGTTGTTTATTCTTTCGAACTTGAACCAAAGGAAACAGGAGAAAACGATCAGCAGATCACTTGCAAGGGCCATTTCAATAGAAACATGTCCCTTCCTCCAATAAGACATTCCCCTTTTGAAGGCATTGATGTTGCTTTGTCTACGCACAATTTGTTTCGACTACAGGATTTCCACTTTCGAGTGGGCAATTGCCTTTTTGATGCGCTTGCAGTTCTCTTGCATTTTTGATACACGTCACTTGAAATAAGAGAATCGATTGTTAATCATTTCCGCATGTCGTTGGCTCAGTCCCAACCTGCTGCATTGGCCTCGATACAAACAGACCTATCGATTGAAATCTTGGCTGATTTGCATGGAGTGCAAAGCGTGGACTTGTATCTTGCATGGATGTCACAATCTGCTTCACAAATCAATGAAAATAATACCTTTGGATTGTGGGGTGATATCTTTTGCATAAAATGGTTTGCAAAATGGTTGAATGTTCCTGTTACTGTATGGTCATCCACAAGAAAAAATAAGTATCTTCATTTCAACTCACATGAAACAGGATATTGCTACAACTTGCTTTTCTATGACATCAACCCTGCTACCGGTCATTTTGAGCCTCTTCTATCGTATAGCCCTATATCAAGGAGCACTCCTGCCCTTGGAAAAGTAGATGGCAATGTTGAGATGCTCCATTGTTTTGATTTGCATACTGCACTTTCAATATCCATGGACGCCTTGGCCCAACAAGGTTTTAGTCTCGGCTCTAGAATCAGCGGTGATTGTAATGGCTCTCTTTTTGAATCCCTATGTACATTGACAGCTTTTACAGATACTGTTTGTTTATAGAAATCTCTTGCCCAATCGTTTTGCAATTCCATGGCCTTAAATGGATATAGAGAAACTAAATGCTTTGAAAAATATCTACAAGGAAATCTTCTAGAGATAAACCAACCTAGTATTGAATGGAAGACATTTCTAGTTCAATTGACAGGTACATGTCAATTTCACTATGCACATATGCAAGAATTTGTTTTGCAGTGGTTCTCTGAATTAATGGACATTAACATATTCTTATGGGAAAGCAATGTGCAACAAGTCTTGACATGTTTTTATTCAACAGCTAGCATAGACTCAAATATTTACCTTTTCCATCATGGTGTAGATGCAAATCATTCACATTTTTATCCATTGGCGGCAGCAAATTTAAATACTCATTTCTTTGCTCCAGCTACAAATGGGCAAGCATCCACTTCAAAGGGCACATTGCCAATTGCAAAAAACCAGTTTCGGAGCATGGATGGTCGAAATTCCTATGGTAGGCAAGTTAAAATAAAGTTACATGTGGCAATGGTGGAGACTAATGAGGATGCAAAAAAAAACATGCTACAATGCTTTCTCCAAATGCAAAATCAGAAAAGAAACTGCAAACCATAGATGCAAAAACATTTGTTGTTACTTGTGAACAAAAAAAACATGGTTCCAAAGCACAAAGCAATATTCAATATAGTTCACCAAAAAGTTTGCGGTCTTTGAAGGCAACAATACGACAAGAGACTTTTAAAAAATCTCAAGCTGAAAAGAGAAGTAACATAGAGAAAAAAACATGTCCATGTTTACTTAAAAACTATCAATGACACTCCTACCCATGCATGCTATTGTTGTAGACAATTGCATTTCAAAAAATATATTCGAAAAGTTGATGAAAATACTATATTGGCTTTCAGATCCTTTCCAAATTCTAGTGTCGAGTGTACATTTTCTATCTCCGATCAAATTTGCAAGTTTTGTAAGAAAGACATTTCCAACTCAGAAATTCCATTCTATGCATCTCCTATTTCCATTCATAGGAACACCTCAATTCCATCTGTAGCAATGTTAAATCCTCTTGAAGAGAGCTTGCTCTCGCCCAGAAAAGCATTTGCACAAATACGTCAACTTAGTTACAAGCGAGGCCAAATAGGTTTAACTGGAACAATCATCAATGTTCCTGTAGATTTGGATAAAGTGCAAGTTGCTTTGCCCAGAAATCTTGACGATGCCTTGACAATTGCTGTTGTATTAAAACGAAGACTAGAATTCAAAAATGCATTCCGATCTGGAAATGTGTACCCTAGCATTGTCATGACAGCTTTAAGAAACTTGTCTAAAACTATGCTATACAAGATTGAAGGTGTAACCATTAATGAACAATGGGAAGAAATGTTTACCATCTTTGCTAAAACAGAAACCCTGCCATTGGCATCAACAACTGAACCGCTCAATGAAAATAGCTTGCACCTATCTGATTCTGATGTTAGTTCTTCTTTTGATCTTGATACTGAACCTGTGTCAGAAACATTGGTCCATGGATATGGAGAAACCAACTTGCTAGATGACTTGGTCAACAAAACCATCGAATTAGCACCTTCTGAGAATTTTCGTCCATTGGGCATTTTCCAAGATAGATATTCTGAAGAATTGAATTTCCCAACCTTGTTCTTTGGATATAGCCATGATGAAGATATCTACAAAAAATATCACTATCAACAAGTGGCAAAGTGGGAACTCCAACATGAAAGTTGTGATTTTGAAACACACCCAACCAATCTTTTTTTCAAAACGGTTAAAGTTATTATTAAACAAATTTCAAACACTTGTTGGATTACAATACGCATAGGGGAGTTGAAAGGCAAAAAACTAGTAGCCAAAGATGTCAAAACACAATCAAACATTGACAAAATTCTTAAATCCCCTCTTGCTTTTCGCACATTGAAAGCAATTTGAACATCACCAGACTATTTCGATTCCATGAAAAAAAACCTTTTTGCAATGATATGCCAACTAGGACCACCAAATTTCTTTGTTACCTTTACTAGTGCTGACGATATTTGGAAACCGTTGTGCTCTGCCTTGCATAAACTTGAATCAACAGAACACAACGCGGGATCAATTCCAGCTACTGAAGATGATCTTGATGTACTGATAAGAAAAAATCCAGTAGTTTGTGCCCGCTATTACAGACACAAAATGAATGCACTTAAGTCTTTGATATGTAAGAATAGCAACTTCTTTGGCGAGGTTCAAGATTTTTTCTTCACAACTGAGTTCCAACAAAGGGGAAATGAACATGAGCATGGCGTTATATGGATCAAACATGCTCCAATATTTGGGAGAAATAGAAATAGCGGTATAGTGGCCTTCGTCGACCAATATATTTCAATAGATTCATCATTACTTAAACATGATCTTGTGAAATTTCAAACACATCGACATAGTAGGACATGCAAAAAAAAATTCCGTTCTTCATGCAGATTTAACTTCCCCTTTCCTCCCATTGACAATACAATGGTTCTGGAGCCACTTGAAGATACGCTGAATGAGCTAATTGAGAAAGCCAAAGAATTGTTATCTGTGCTTGAAAAAACAACTTACTCAAAGGAGACATCATTTCAAACATTTCTTCAAGAATTGCAAATTAGAAAGGATGAATACATTGTTCTTTTGCGTTCTCGTATCACATGCCCTTCATTGGTTTTAAAAAGAGATCCTGCAGATGTTTGGATCAATGCATTTGCAAAAGGAATTCCAGATTTGTGGCAAGCAAACACTGATGCGCAGTTCATCCTAGATGCATATGCTACAGCAACATACATAAGCTCATACATAACAAAGATAGATCGTCCAATGACGCTTGCATTTAAGAAAATCAAAGAGGAAGTTGTCTCTGGCAATGCCAACAATGTCGAAACAATTCGTAGACTAGGTAACACGTTGTTGAACATGCAACAAATGTCCACCAGACAAGCGGTTCATGTTGTTCTTTCTCTACCTTTCCATTCATCTTCTAGAAAGACAATTTTCATTAACATTGCACCAGACGAGAAAAAAACAGTTGTTCTTAAGAAACCAACATTGTTGCAAAATGAGCCAGATGACTCCAAAGACATTGTTTCACCATCTATCATAGACAAATGCAATGCACGACCAATTGAACTTGAAGACATTTATTTAGCAGAGTATGCTTCTTATTTCAGTTGTGTTGATACAAAAATAGTCAAAAGAAATAGATCTTGTATCATTCGATTCATTCGATACAACAAAGAGAAAGATCCTGAGAACTATGCACGGGAAAAGATTCTCCTCTTCATAGCACACAGGGGTGACTTCAATTTGTTGAAAAAATCCTTTAAAACATGGGTAGAGGCATATTTAAGCCAAAAAGAAGAGATTTCTTTCGTTGAACAAAAGTTCGTGGGGAACATGACTGGAAAATGGGGCGACCTCGACATTGAACTTCAAAATGTTGAACTTCATTTCAACAATAAGAATGACTCTGATTACTTTGAGAATGGCAGAGGACATGAAACCACAACAAAGCATTATGATATTTGATCTGATCTTTAGGTCAAGAACTCAATCTGTGTATCACAATCTACACCTTCTTTCACCTTGGGAGATAAACCATATCTGCCGGAAATAAATCAATGCCATGCAATACGACAATCGTTGAACAAGGAACAACAATCAATTGCCAAAGAAATTATCTCTAGGAAAAAGGCTAACCCTTCTACGCCGATTCATATATTCTTGACAGGAAGTGCTGGCACTATAAAAACTCACACCGCTAAATCTCTTTATGATGCTCTTGTCTATTTCTATGACAAAGAAATTGGTAGTGATCCATTAAAGAGAAAAGGTCTCGTTGTTGCTTTTACTGGTAAAGCAGCTTACAATATTAATGGTGTCACTGTGAATTCCGCATTCAAATTGCCTTTGAACTCTTCTAAGATGTTGCCATTAAATGCAAATACGCTTGATATTCCATCAAAAGATTTCCAACAACTTCGAGTGCTTTTAATTGACAAAGTTTCTTTGATAGGTTCTAAAATGGTCTATAACATAGACAAACGCTTGCGTGAGATAATGCATACGCCAATGAAACCATTTGGAAATATTGATGTCATATTCTGTGGTGATCTTTTGCAAGTAGAACCAGTACACGATGCTTGGATATTTGAGCAACCAAGATTCCATGGCCAGACATTTCCTTACAGTTTTTAGCTTGACATTGTCAAGTACTACGAATTAAAAACAGTGGTTCACCAAAAAGATAAAAACTTTGCCTCAATTTTAAACAGGATCAGGACATCAAATCAAACACCTGATGATATTGAGTATTTGAATAGGCATTGCCATAGACAGCCTCCATTGGATCCGACATTCCCGTATCTCTATCATTGCAACAAACATGTTAAACAACATAACTCTAGGATGTTGTCTATTGTAAATACAAAAGTATTCACATTAACATCTTTTGACTTGAAACTTGATCAGCTTGAAAAAAACTTTGAAACTCATAAGAATATTCAACATCCATCTACAATAGTTCTTAAAGAGAACATGCTCGTGGAACTTGTCGGTGGAAATTACTCAGTCGAAGATGGCCTTTTCAACGGTGCAGAAGGGCTTTTCAAAGAATATTCTCCAACATCCCTTGACATTGTTTGGGTTGAATTCACAAAGCCTTCGGTCGGTGCACATGCACGTGCAAAAATGCAACATCTTTACAAATCCACCTCAATGCGCACTTGGACACCAATTCAAAGAATGGCATCGCAAATATCAATTGGCAATGGAAAACATATAGTTAGACGACAATTTCCAATTCAATTAGCATGTGCACGAACAATCCATAGGGCACAAGGCTTGACAATGGAACGACTAGCGTTTGACCCTAAAGGGGTTAGAAGACACGGTCTTGTGTACACTGCACTTTCTCGGGTCAAAAGTGTTGATTGCCTCTATCTCATAAACAAGCTTGAACAAAAGAATTTTTCAATTTCAACAAAAGTTGCAACTGAAATTGCAAGATTGCAACAACATGCACAGTTACACTTCCAATATGGAATAAGTTCATTTCCCACTACAAACCATATACTGATATCTACACTAAATACACGAAGTCTTCTCTTGCACATTGAAGACGTTGCAAATGATTTTGAACTAATGCAATCAGACATCTTGTGTCTACAAGAGACCCATATGCATATGATTTCGAAACGCTCATCTTTTTTTGAACCCTACACTTGTGCAATGGCATGCTCTGTGCATGGCATCCTAACTATGATTAAAAACAATATTACTGTTCTAAAAACATACGTCTATACAAGAAATTCATTTGAAGCAATTGTCACTAGTCTAAAGCTTCCACAAATAACTGTTGACATTGTCAATGTTTATAACAACCCCACCAACAATTTGAATTCACTATTTTCTATGCTAGATTCAATCCTTTCTCAAAGGAAAAATGAGACAAAATTCATTGTCGTTGGCGATTTCAATATTGATATGTAAAAGCAAACAATAGCAAGCAAAAGGCTATGGCTCTTCATGGAAAGAAATTCACTAATGTTAAGAACAACTAAACCTACAACTAATTTTGGTGCTATGCTCGACCATTTCTGGACAAATCTGCCCACATCTGCAATGTACTTCAACACTTCAAATGCTTATTGGACAAACCATTTCAGTAACTTCTTGTCAATGCCTCTTAACATCAATTGAACTCTTACGTGTCTGTTTTTTAATACATTTACCTATAATGCTTTTACCCTTGTTTTCTTTTCTTTTTTGCACAACAATGCTACTGAAGTATGAAAAAAATAACTACGTTCATGCAACAGACATAGAACCTGTTGTTTTTCATTTTCCAATACAAATGATTATGACATTTTCTCCTTTTGTTCTTGGAAATACAATTAATATCTTTTTGACATTGCTTTATTGTAAAGATACTATTTCTCCATCCTTGAACCACCACATATACTTATTGTTCATCATTGCACATGATTTTTTCATACAACCATTGTAACACCAACCTCACACCATCTATTGGGCACTTGGTTCGGTTTCTTGCTTCTAGAAAAAATTTCTATTGCATCTTTTTTTTGCTTCTCATTCTACATTTTCCCATCTGCATTTTCTCCCATCCTTGAAAAACTTTTCCTCTTTTAGAATTCAATAAAATTTAACCTTCCTTATCTTCTTGTTCTAGAGCGAGCTTCCTTTCTATTTATAGCTGAAAGAATCTCAGATCCACAAACATCGAACCTACAACTAAAAGGTACCTAGAAAAAAGCAGTCGATATCTTCAACAAATATTTTATTGTCAGTTTTTTATGCTCATTTTCCTCTAACATTGGCGAGTATCATGTGCTCGCCTCAATGCAAGGCCTTTTTTTTAAAGATCGTTTGAAGACCTTTTTATTTGTATTTTTCATTGCACAATCATTTCAGACTGCCTACCTGTATTTAACTGTGAATTTGTTAAATGCAACAAGCAAAAGAAAGAACAAAAAAAGAGGGAAAAAAAAGCAGAAAAACACATGCTCGTTCCTGTTTTTCCAGAACCTTTATATGTTTCCATTTCCATTGCAATGTAAATGTTCTTAGCTCACTTTTATCTTCAAACAATTCAAAACTCTATTCAATTTTTTCTCCTTTGATTACATGTCTCAAATTCTGTGTTCAAGTGCATCCACAGCATACAGAAACCAGTCACGCCAAAAGTCAATTAGCAAAAAAGTTCCTTGTCTCACATCGAAAGAGGAGTGCATATTATGTCGACACCTGCTAGCCCGTCTATTGAAAAATCTATTTCTCTCTTTCAAGATGCTCCTGAAACATTAACAGTGGTAGGATCTTCAATGACAACATCTGCACCAATAACAAACAGTCCAAAAAGGTATTTCTTTTTTGCATTGACTTTGTATGTTTCTTCTCATCTACTTTGCATAATGTTCCTCATGTTGCACATTTTTGCAATTCACATTTGTATATTAAACATTTGCTGCTATTTCATGTCTATTTTTAAGATGGATTTGCATTTGCAGGATAAAACATGTAACAGAACCATCCACCATTATACAATTATGTACTGAGAGCCATACTAATGTTTTCGAAGGAGATATCTTGGTTGTGTATGGAACTGCTCAGAACCGAAGTCAGAACTCCCCAGTAAAAACAAAAATTCTCCATGTAGACTTGGTTGATAGATTTGGCCTCATGACAATAACAACCACCATAAATGATAACTTGATCAATCGTTTTGGTAGTTACATACTGCCTGGAAAAAGCATTAAAATCATTGGCTTTGAAATAAAAAGAAAGGGCCAGTATGATCGTGGAGATGCAATATTCACTATGACAATATTGCTTGATAGCATAGTTGAGCCGATTGAAAAAGTATGTAAACTTCGCTCCCTACCACCAGACATGACAATAAGCGAAGTTATCGCCTTAGATGAATCATATGCCGTTGGATCCATTGCAACAATTGTTGTTGGTTGTCAATACAACAACAAGCAACTAGATTTCTTCATTAGAGATGGACAAACAACAAATGATTTTGCAACTGTAAGCTTCACAACCTTTGAACTTTTTTTCCTTTTTTCTTTTTCAATTGCCAATTTCTTTATCTAGTTGAAAATCATTTCATTTTTCCTTGCTATGAAAACAAAACAACAACAAAAAAAGATTTAAAAAAAACATTTAACACAAAAATTAGAAAAATAAGACAACAATGAAAAAAACAAAAGGGAGGGGTTCTCTGTCTGCACTTGCAATCACCAAATATGCCCATTTTCTATTTTCTAACAGCTATTTCTTTTGCAGTTACAAGTTAATGAAGCATATAAAAACTTATTTTTCCGAGTTCAACAACAACTTGCAATCGATGAACCGTCGTTCTATCTATTCAAGAACATAGTTAGAAATGGCAACAAAGGAAGCCATATGATAAAGACATCGCAATCCACTTTCATTGACCCTTTAAATGACAAGTCTGCAATACAGTTTTTGTTACCTGTTGTTGAGGCAAAGATACTGGTGACTAACCACAACCTCCTTTTTTCCCTTTTCCAAATACTCACAAAACAAAAATGCTGCTTACAATGACATTGGAAAAATAATTTGCAATATTTTCTTTCACCTTCTTTTCTTGGTTTCAAATTGCATAGATAAATACCATACTACCATTATTTTACATTTACAGACAAATGCAATGCACATGTATAGATTCTTGTACATGTTGCTACTTCTATATCAATAACATGTGCAC
This sequence comes from Larix kaempferi, assembly GCA_027924585.1. Classification (NCBI taxonomy): domain Eukaryota; kingdom Viridiplantae; phylum Streptophyta; class Pinopsida; order Pinales; family Pinaceae; genus Larix; species Larix kaempferi. Next base: position 6,524,061 of record BSBM01001646.1, read on the forward strand.
TCTTGTCTGTGACATTGACTCTTCCCAAACAAACCTTGTAAAAATCGCTCAAACTCTTCTACCCAGGAAATCTTGCCCACAGTTCATGACAACAACAACAACAACAAAAAGTAAAAGGACAAGAACCAAACTGATGTTCCTTTTTTCTTCTTTTGCAACCAACTTGAATTGCCATTGCTGATGGTCAATGCCAATCTACTTTCCTCATTCATAGTTATATTTATAGTTTTTTTCCCTCCCTTGTTTATGTGTTTAATATTCTTCCATTGTTTTAGGTCTATGGAACGCTTAAAGTAAGAAATGTGTTCGCGCCACTGTTCCAATGCATTTGTTCTGAATGCAAATTTCCCATGATACTTAATACTCGCATATGTGCATTTTGCAATGTTCAAACAAAAACAATTTACGAACACAATTTGCTATGCAACTTGGACACTGATGATGGAATTATCGAATGCACATTGCGAGGCTTGCAGCTGCAAGAAATTTGCTCGTACATTACTGTTCTCACATATGAACAATACTCCAAGACCACTCCATCAACAGTGTTCAATCTTCGCAGGATCTGCTTACAAGGACTATATACTTTGGCCATGAACAACAAGATACTAGATGTCAAAAGAATCTGAAAATGGCAGGTGCATAAAAATATCCTCTTTTTCTTCCCAACTTTTCTTTTCTGTTGAGGATATCCTTAAGTCTTTTTTTCTTACCGTCTTGTTTCTTGTGCTTCCTCTCAGATTCATTTTCAGCTCCAAAGATGTTTAATGACATGTTGCACTGTTTTGTTCCTTCTCCTGTACTACATACATATACTGCTTTTTCTTAAATATATAAAAAACAAAAACAAAATAAAACATGGAAAAGCACTTTATAGATAGCTACCTTAAATAGGCAAATAAACTTACCAAGTTCATTTATTCAAATCTATTGACTACTTTAGACAGGTAAGCAGCTATATTGAGAAAAAATGAAAACATAGGCATCAACAAATGAAAAGAGCATTTTCATATGCATACTATCAATCCATGTGTGAGGCTAAAATAACCTAAAACAACTTCCTCATTCTGTATACTTATGCCTGTGCAATAAATTTGTCTCTACCATTTCTTTTGCCTATTTTCTTTGCACTTTCTTCATTGCATTGTTGATCTTCTTTTTCAATTGTAAAAAAATTGTAAATTGAACATGGCCACTAGCACAACATCAACAATCAGTTAAAACCAACTTGCTCCTCTTCACGTAACCTTTCAATATAGTGTATTGCAATGCTTCTATTGAACAACAACTTTTTTTCTTTTTCCTGCTATTTGCACCATGTTCCAAACCCATCTGTTATCTGATGCATTGAACACATACTTCTATTCCCAACCACAAGAACAACCTTTCCTCTCTCCTCATTTCCTACAATTTAGACTTAAACTGTAGATTTTTCTGCATCTTGGATTCCCCTTGAATATGCCAATGCATTCATCTCAACAAACGTCCTCGTAAAATACTTTCAAATTCAATAACAACAGCATGTCATCTAGCAAATGTCACAAAAATACTTGCAATTTCAATAACAACACCCTCTCATCTAGAAGATGTCTTCGAACATGTTACATGGATATATAATAGATACCTATACAAGCTCCAATTATTCCTCCTGCGGAACATTTATAAACATAGAAACAATATTTTCAAGAGACCCCAAACAATGATTTCTCACTAAACAAAAATATGCATTGTCAAAAACAACTTTTGTTTTCTGGGAGTTTTACAGCTACATAGCATCTCTAATTTTCCAGAATACTTGCTATAATTCTCTGCTATCTAATGTTGCTTCATTTCTAAAAATTTCTTGAATTTCTTGCTTTATTTTAAGTAGAGCAAACACTTCTTAACATGAAATAAATTTTAAACCGATCCTTTTGTTGATACCGGTTTATAACTTATTGTTTCAGTTCATTTCATTTAAGCATTGGTTAAATGGTTCAGTTTTAAATTCTTTCAACCCACTTGTGAAAGTTTAATTTTTGCAAAATATTTCTTTTTTAGAAGTTCATGGGATCTATTTTATTTCATGAATCGTGGATGTATGAGACACTGTTAAATTTATAGGCTCAATTGAAGTGTTGGCACATTAACACCCAACCTCCACTCTTGCAATTCGCAATTGATTTTTTCAATAGTTGTATTAAAAATCCTAAAAGGATTTACATCAATGATTATTGTCAATAATAATTTGCTCTCGAAATTCATGTGGTAGAATCCTAGACTTGCTTCTACGAATGAAAGACTAGAGGTACATGCAAACAATATTTGTTCTAGAGTAGTTGTAACTTTCAATTAGAATTTTTTTATCTAATCAACTCGTTAACAAAATGCAATTGAAGCATAATATATTTTATGCTCAATATTTTTATTTTTATTTTTTCCAATTTATATGCTCCATGAAATACCATTTGCACCACATAGGCGCTTTGTTTCTGTCCACACTTGAATTCTAAAAAAAAAAAAAAAACACTTGAAATCAGCTTGCATAATGCTACATAGACTACATAGAAACCCTTTCATTTTCATCTTCAAACACAAAACATGATAGTAAACTGCAGATTAGCTTCTATAACTGATTACTATATCAGTCAAAATTGCATATTTGTTTAAATGACATGTCAATTTTCATGCATCCATTCTTTCCTTTTTTTCATGTACACAGTTATTCACAATCTTTTTGCAATTTGTAGGTAACAAATTTTGAAAATTCTGGAACAACAATGATTTTGCCATTCTGAAGTGCAATTTTGAAGATGCCTAGCATTTTTTAGTGCCCATAAAAAACACAACTCCTCTTTTTTGTGCTTTTTTGCAAGGAGTCTTTTGCACTTTGACAGTTGCACTATATAGCACATCATCCATTGATATTGTTAACATAATTTTTTGACATAGTCTATGTCTTGTTTACTTTATTTGACTTTCACAAGAAAACAATTTCAAGTAAATTATGTTGTTGTTATGTCTTTTTTTATGACATCTTTCTTAAATGACTTCAAACACTAAAGCTATACCAGCCTAGTTTTTGTAAATTCTATTTCAAAACATGAGACATGGTTTTGTTAATATATATAGACTTTCAAGTTGCAGTTCCAGTTACAATTTGTTTTTCTTACATTTCCAATTGGTTTTTTCCTTTTTAAAGACATGATTCAATTTATCTTGAATCAAAATATATCGACTGAATGCATGCCAAAGACTATATTTTTATGTTCTCTGATATGCTTCTTTAACATGATGCTAGATTCTGATGTTCATGAATTGATCTTTTAAACATTGTCGATTAATGTAGGGAATTTAGACATACATTAGCAATTTCAACACTACTTTGAATATTATGATACTGAAGCTTGACTCTTAGAAATCTTTTGATCAATACATGTCCATATCCATCTATAGTTGCATATACAAAATTATTTTGAAACTAATTGCAATGAGATTTGCTAGTATACAATTTGAATCCATATCAAGAAAATGATTTGGTTTTATCTATGAAAGGCATATGCATGAGTCTATAGGGGTAGTTGAAAGGCATATCAAGAGATATTCTATTTTTATTATTGAAATTTTATATATGATTATTGATATTTTAAATAAATTATATTTAATTATTAGGTTGTGGTTTTTATATTTTGATAATTTCTCACTAGAATCATTACTCACAAATATTTAGTTTAAGAAAAATATAAAATAGGTAAAAATTATGCATTAGTTAAGAATTTTGCCTAAAATATTGAAGACTAAGTTTTGGAAACAGAACCTTGCATATCTAAAGCCTTGGAATAGAGAACAAGTCACTTCAATACAATTGGCTCGATTTCTTGTACCAGCACTAAAATTTCTCCTTTAGAATTCTCTTTCTGGCATGGAATTATGTCCTCCATAATATATAGTTTTTTTGCTTAATAATATCCATATTTTCAAAGAGAATGCTTTTAGTACTTGCAATTGGCTGGATTTCTTGTACCAGCAATAAAATATTTCCTTTAGAATTCTCTCTCTCACATGGAATTATGTTTTCCACAATATATAGATTTTTTTGCTTGATAATATCCATATTTTCAAAGAGAACGCTTTTAGCACTTGCAATTGGATATAATAAGAATATTATTTTCATGTTGTATTATACTATGTAAATATGATATGTAATTTATTTTTTTCGGCAATCTTATTTCTGTTTTCTGTATATTTCATTTTAGATAGCAATTTCAATTGGAATTTGTTCCATGTCTTCTTTCATTTTTCTTTTTAAATCTTGAAAAATAAATGAAAAAGAAAACATCACTATAATAACTACATACCTATTGTCAAAATTTTCACTGAATCATTTCATGGCAGTTTCATATGCACTTGTCAACACCCCACTAGCAATTATTTAATTATTTATTATTTTTTCCCAAGGTAACTTACTTATTATTATAGTGCCTTAGTTGGCCTGTGGAACTCATGATAATTTATTATGCATAGGGTTCCTGCAAGCTGGTAATGATTTTGGTGAAGAACGTAATCTATTGCATTAAAATTGGTCTCTCTCGCTGTCAATTAGAGCGATGTAAGGAATATTCTTTAATAATCTCAATGGTGACATTAAACCTGTATCAATATGAAGATGCAACGTTCTTTAAATGCACTTTAGTGGTTTCTCATTTTTTCTGCAACGAACTACTGAAACTAACCACAATCTCTATGATCTGGTAAATACAAAATCTTGGTGGCATCCATTTGTGCTAATTCGTGACATCATTCTTTATGAGAATGTCATGGCAAGGTAGGCATGCTATACTTCTTCGTGTAATGGTATCCATAACATTTTGTTAACATGTTGACACAAGTATGGGAACGATATTCCCATGATTTAGCAATGATCTTCCTCTTTAAACCCAACAATCTGTCAATCGAAAGGATATTTAATATCCCTCAATAACCTGGTGTTCAACGGATGCAATGGTATGGAAATATCCCTCTTTTAGTACAAATGCAAGGTGGATCACAAATTTATTGACAAATTGACCCAACTTAGAGATGGTCAAGTCAACATAAATGTGACAGAGTTTGCTACAATTTGATTTCCTAGCAATTACACCTGTAAAAGACAATAGAATTTTTTTTGAATACCCCTTGAAGACGCACAAGAAGATAAATTTAAAATTTTGCTTTGTTAGCAAACTAATTAGCAAGATCTATAATTATTGGCCAATTGAAAGTCATGCGTCCACTTCATTATAATTCAATTCATGCCTTTAAATGTTCATTACTTAATGTACCTTGCAATCTCAATCTGTATAAACATAAATCCAAAAAATGAGTAGAGGCAAAATATATATATTAATGACAAAATATACATTTTTTTCATAAAAGAATCATTCATACCAAAAAGAATGTATTGTTTCTGTTAATCTTTAAAAAAAAATTGTTTTAGTGGTGTCTAAGTTTGATAAGTTCATTTTAATATATGATTTTATTTTGATTTATATACAAATTATAATAATTTTTAATTTGTATTAATTATTTTTTTTAAAGGTCGTATTCCAATCACTTTGTCTGTAAAAATTACCTCTAAACCCAAATGGTATTATCTGTTGAGTATATTAGTTTGTTTCTTAGTACTTGTGGATAACCATAACAAGTGCCTGTATTGTATTATTATATGTTTTCAGTATTGTACTGGTATAGTTGGACAGAGATACACATGCATGTTTGTTTCTAAGTAGTTGTATTTATGTGTATTGTCAATAACCAGTGACGAGGGGGAGCTAGTCGATAAGGTTGTGGAGTAGGTAGTGGAAATTTTGGAGAAAACACACTTCCACATGGCCAAATATCCATCCAATTTGGACGAAAAGGTCTAAGAGTTCAAGTAGGTGTTATCGCAGCAACAGAGGGGAAAACCTCAGGTCATGGGGATCATTGGTATGGGTGGAAACAATGTCATTTATTCCTTACGCTACCCATCTCGTTACAGAGGTGCCACGTTTGGGTTTTTCATAGGAGTGTAAGTGTGTGTGTGTGTATATATATATATATATATATATATATATAATCTATTTGTGGGTATATGTTTTAACAAAATTATAGTTTAACAAATTGATTTCAAAGAAACAAAATTTACATAATGTATCAAATTTAAGTTTCGTCATCTTATTCATTGCAGGAAAAAGAAAATTTTCCTAGTTATAATTTTGTGGCAAGAGTATCATATTTCTATAGCTTTTGTCTTATAGCAATAGTTGTTACTACTATTAGCAACTGCGGGGACATTGCCACCTCGTGGCTCTTGTTAAGATAAATTATTTATATTATCAATTTATTAAGATAAATTATTTATATTATCAATTTATTAAGATAAATTATTTATATTATCAATTTATTAAGATAAATTATTTATATAAAGAGTTAGTTGGACAATTTTTAAAGGATTTATAAGTTAGTGACTTAGATATTGATGAATTAGTAGCATAAATTATGGATAACTATTTTTTATCATAATGTATCATGTTTGATTATAATCAATCATAGTTAACCATAACAGTTAAAGAGTCAATAGATTAGCAATTATGGTTCATTAATAGGGTGGTTGGTTAATGGTTAAGAGGCTTGTGAGTTAGTAGATCAGTAATTAGAGGATGTGTTGGTTGCACCAAGGAAAAATTTTAGGGGCGAAATTTAGCCCATGGGCTAATTTTTACTTTTCTTTCCAAAAAATGATTTGTCAATTTCCATTTTTTTCTAAGTTGATTCGCTCAAATTCCATGGGATAAAAAATTTACTCTAAAAAGCGCCAAAATTGTCCAGAAACTATATAAAACCCTTAGAAATTTGGTTCTTTCTATAAAAGTACTTCCCCACATTTTATGGTTGGAAATTTACAAATTAGTAAGATTCGTCAAGGTTTCTACACTTTAAAAATTTATGGATCCTTAAAATTTTCCCTGAGTTGCACTGAGAGTAGCGAGGTGCTTACAACCCAGTATGGGGGAGATGTTGTCACGTTTGTCATGTTACGTAAAGTAATGTTTCCATGTTGGATCATAAGACCTACAAAGCTAGTCCTTTAACAACAATATTACCAAGTACAAAACAAGAACACGACTTCGCCTGTAAAGTGTCGTCTTTGATAATATAAGCTTATCGCAAAAATGTCACTTTTCTTTTGTTTTATGCAAAAGGTGTAAATGTCGCTAAGTGACTTTTAATGGAAAAGTGACATTTTTACATGGGACCACCTTGAAAATCATTTTTTTTGTCCTTGGAAACAATGCCAAGAAATGTTACCTCATAAACTAGCACTCTTCCATGATTGAAGATAAGTGGACCCAATTTAAGTATGTGGACCCAATCGTAATATGTGGATTCAGTGTTATGATCGCCAACCCTTCAAAGAATTACACCCAATGTCACCTCAATGTAACCCCCTTCCTTTAAGTTAGACCTTACTCCTTGGGCCACGGGAGGCTCCCCAAATGATGGTAAGGATAGTCATGTAATGAAACGATAAAAATACAATTCTATCCTTATGACACCTTTTTATTGTTAGCGAACCAGTGCTTGATGGATTCAATTAAATATGTCTACAATAAACCTTTAATTTGGGAAGGATGGGTGCACTTATGAATATGTAACTTACTACTGCAATTTTATACAGAAAAAACCAGCGATAGAAAAATGGAGATACCTCCCAAACCAACGAATTTCACAATTTTTACCTTTCGGTGACCCGAAAAGAGGGGCGTAACTATCCCCCCTAGAGTGCACTTGTTTAGTGGATGGAAAGTCTGATTTGGAGCTGATTTAAGCTACAGGTCTACGTTTTTTGTAGTGAAAAACTAGCGATATCTCTCAAACCAACTGTTGAAAATTCACAAACTTTACATCCAGAGGATCAGCAAAGAGGGGGGCACATATTTCCTCCAGGGATAACTTTATTTGGTGGATAAAAAGTGTGATTTGACACTAATGTATGCTACAGGTTTGAAAATCACCGCATTCAATAAAAAACAGAAAATTCTTTGGCCTCAAATACCCTAATTGTCCTCTTGAGTGACCTAGAATTTGACCCAAACTTCTTCAAACCCCTAGGGTTTGATTCTTCCTTTGAGATGGACCTGAAATAGCTCAATAACTAGATCTAAAACAACTCCTTGGGACTGTTATCACCTAACCGTAGGATGACAACACTTCCTTAGGGCATTAAATTGACTTTTTCCAATATTTTCAACTTTTTTGGACTTTTTCATTATCTACTCTAAATCTGAAATGTATTGCTATAATTCAATACTTCAAAAAACCACAATTAAAGTAATCTACGACACAAAATAATTTTTGGGAATTTTTGCAAAATATAATTTTTAAGGGTTTTCACAATATATGATTTTTTGGTATTTTTAACAGTATATAGTACATAATTTTGATAAAAATATTCCAAGTGAAGATGAGGGAAATAAAAAATCAAGTCTTTTCCCTTCAAGATCATTGAGTGTTCCTTTCAAGAATTAACATCTTATTTTGATGAATTAGGGAAAAACCAAGAAACCCTATGTTGTGATGGTCTTGACCTAATTATTGAAAAAGAGGTGTCAAAGGCCTAACAAAAGAGACCCTCCATGGATGGATTTCTCACTTAAAAGACGAATCTTTTATGCATAAAAAAACTTAATTTACTCTTACCTTGGATGTCTCTAACAATGCAAGAGAAAGAAAACCAGAGATCTTACCACAAACGAAGAAAAAGGGAGAAAAGAGTAACCTCTTAAGAATCCCTTTCCTTTAACAAACCTTGAAAGATTTAGTTTCAAGCTTCAATCAACAACAAACATGCCACATTGAATCCTCAAGAATGCCAAGAAAGGAGTATGTACCACTTTATTCCAAGTAGACAAGAAGAAATAAGAAAATAACATCATTTTATCCAATTATCTTGATTCAAAATGAGGAAGAGTTGCCTTATTTATATGATTTTTAGGAAAACTTAACCTCCTTTAGAAGTTGACCAACCTAAAATATCTAAAATAACTTAAAATGAATTTTCAATGAGTTTTTTAGGATTTGTCACCCACTAGTGGGGGACAAAACCTCGTACAACAAAAAATAATGATAAATGTGATGAATTGTTGCAACTTTAATAGATTGTTGAGCATGGGAGGAGGGTGTCATGCCCCATCTAACCCTAACATTGTGCTTTTTCCTCGACAACCTCTTATTTTAGGTGGTATGGCTTCTTCAAAGGGTGATATCATCATCTGTTTAGCTTACTTGAGCTAGGAGGAGAGTCAATATATAATGAATATAAGTCCAAATGGGCATAATGGGGTGTTTTAAGAAGACATGAAAACCCTTACATGTGCAATCAACTTCTACAAATCATATAAATGAGTGTGGATTTGAGCCCATAATCCATGTGTCCAAATGGATTTATCCCAAGAAGCACCAGATACCAACACATGGGCATAAAATCCTTGTATGATGGGGGGCTTACACCACATCAAGAGGCATTCAATTATGCCACTAAGCCAACACTTCTTGGATTGAGAACCAAGAGGACCTGACATGACTAGAGCACAGGTCTTGAGCCCCACCAAACCAACACTCTACATAAATCATTCCTGAACTTGGCCTTTAAATAGAATAAATAAGCCCTCCTTTGTGGCAATCTAGTATAGCACACTGTAGAGTATCTGGAGGGTAACAACTGGCTCCAACTGCGAGGCATGTGCTTTTCCTAGAAGTGCATGAGAACCTCTGAATCTTCTGGTACCTATAGACCCACAGACATGTTAAATTTTTAGAATTTACTTCAATCTGATCTAGGATCTTAACTGAGAGAACAACATGTACAACAAATCTACAGCATATCATTCATGGACACAATAATGCAAGCACAGAAGAGACACCAAGTTTACTTGGGGAAAACCATAAAGGTGAAAAACCCCAATAACTTCCTCAGAGATAGATAGAGCAATGATACAACCAGAATACAAGAGATAGTCTTCTCCTAGCAGAAGAGCCTCCTCCTCCACAAGTGCGCCACTCTCCACAGTGTGAGTGAGAGAATAGAATGTGTAAAATGAGAGAGACACACTCTCTATTTATACACTAACTTGACTTGACCTTTACTCAACTAGGTTGGCCTCAACTTAACCACTTAACATAATGATGACTAGGCCGACCCCCACTAGGGTGGTCTAATAACCCTTTGACCCACATGGCCGGCCCCCAATAGGGTGGTCTAATAACCCTTTGAACCACATGACTTATATAGGGCCGACCCCAACAAGGTGGTCTAATAACCCATCAAGTATAAGTTACGACACTTACAATATAAATGACGACTCTTCCGTATAGAGGAATAATAACATCTCTATAGGAATACAACCACTTCCGTATAGAGGAATAATAACATCTCTATAGGAATACAATATACATATATGTGAAATACATTCCGAAGTTACATATACATCAACACTCCCTCTTAACTAGGAAGGTATTTCTCGACACAGGTCTTCTAGCACAAGTCATCTTCTTTGGATCATCGTCACTGGATAATCATCATCGAGTCATCATCATCGTCACTGCTACTGCTATCTCAATCAATCTCTGAATCTACTCGTCATAGGAATTTCTACAGAGCCAGTCCTTTTTCATATTGGATGTAGGCCCACCACCTGTAGGTCTTCGTCATCACTGGCCATACTATGGAAATCTCAGGACTTATTACGTGCGTCACAAAACCTTAAAAGAGTCTCTTGACTAGAAAGAACCCTAAAGAGCATCTGAGGCCTTTTTCATCCTATCCAGATCTCCAAGACTTATTACATGTGACCCCACCACAAAACCTCGAAAGAGAATCCTAGGACTGATTACGAGCACAAGGCTCAACCTGTGGGATCTCCCAGGGCACAAATTACATGTGGTCACCACAAAACCTCGCAAGAGCATCCCAGGCTGTTACGAGCATGCAGCTCTACCTATAAGATCTCCCAGGGACATATTATATGAGGTCATGGAAAAACCTCGCAAGAGCATCCCAGGACTTATTACGGGCACATAGCCCAACCTATCGGATCTCCCAGGGACAGATTATATGCCATAGGACAAAACCTCGAAAGAGCATCTGCCAGATATCCTAGGGCACTAATTACATGCCATAGGAAAAACCTCGAAAGACTATCTGCAGATCTCCCAGGGCCAAATTATATGTCCTCCCAGAGCAAAACCTCGAAAGAGCATTTGCCAGATATCCCAGGGCACGAATTATATGCCATAGGAAAAACCTTGAATGACTATCTGCAAATCTCCCAGGGCCAAATTATATGCTCATCTACACAATCTGATCCACGGCCATAGAGTATCAACCTGATACTCACCATACATCATACATGATCATCCTGATCATCATCATTGCAACATCCTGCTGCATGTCATCTGGAGCAACATCTTGAAGCTCATCATCCATGATCATCCTGATCATACAATGCATCTACCTGATGCATACCAAGTATCTACTTGATACATATCATAATACATGATCCACCTGATCATACAATGTATCCACCTGATACAAATACAAATACATGATACATATCACCATACATGATCCACCTGATCATACAATGTATCCACCTGATACATATACAGATACATGGTCCAAGCATCCAACATGATGCATACAAAATACATACAAATGATCCTACTGATCATATCCAGCATCCAACATGATGCGTACATAAATATACATATAAATGATCCAACTGATCATATCCAACATCCAACATGATGCGTACATACATATACATATAAATGATCCATCTGATCATATCCAGCATCCAACATGATGCGTACATACATATACATATAAATGATCCAACTGATCATACAAAGCAGAAACCAGAACATCATCCTGATGTTCATCATCCAACGCTTACATCCACGGCCATGTGAAGGATCCTCCTTCCAACATGCTTGGAATGGCTTCAGCAAATGTGTCCATCACTTCTTCCTCGAAGTGTCATCAATCTGAGGAACACCGAGCCTCTCCCTGAAGTAATCGAACTTCACCCTGGCTAGTGGCTTCGTCAGCACATCTGCAATTTGCTCGTCCGTCGCAATGTACAGGAGTTTCACAGCTCCTCTCTGCACCATATCCCTGATATAGTGATATTTAATCTCTATGTGTTTCGACCTGTCATGAAAAATTGGGTTCTCGGATAGCTTCACACAACTCTATTTATCACAGAAGATACCAGTAGCATCCAACGAGAGATCAAATAACTCAGACAGTAGCTTCCGTAGCCATACTTCCTCACAACTAGCTGAACGTGCTGCAACATACTCTGCCTCAGCTGTACTCAGTGCTACGCAGGACTGCTTCCTGCTGAACCAAGAGATCACACCTGATCCCATACTGAAGTAGCACCCATATGTGCTCTTCCTATCTGCAGCACTGCCTGCCCAATCTGAATCAACATAACCTTGCAGGTTAAACTTTTGATTCGCTTCATACTTGAGCCCATAATCCACTGTACCCTTCAGGTACCCCAGAACATGCTTTACAGCAACCAGGTGAACACTCCTCAGATCCGTCAGGAACTAGCTCAATGTGTTCACCGCAAAGAAAATATTTGGTCTCGTGTTCGTCAGGTACATCAAGGACCCAATCATCTAACGATACATAGTGATATCAACCGGCTCAGATGAAGCATCACATAGACGCTTCAGGTTTGATGCCATATGTGTGGCCATAGCCTTGCAACCCATCATCCCGAACCTCTTCAGGATCTCTACTGCATACTTCCCTTGTCCAAGGAAGATTCCATCACTCTGCCACACCTCCATGCCAAAAAAAAATAGTGCATCATCCCAAAGTTCGTCAACTTGAACTCGGCAGCAAGCTTCCACTGCGTGTCGACAATCAATCTATCTTCACCTGTAACAAACAGGTTATCCGCATACAAAAGTAGTATCACTGGATTGCCTTCCTCAACCTTGTAGAAAAGGTTGGAATCCGCTTTATTCTTGGTAAAGCCCAAACTGGATAGAAAGCTGTCTATCCTACCATACCAAGTTCTGCACACATATATGACTACACCATGCTGTCTTGAAATCCATCTGGTGCATCTTCTATTTCATCACTTTTATATTTCTCAATGCTGCCATCTGCAACATGCTTGATCTGATAGTTCCATTTGGAAGTCACAACAGACTTCCCTTCAACTCTTGGGACCGCATTCCAAACATCGTTCTTCATGATCGACGGATCATGGCATTCTTCCCGTATCCTGGGAACTTCAATATCTTCATTAGATAATTTTGTTGAAGAACAAATGTTGTAGTTCTTCTTTTGTAGGTGATGGCATACGATCTTTCCTACACAACAAGTTAAATTGCATGATTAGAAAACATCTCATAGTTTTTAGAAAAAATTCTTACACATAAAGAAATATGTCATACAGTCATGCAATTATCTTAGCCAATGCTTCAATACAACATTTATCCATATTCCGTAACTTTCTAGATGCCTTCCAATCTCTACCAGAACATTGTTAAGAGTGTGCACAACTCCCAACATGTCAGCAAAGAGGTTTCATTCTAGATAAGTAGCAATGGAATGTTATACAGTGCCATAGGCCACTTACCCATGCATATTAGTAGTATACTGTTCATCAATGCAACTATTCTAATATGCATAATACACAACCTAATTCTAGGAACATCATTATATACATTATTGAACAATATTATTTAAACAATAAAATATGCAAGTAATGACAATTCAAATACTTATCTTTGTGTGTTTGTTGGGTTGACTCCCTCTCAGTCTTTGCTTCTTTTTTTCATCTCCATTCTTATGTGGATTGTGAGAAGTGGTCAACTCCCTCTAAATATCTGCATCCTTGCAGAAACTACTGAAGTGTGCTCCTTTGCTTTCTTGCAGGAACAACTAGAGTGTGCTCCCTCTTGATCTTTGCTTCTTGGATTACCTGTCCTTGAACTTACATCCATCCTTAATCACTATGCATGCTTATTAGTATCATCATTGTGTTATCCTTGACGTCTCATACATAATCACACATTTATTAGTATAATCTTAATACTATCAAAACACAATAATCTTAAACATGTATATTCATGATCATTCACAGATAATAAACATTAGTATTCAAGGTTTCAGGGAAGTCTTCTTTTACTCATACATTTTCTTATTTGATCATAGGACTCTTCTGGTTAGTTGAATCATTAATCAAGATAAGAGATATAATATGCATAAAACTTGTGATTATTCAAACCTATACCTTCATGATTCTTCTGGTTAGTCATATCATCAATTATGGTAAGAAACATAATATGCATACAACCATGATTATTCAAACCTATGACTTCATGAATAATCATTATCAACAACACAACAGTATAAGATCCTAACACAAGGTAGGATTCTAGCTTGATATAGGAAAAACATACCTGGATTAGCATGCTAGCTAGTTATGTCTAACATACCCACATAATGTATTCTAGTTCTCTTCAGTGACTTGTGCTAGTAACCTGCATGTCTCATAAGTTAACCATTGTAGAAACAAGTTATACATACCTCGAAAGTAGATCTTCTATGTGATCCATGACAATGGATGAATCCTTGTCTTCATGTCACCATGATCATACGTTCTTGAAGTAGAACATGATTTGTCTTTCTTGGTGTACCTTTTATGTTAGCAGACAACATAAACCTCATACAACACCATAATGCATTAGTACAATCATAAGTGTCAACACCCTAACCAATGAATATCTTCTATCATGCATTCATAATTTTGTTAAGGTGATATGACAAATCTAAAATCAAGATTGTACTAATCGTAATAACATGAAGACAAACATACCATAAAATTAATCATGAACAAATATCGAAACATACCTCGATGAGTCATACCTGTCGAGATCGCTTGTAATATTCTTATGTAAGGCCTTAGCCTCATCCCCCTCTGAAACAGGAACTTCTTCACTTATGCAGGTGACCAATCCATCTTCTTCTAGGATTAACCCAATCCACTTGATTTGCAAGAACTAGACTTGGAGCTGGATATGGGTTTGTCAGAGAAACCCCAAAAATTCAAACTTTGAATTTCAAACTTCCGAAAGGATAGAAATATGCGCCTTGATGAGCTGATCAAGCTGGTATATTCAAAATTTGAAAACTGCAAACTTTCACTCCTCAATTTTGCCTTTGAAACTTCCAGATTCACTCGACGTGACCCTGAACTGGGGTTTGATGAAGCCCACTCTTATGCCCAATCAAAAGGTTTGATCCAAAGCTCTAAGCTTCTATTTTTCTGAGGAGCTTCCAGCCGTGGTCACAGATTTCAAAAATTCCCATTTTTACAGAAGCCCTAATTTTCCACTTTTCTGATCAAAGTCCCGAACTAGGGTCTGATCAAGCCCGACCTTCTGCCCAACCGAAAATTCTGATCTTGGTCTCTAAATTTTGATTTTGATGAGTAGCATCCAGCCGTGGTCTCCGATTAAAAAAATTCCAACTTTCTCTGAAGCCCTAAATTCCAGAAGCCATGAATGAAGGTACTAAAAAATAATTCTCTTTTGACAGAAATATGTACCTGATTGTTTCTGGTGTAACTCCAAAAATTTTGATCCATAGGGTCTGAAAAATATTCCTGAGATATCCTGACCTGTTATCTTTCCATCCCGACATGTCTGACCTCAATTGGATTCTTTGAGAGAGAGTTATGCCAAGTTTCGCAACGTGACCTGTTTATTGGATAATACAGGAGAGCGAACTTGTACGGCGTGCCACGTGTCACTGTTTCAACTTCGGCCTCTGAATTTTTTCCTGAGATAGCCCGACCTGTTATCTTTCCATCCTGACAGGTCTGACCTCAATTGGATTCTCTGAGAGAGAGTTATGCCAAGTGTCGTAACGTGACCTGTTGATGAGATAATACAGGAGAGCAAACTTGTACGGCATGCCACGTGTCACTGGTTCATCTTCGGCCTCTGAAATTTTTTTATGATATAGTACAGTCTGTGTACTACCTATCACTTTTTACTAAATTTCATTTGGAGCTTCCTAGACCAAGTTATGACCTTTTTCCCAAGGTCACCTGATTTTGACTCAGATCTGGAAGAGGCAGAAACCCTATATTGTACAGATCATAAATCACCAATTACAACGAATTAGAGGTTTTACTTTGGACACAAGGTACATGGGGATTTAATCTTCGACCTGTAAAGGTTTCAGATCCAAAAACTTCTCCAAAACGGATTTATAGTGAAAGTTCTACGATGACTGGTTTTTTCTATATCAAGCCCTAACATCGTTAGTGCAATAAGTGTCATACATGCCATATCATGCCTTCTTTCAGGCTAGATCTGATACCATGTTAATTTTTCAGAATTTACTTCAATTTAATCTAGGATCTTAACTGAGAGAACAACATGTACAGCAAATCTACAACATATCATTCATGGACACAATAATGCAAGCACAGAAGAGACACCGAGTTTACTTGGGGAAAACCATAAAGGTGAAAAACCCCAATAAATTCCTCAGAGATAGATAGAGCAATGATACAACCAGAATACAAGAGATAGTCTTCTCCTAGCAGAAGATCCTCCTCCTCCACAAGTGCGCCACTCTCCACAGTGTGAGTGAGAGAATAGAATGTGTAAAATGAGAGAGACACACTCTCTATTTATACACTAACTTGACTTGACCTTTAGTCAACTAGGTCGGCCTCAACTTAACCACTTAACATAATGATGACTAGGCCGACCCCCACTAGGGTGGTCTAATAACCCTTTGACCCACATGGCCGACCCCCAATAGGGTGGTCTAATAACCCTTTGACCCACATGACTTATACAGCCGACCCCAACAAGGTGGTCTAATAACCCATCAAGTATAAGTTATGACACTTACAATATAAATGACGACTCTTCTATATAGAGGACTAATAACATCTCTATAGGAATACAACCACTTCTGTATAGAGGAATAATATCATCTCTATAGGAATACAATATACATATATGTGAAATACATTCTGAAGTTACATATACATCAACAAGACAATTCAAACAACAAATTCATCAAATGCATCAGATGATAACACTTTCGTCATGCCTTGTTCAAATCAAAATGGAATGCAATAAAAAACAAGTGCAGTGCATGGGTAAAAGTAAATGATAAAATCAAATGCTAATGCAATAGATTATGCAACCTACCTACATATGCATGATCAGAGAAATAGGTTAAGTGAATGATACCACCAATGAATACACCTTAGCATAGCATCCATGCTAGGACTTATTCATTAATCTTTGGTAATAATCCAAGACAAAACCACGTCAATGATGAATGGAGTAGACGCCATTACCGTCATCAAAATCTAGTTGTAATCATAGAAGAGATCATGCAATTATATGCCATCAAACTCTTGCCAAGGGGAAATGATTTTATCACAAGCCCCCTTTATCTATGCTTGGACTAGGCTTAGGTATGAACTCCCTTGATCATATACATGTTCTCCAAAATATTTTTATTGCCTCGCATGTATTTCAAAACCAGCAAGGAGGTCTACATACTGAGATTCAAAAGAATCTGACGTGTTGTTCATAAACATGTGCATCTACTCATCATCATCAAACACCTACCATTGTCCCATATTGTCATGCACGGATGGTATGAGCGCTATTTCCATATTCCCTTCTTTTACAAGGACTTCACATGGATACAAGTTAGAAGAGGAAATTGCTAATGCATTTGCATGTTGGTTTTGAGCTCTAGGGACCACTTTTAAAGATATAACAATGAAATCTTCCATGGCTAGGTAGACTATGTCCCTGTACTTTTTCAACCTTTCATTTTTGTAGGAAAATTTGTATTTTACTTGCATCACAATAAGGTTAGAGTCTCCAATAATATTTAACAATTTAATATCACAATATTTAGCTAACTGGAATCCATGAAAAGGAGCCTTATACTTAACCATATTCTTAGTACAATAAAATACAAAATGAAAAGGAAAATGAGAAACTTGACCAGATGGGGAAGTTAATACGATACATGCATTCATACGTGATCAGGATTTTACCATATTGAAGTTCATCGTACAAAAGTTACTAGTAGCTTCTGAGAGGCATGGCTGAGAATGCTACTAGAAATTCATTGCATGAGAAGGTGCACTCGCCTGTCCAACATCATCAACATATATCCCCAAATCTAGACCTTCGTTATTATAAATGTTAAGCAAACATGACTATACTGTATCTTGAGTAAACTCATATGATATTGGTCTTCCAAGGTCTTCAAAAATTTCACTTTCCTCTTTGGAAGAATCATACGTGGGCTCTCCCAGAAATTTCCAAGAATTTGTACTTGTATCATGCCCATCAGGACAATGTACCAGATTGCATCCATGGAAATCATCATGAATAGAAAAAATATCCCCATATATGACATCCTCAAGAGAAGAAAGAGATGCATCCATGGTATGTTCATGATTCTTTTTAATAGATGATGGATTTTCAAGAATTTCTTCAATGTTCTCTGAGGCTTCATAAAAGGTTGGCTCTGTCCTATTTAGTCTAACACCATATTTACTTTTGCATGGTGGGAAAAGATCATGCACATCTACTTCAGAACCGATGTTCCCCAAATGCGTAAGAACAATGGTCTTGGCCCTCGAAGAATCATAAATGGGAGGGCCAAGAAAGCTCTAATAATCATCATCTTCTTCTTCATGCATAGGAATCCCACCATTTTCTTCTAGAAGGCTCGATACATTATGAGAATCCTTGAAACAATGGTAAGGAGAACTCACCATTTTTTCATATTATTCAATTAAGGCTTGTTGATATTCATATGTTTCTTCTTCAAAGTCTTTATCTGGGTCTTGATTATGGACCTCCTAAAGGTCACTTTTTAGAGAACCTTCATCTTCATTTTCAAGAGTGCTTCCTTCTTCAATCATAGGAAACGAGATGTCATCGTTTTTTACCTCCTCAATAAAATCTTGAATGAAAGCTTCTTCAACAATGGTTTCCTCATGAGGGATTTCCAGGGGCTGATCTTCATTGACAATTTCTTCATATATTTAGCTAAAAGTGTCATCCTCCACGAGAGGTCCAATATCCCCTTTGAAATAAGAATCCCATTTCTCACAAAAAACCTTAATAAATTCTTAAAGCGAGTGAATTCCTTTCTATGTAAGCCCCTTATACCATTCGTATAAATCATCATCCTTTAAGTCAAAAGACAACTTGAACATATTTGTCTTGATATCTTCATGAACCACTCTTAATTCTACAATAGCTTCCATAAACAACATAACATGCTAGTCACCTAAATCCTTATCTGGATGAAATTGTGAAATGTATTTCAACCACTCATCCTTGTACGGATCAAATACATGGAGTGGATTGGGATACCCTGAGATCTCCGAGAAATTCAATGGATCAAACCAATCACATACCCAATCTTCATCATAGAATGTGATATCATCTTTTATAGAATGGTTCTATTCCTTTAAGGGCGGCCCATGACCTTCTTCAACAATATTTTTTTCATCATAGAATTTGTAAAGTTAGTCACAGCAGATCTAATGAACAAATAAATCAGTCACAACAGATGAACATAGAAGAAATGGTGCAAAACTGTGCAAAACATGCAGCAGTGCTCTCTATCCCAGAAAGGGTGAATGAATTACAATACAAACTGTTACAATGAACAGAGCAATTCGAATTGCCTAAGGAGGTCATTCGAATCACTGAATGGAGTAGCTTGACTCAATCTAGGAGTCCTCATCAATCATCGGTGTTGCTCATCAATCACAACAAACAGTCATCCAGGTGTCAAGCTGAGTCTAACTGATCATAATAAATGTAACTGAAGTGTGTAGCACTGATATAGGATCTGGAGGCTCAGTGGGGGCGCATGGGAGGCTAACTGGAGTCAGAGCAAGTCACCTAATCGAACTGGAGGTCAATCGGAGGTGAAACAGTCAGTCAGGAGTGAAATCGGAGTGAAATCAATCAAAATCGGAGCTAACTGAATGTAACTGGAGTGAATCTGCAGTGGTAGGTGAACAAGTGCGCCCTTCTCTGTCAGTAGGTGAGAAGAGGGCGCCTTTCAGCTTAGGAGGGCTAAAACTCTGTGGAAAGTGGCTCCCGGGTGCTAGAAGAAGGTGGATAAGGTGCTGGAGGCATCAAACTGGTGACTGGACTGCATATCCTGAAATAGATCATGCAAGATCCTGAAGTAGATATGTATCCCGAAATAGATGATCCTGAAATAGATATGTATCCCGAAATAGATGATGGATATCCGAACACCCCCCCTCAAGCTAGACTATGATGTGCCAACTAAAATAATGTGGGGCCCTGGTAACTAAGACCAAAGGTCACCCCAATACAATAATCCAAAAAATGCTGAAAAAAATAAACTAAGTGAGGAAAGAGGGAAAACCCAGTGGGAAGAAAGCCCCCCCTCAAGTCTAAAGCATAATAATGAATCAATCTGTCTCCACCATGATGGAACTCACCCCCAACAGTGAACGGAGGTAAGAGAACTTCTTCTCAGTGAAGCTCTTGGTGAAGATGTCTGCAATTTGCTCATCGGTAGGGCAATATTGCAGAATGATGGTGCGATCATGCACCAACTGTCGAATGTAATGCATATGAATCTCAATGTGCTTGGTCCTCTGCCGCTGAACTGGATCTGTGGAGATCTTGATAGCACTTTGATTGTCACAAAATAGGACAGTCGAAGTAGTGCCACCAAAACCAAACTCGGAAAGAATACCCTGCAACCAAACTGCCTGAATGCAGGCATTGACTGCCCCTCGATACTCTGCCTCTGCTGAAGAAAGTGCAATGGCTGCTTGCTTTTTGCTGGACCAGCAAATAGCACCATGACCAATCATGAAAACATAACCGGAAGTGGACTTCCGATCAATGCTATCACCTGCCCAATCTGAATCAGTAAAACCAATGAAATCTAGCTCAGAATCTGCAGCATAATGTATGCCAAACTGTCTCGTACCTTGCACATACTGCAAGATCCGCTTGGCTGCTCGCCAATGAAGCTCATGTGGCTGCTGCATATATCTTGACACGGCACTCATGGCATATGAGATATCAGGCCGTGAATGTGTCAAATAAAGTAGTGAACCAATCAACTGTCGATACATACTGCAATCTGCAAGCGGTGTGGAATCTCCCT
Source organism: Larix kaempferi (assembly GCA_027924585.1). NCBI lineage: Eukaryota > Viridiplantae > Streptophyta > Pinopsida > Pinales > Pinaceae > Larix > Larix kaempferi. Next base: position 6,545,323 of record BSBM01001646.1, read on the forward strand.
CCTCAAGACTGATTCCTGAGAGGAATGGGAACGGGGCTGCCTTACATTCAGCCATATTAAACTTCAATAACAGGTCGGAAGCATATTTTTGCTGAGATATAGTGATCCCATCGAAATTTTGAGCTATCTCCAAGCCCAAAAAGTGACTCAGCAAGCCCAAATCGCTCATGTCAAAAGCTAGATTTAGGGCAGTTTTTAGCTTGTTTATTGAAGTAAGTGTGCTACCAGTAATAAGAAGATCATCAACATAAAGTACAATAACCAACAAATTACCTTTAACTCGCTGAAGATAGACATTCGGATCAGATTTGCATCTTTGGAAATTCTGAGAAAGAAGGAAGGAGTCCATCTTTGCGTACCAAGCTCTTGGGGCCTGTTTTAACCCGTACAAAGACTTCTTCAATCTGCAAACCAATGATGGATCTGATGTATAACCCTCTGGCTGCTGCATATAGACCTCTTCAGCAAGGTCTCCATGTAAAAATGCACTCTTCACATCCATGTGATGCACCTCCCAGTGCTTGGATGCGGCAATAGCTAAAACAAGGCGGATGGAATCCATCTTTGCAACCGGTGCAAAGGTCTCTGTGTAGTCCACTCCTTGGACTTGGGAAAAACCTTTTGCCACCAACCTTGCTTTATATTTGCTGATAGTGCCATCAGCAGCAACTTTAGTACGGTAGACCCATTTACACTTCACTAATTTTCTTCCAGGTGGAAGAGAAACTAGCTCCCATGTATTGTTCTTTTGAAGAGAACTGTACTCTTCATCCATGGCATCTTTCCATCTCGGATCTCGATGGGCTGAATAATATGATTGGGGATCTGAACCAGCCATCAAATAACAAATCTCAGGAAGAAATGGATCAGCAATAGAAAGAGCCATACCTGCCCTTTGAAAGTCTCCTCTTGTTCGTCTCGGATCAGCAGGATTTCCAAGATTCGAACCAGCAGATTGTAGAGTATTTTGGGCCCACTTTGGTAACTGAGGGGGATCTGAATGGTCGGATTCCGAACCTGATATGTCATGATCATCATATTCTGCTACAATATCAGAAATATCAGAACTCATACCTTCATTATCGCTGCTCGAATCTTCTTCTGGTGAAGGCGGTGAATCGGCAGTTTTCTCCTCAACTAGTTGCAATTCTTGAAGCGGTTCTTCAAACTGCACACTACGCTCTATGAATATCTTTTTAGATCTGATATCCATGAGTTTATATGCTTTTGATTCTTCCCCATATCCTATCAATATGCACTCGATACTTTGTGGATCCAAAGCTCGTCTCTTCTCAGAAGGAATTCTAGCCCATGCAGTAGAGCCAAAAACTCTCAAATTTGACACATCCGGTTTGTGACCAAAGAATGCTTCGAAAGGAGTCATACCTTTCACGGATGAATGTGGAACACGGTTCTGTATATATGCAGCAACATTGATTGCTTCAGCCCAAAGATTTGCAGCCAAACCTTTTGATTCAATCATGCATGTAGCCATCTCTTTCAGTGACCGGTTTTTCCTTTCCGCTACACCGTTCTGCTGGGGTGTGTAGGGAACTGTATGTTGGATCTTGATTCCGCTTTGGGCACAAAGTTGCAGCAACTCGGACTTGATATATTCCCCACCATTATCAGATCTAAGAGCTTTGATCTTGCTCTCAGTGGTGGTCTCAACAGAAGCCTTAAAATCCTTGAATTTTCCAAGCACTTCTGACTTGTTTTTGAGAAAGAATACCCATGTAAAGCGAGAATAATCATCAATAAATGTCAAAACATACCTTGAACCATTTAATGACATATGGGGCAGCGGACCGCTGATATCAGAATGGATCAATCCCAAAATAGTAGAGGCTCTGCTAGCCTTGCCGCGGTCGAATCTGTGCTCGGGGTGCTTCCCAATAATGCAACCGGAGCATATTCCCTTCGAGGAACGGAGTTGTGGAAGCCCATCAACCATGGATTTATTTGATAGCAGCAGCAAATACTTATAATTTAGATGTCCAAATCTTTCATTCCAAAGCCTACTAACCTCATTACCATGTGTGCGAAGAGCAGTGGGCTTTGCAAGCGGAATAAAGTGCGAAAACTCATAACATTTAGCAGTGTGGTTTGCCTTTCCAACCGCAACTAGTCTTCCACTTTTGATATCAGAAATTTCAACTGTATTAGGGCTGAATGTGACTTTCTTTGGATCACCAGTATGTGTCATTTGATACACAGAAAGGAGATTCGAAGCTAAGGAAGGCACATAGAGAACATTCTGAAAGCATCCATGATCTACATGAATCGTACCTTTGCCCTTTGAAGAAATTTTTGAGTCATCTCCCAAATGGATGGGGATGGAGCTGTTTGGATCGAATGAGGAAAAAGAATCAATATTTGCAGCCATATGATTTGATGCACCCGAATCTATCAAGAGAGTGGGCTTCGAAACCGTTGCCATGAGTGCTTGTCCTCTTTCATGATCGTCATTCCGATCCTTCTTCCTTGCACCGTCAGGAAGGGTTATGTTGTTCTTTTCCAAAAGGAGGGCCATTTGATCTATAGTCTTCTTCATACATGAACTTTCGGGATGAAAGCCACGGTTACAATAAGTACATTTAGATTTTTGGTTACCTTCTTTGCCCTTTTGCTTGGATTTCGAACTGGATGGTGCATCCGTTTGCTTGCCTTTGTCTTTTTGCTTGTGAGGCTCGAATTTGGGCTTCTCCTTCTTTAGCTTTCCTTTACCATTCGAAATCTTGGGTCCTTGAACAAATAGGGCTGAATCTTTGGAGCTTATGGACCCCATTTGAATCAACTTGTCATGCTCTTTCGTAACGGACTCAATGAAGGCATTCAAGGTAGGCATCTTCCAATTCGGGGTAGTTAGCCGACCGGAATTGAAAGTGGAGACAAATACCGAATAATCTTTCCCAAGCTTGCTTAGAATGGAGAGGATCAACTGTTTATCCTCTTTGATAACACCACTGTTCTTCAATTGCAAGTTCAAGTTCTTGAATTTAGTGAAGAATTCATTGATGCTCTCGAAATTCTCAGGATTAAGGCCAATCAATTCATTCTCTAATTGAAAAGCCCTAAGCTCATCCTGCTTGCCGAATAGTGTCTCAAGTTGCTCCCATATGGCCTTTGGAGTCTTCAATCCGCTGAGATGGAAGTGAAGATCTTTGGAGATGGAGAGACAAAGAAGACCGTAAGCTTCATCAAGCTTATTGTAGTGTTTGGTTCTTTCTGCCACATTGTTTGGCTCCAATTCAAGACCAAGAGTGACTCGGTAGTATCCTTTTGAACGTAATATGATCTCCATATCATCTTTCCAATCAAAATAATTGAATGGGGTGAGGATAGGCTTTGAAGAAGAGTATTCCATTGCTAGGAGCGAGTCAAATGATGAAGAAGAAGCTTGCATGCAGACTATAGCGAATGGAGATGCTGTAGGGAAGCTTGCATGCAGAATGTAGCGAGTGCACTTGGAGGAGATAATTAACCTGCAAATCACATAAGAACAATCACAATAAGGTCGAACAATCCACCCTTTGAGAGTTGCATCACACCTGGGATTGGATTTCAAGCAATGTTGAATAGGTCCAATGTATCAGATCCAGGAATTATGTGGTAACTCAAGCTTCTGGAGTGGTATTGGAGTATTTTTCAAGCTTTGCATGCACAGGAGCGAATGCCCTTGAGATATCTCATGCCAAACTTTTTGCAATTTTTAGCAATTCAGTCAAATCTTCTTGTATAAACACCTGTAGAAAAGAGATCTTGTTCCTGCAATGGCTCTGATACCATGTAAAGTTAGTCACAGCAGATCTAATGAACAAATAAATCAGTCACAACAGATGAACATAGAAGAAATGGTGCAAAACTGTGCAAAACATGCAGCAGTGCTCTCTATCCCAGAAAGGGTGAATGAATTACAATACAAACTGTTACAATGAATAGAGCAATTCGAATTGCCTAAGGAGGTCATTCGAATCACTGAATGGAGTAGCTTGACTCAATCTAGGAGTCCTCATCAATCATCGGTGTTGCTCATCAATCACAACAAACAGTCATCCAGGTGTCAAGCTGAGTCTAACTGATCATAATAAATGTAACTGAAGTGTGTAGCACTGATATAGGATCTGGAGGCTCAGTGGGGGCGCATGGGAGGCTAACTGGAGTCAGAGCAAGTCACCTAATCGAACTGGAGGTCAATCGGAGGTGAAACAGTCAGTCAGGAGTGAAATCGGAGTGAAATCAATCAAAATCGGAGCTAACTGAATGTAACTGGAGTGAATCTGCAGTGGTAGGTGAACAAGTGCGCCCTTCTCTGTCAGTAGGTGAGAAGAGGGCGCCTTTCATCTTAGGAGGGCTAAAACTCTGTGGAAAGTGGCTCCCGGGTGCTAGAAGAAGGTGGATAAGGTGCTGGAGGCATCAAACTGGTGACTGGACTGCATATCCTGAAATAGATCATGCAAGATCCTGAAGTAGATATGTATCCCGAAATAGATGATCCTGAAATAGATATGTATCCCGAAATAGATGATGGATATCCGAACAGAATTCCTTCATCTCTTGAATGGTAGGTAGCCATTGGTCAATGTCAATGGGACACCAATGCTTTCAAAATGATTCCAAAAATATTGCAAAAGATGTGATTGTTCCTTTTCCAATAGATTTATACCAATACAAGGAATTCCATTTGGAGCTAGCTAAGAGGAAATATATCATATCATCTTCGAATAGGATGTTATTTTCTTTGTAAATTTGAAGAAGGTGATAAGATAAGTTGAACTCGAATCCTCATCGCCATAAAAATTTGGGACTTCCCACATAGCTATGTATGGTCCTTCATGATCCAGAGCCCAAATATTTGAAATATCAAAGGGGCCATCAAGTTTAAGCATCCAATGAAACTTATAAATGTTTGCAATTTCATATAAAATTGTTCAGTAGAGTTGCAAAGATGAACTTTCTTCTTCTCAATTGATGAATTTGTCCACATTTTACACTCAACAGTTGCCCAAGGATCTTCTTTGAAATGTACTTCTTTGCTTTGTTTTTTCTTCAATGGAGTCACTACATGGGACCTATCAAGATAGTACTCAACAATAATCGTACCAAAGTACAAAACAAAAACTTACCTCGGGGATTCATCTTTGTTGAGCACCCTTTTTATTTTGATTTGGATTCGCTAAATAAGACCTGCAAGGTTATTCCTTTAACAACAATATTACCTGCAAGTAGAAAACAAGAACATGACTCACCTATAAAGTGACATCTTTGATAATATAAGCTTGTCGCAAAAAAGTCACTTTTCTTTTGTTTTATGCAAAAGGTGTAAACATCCCAAAGTAACTTTTTATGTTGTCGTTTTTACTTGGGACCACCTTGAAAACCAATTTGTGTGTCCCTGGAAATGGCGCCAAAATTTTTTACCTCATAAACTAGCACTCTTCCATGATCGAAGATAAGTGGACCCAATTCAAGTATATGGACCCAAGTAAGGTATTGTTGGCACCCCAACAACTCCCCTTGATTTTTGCACAAACAAAGGGGCCCCATGTAAATTTTGTAAATATTTAGCTTTTCTTTCATTTTATCTTGGTTTGACAAGAGATTTCATGGCTTTCCTTCTTTGATTCTTCACTCTTCGCATTGCTTATTCTTTGGCTTGGCTTCCTTCAGAGAGATTTGGTGGTTTAACTTATGTGTGTCATTTGATCCTTTTTTATTTTCAATTGCTTAACGATGATTTCATGCTCTTATTTTGAAGTTTTATGAATTGAATATATGCTTTGGTTTAGGTGAATAAATGGATCATTAAGAAAGATATTTAAGAACTTCATATTCAATAACTTAATTATAACATGACATTATATTTTAAGGAGGAAATATCATTTTTCAGTTGTTAAGAAAACATGTTTATTATTTTTGAAAAGCATTAAAATGTATTCTTCCTTACCTTTAAAACCTCCACATTAAATTAAACATCCAATTAAACTTTTTATTCTTCTCTTATTAAAATTTTCCATGAGTTCATAATGGAGTACATGTCCTCATAAAGTATTTGTAATATATAAACATCTTCATATTTAAATTATTTATATGGGAAGGTGCTTATACATCAAACACACTATTAGAATTAAAGGATCCATGACTTAACTTTATTTTGGGGATGATTTACATTTTTACCATTATTTTAACTAAACCTTTATCATTCAAGAGGCATTTGAAAAATCAACTATTGAAGCTTTTCCATTAAAACCAAAATGGTGGAAGACGTTTGTGGACGATACTAACATAAACTGGCCACATGGGAGAGAAAGCCTTATTAAGTTCCTAGGATATCTGAATAGCAGATCATACCATATCAAATTCACCATGGAGGTTGAGGAGGATAACCATATTCCATTCTTGGATGTGCTCATCACAAAAAGAAATGGTGGATCCCTAGGTCATAAGGTTTATAGGAAGAAGACCCATACTGATAGGTACCTACACGCGGACTCACACCATCTACCCTCTCAAAAGATAGGAGTATTAAACACCCTAGTAACTAGAGCTATCGGAATCTCGGATGAAGACCACCTAGAGCAAGAGTTAGACCACTTGTCCAATGTCTTCCAAATGAATGGTTATAACAAAAATCAAATCACGAAGGTTATCCAAAAACTCGAAAGCAAAATAAGAACATTGATGGAACTAAGATCACACTTCCTTATATTAAAGGAACAACATATGTTATAGCTAGGATTCTTCGTAGAAAGGACATGAGGGTAAATTTTTCTCCACCAAACTCGGTAGGTAGAATGTTAGATTCCTCCAAAGACCCAGTAGATCCATTAAAACAGAAGGGTGTCTACAGTGTCCCCTGCTCTTGTGATATACTGTATATTGGGGAAACTAGATGCTCCATCCAGGTGAGACTCAAAGAACATTGCGTAGACATCAAGCACGATCGTCATCAGAAATCAGCACTAGCTGAACATGCCCACCACTCACACCACCACATATGCATAGAAGAAACAAAACTCATCGCTAGGGAGGAACATTATAGAAGGAGGAAAATCAGGGAGGCCATTGAGATAGAGAAGGTTCCATCAAATTTGAATAGGGATGATGGCCTTAAGATTAACGAGAGTTGGCACCCCATAATTCGTCGTCTTAGAAATAATAATCCACATACAGAAAACAATAACTCTAATAATCTCACGGGGGCTTCACTAGAAGGAAATATAATATCACGTTCATTCATATTGCGGTATTAAATATTCATGAAAACTTAAAAATTATATTGCTTATATATTAAGGGGCAAAGGGTTTTTTTAATTTAATGTAACAATACAAAAATACTTTGGGGTTTTTTTTATATGGGCTGACAAATATCCTCCAAATGGAGATGGCGGGATCACGGCCGGATGAGAAATCGGGTTGAGGCAAGGCTCAGGCTTACCAGTACGTAAGGAAATCGCGTCTTGAGGCATGCTTGAGGCCATGGATTTCGTGGTGAAGTGGGTTTGCAGTCGAGAGACAGTGGTCATTGACAGCCAATTGTTACCAATATCACTCAGCCATTTGTTACCAATAGCCTTGGGAGGATCTAAGCCTCCAGTGCCTGTTATAGGCCCTCGATAGGCCTTGGGGGATTGAATACCCAACCACTCGTGCCTATTACAGGCCTTGGGAGGTTTAGTCAGCCTCCTAGAGCTTGTTACAGGCCCTGGGGGCTTGGATACCTAGCCCACAATAGGCTTAGTCAGCGATTGGGGAACTGCAACATGCAATCTAAATGTTGTACTATGTGCATTGGCTCTAGTGACATGTAAGAAGTGATCTCCTATCTCTTCATTAGACCATTAGATGTTGCAAATCATAATGATATGTGGTTGAGTAATTGCATTGTGGGTGAAGTAACATGTGCATCCACAATATACATCGAAAGAAGCAAGGTGCATTGTAGAATGCATGTGGGGTCATAAGAGGGGTATCATATCAATATACTAGGTAGAAATATAAAGGGGTATAAAAAATGTTAATGAAAAAATTGATACATACAATATCTAGTGAAAATAGGGGTTTTTTTAAATTGGGAAGACATATTGGAAGTCGGTTTAAAAAAACGATTTTGGAAGGTATTTTGCAATATTTAATGAAATTAAGGGTATTGTTTCATATTCCATGAACGAACATGCTATGATAGCGATTTATTGAGTGAAGCTATCTCTAAAATGTTTTTTAAAAATTAAATAATTAAAAAAAATCTAAAATCAACCATTGATTTGATAATTTTAATAACTTTAATAAAAAATCTATAAAAACCTTTAAAAAATTTAATCTCTTGAATAAAAATATCTTAAATCTTATAATTAATAAAAATATCTTAAATCTTATAATTAATAAAAATTTTGATTTTTTTTTTTTTTTTTTAAACCAGCTTTATAAAAATTATATCCTTAGTGAATTTTATGATTCTCTAATTGTTGGTTAGATAAATTTAAATAACTTTCTCAAAATTAATTATTAATTTAATTACTCTTAAAATAGTTTTTGAAGAATTATTAATTATTAATTTAGTAATCTAATTTAAACTTTGGGACTTTATAAACTTACAAGATTTCTAGAACTTAACTAAATCATTAAAATAATAGATTTTTAATATTAAAAATTTTAATCATTAAATATTGCATTAATAAATCTTTTTTATGATGATTAATAAAAATTAATTAAAAATGAACTTTATTTCATTAATTGAAAATTAGGAAATATTTTAATAAAAAATTTATAACCCAATTAATAGTTAATTTTAGGTTTTAATAGTAACTTTTAATAAGTATTTTTAATTAACAATTAAAATTAATTTAATTTATTAACTATAAGCTATTTACCTATTTTTTTTTCTCTTAAGATTAATTATTAATAAGTTAGTTATTGAAAAACAAATTATTAACTTATTAACTTCTCTACAAATAATTAAAAACTAACTAATTAATAATGAATTATTAAAAACTAATAAATAATCTAAGCAATTAGGATGTTGGCTAAGCTAATAAAAATTTAATTGAATATAATCTCACACTTATTAATGCTATCTTTCGTACCTAATTTAACCTTGAGACACTCTCTCCTGATGATGAGCCCTACTTTGTGGCTCGAAACGTCAAGAAGAAATTCCAACTAACGCAGTCTTCCTCTCCACCATCTTCAATAATTCAAGTTCTTCTGATTTATTAGTCAAAAATATTGTATCATTTAATCACTTTGATCAACTTTGTCATGAATGTAAAACTGATTTGCAAACTAGTGACTTTGCTTTAGATACCAATATCTTTGTGAAGGAATCAAGTTCCTTTCATAGTTTACTATTTTCTAGAGTTGATAAGTGTTTAGAATCCGACTCTTTTGATCATAAATCTTTCTCTGATCTGAATTACAAGTTTGAAGTTGATATTGAAAGTTCAAAATCTAGGAGAAAAATAGCTCTAAATTCAATCGATAAATCTAATCATAATATTTCAATATCAAACCAATTTTGGAGTTGTCCTCAATTTAACTCTTCAAATTCAAACCAAAGTTTTGTTTCATATGATTATGTGAGTAATGACAATTTATTGAATGATTATACAAACTCACATACATTGGGTAATCATTATGAATATCAAACATAAATATCTCATACTCGTAAGATTCAAGTTTGTGTTGAATCAAAATTTAATGACTTAAGAGAACTCAAACTGAATAACGATAACCTTCTCACGATAAAACAATATTTAGAAGACGGTGAGGGGAAATTTTTAGGAGATAATTTCTCTTATGATTTAGAAGATTTCTATAACTACCCAATCTGCTCACGAGAATTTATCCTGAACAAATTTTTCCTGAATGTTCATTTCCTTCCAATGTTGAAGATGTAACAAGTACTCTTGATGATGAATTATCCGAAATCATGTCTCATTTTGATGACCTTTATGAAAGATGTATTTGTTTACAAGGGAATATTCATAAGGAAAAGATTGCACATCATACATTAAAGAGATTAGAGCAAATTTCATATTCACTTTTTGTAAATCAAATTTCAAATGAAGAATTAACAGAAAATCAAATATCTTCACATGAATGTCCTAGTTTTGCACCTTATCATTCTATCACATTGAAATAATGGGTAGTAACAATGAAAGATTTTACGCATGATTTTCCCTTTACGAAACAACCATCACAATCTGTTCATAGTCATTGTACATATCGTGATCCAATAGAAATTTGGTTAGAAGAATCATTTCACACAAGATTCCCTATAAATAATAATTTTATTATCTTGCATTTGTTAGAGATAGATTTGGATAGTTTTCATTTCGATTTCTTTTTTTTGCCATTTTCATTTTTAATTTGCGATGTACATATATCTTTTGGTTTGAGTTTACATGATTGGTTACATTGGCTATATGATTTCACTTGATTTTTCGATTTTACTTGATCTTTTGTATATATGTAGTTTAGCTTAGGAGTAGGATAGTTAGTGAGTTAATTAGTTTACTTTTGGTTTCAATAAAGCAGTTATCAAGAATTTTGACGAAAAGTGATCCACCATCCAAACATGTTCAAGGAAATTTTCTATAATTTATTTAGTATTCTTGTTCATACTACTCTTTTAAAAAAATTCTTATGTTTAAATTAACCTGATGACACAATAATACATAATTTTTAATTCTTCTTATGATATCATTCTTTGACATGGATCGCTTATTTTCAAATTGATATTTCAAACTGCTTATCTTAGGATTTTTCCTTTTTTATTTTTATTGATCCTGTCCTGTATATATGTTTGCATATTCTAGTTAAATTAGTTAGTTTTACTTTGCATTTTACTTTTTCAGTTTGCTTGAAGTTTGAAATGGGCTTATTGTAAATTAATAAAGCTCTGCGGTTTGAATTGCAGTTTCTTCATTCATCTTGATTAGTTGTAATGAAGTTTAGTCTTTCAAAATTCGCTTAGACTAATCAGATCTTCTCAAATTTGATAAGAACCTATAATAAACTGGTAAATATTTGTATTTATAAGTAGGATTAATCCTCAAACCTCTATTTCTTTATAGTTAAGATAGCTGATGGATTTCCTTTTCAAAACTTTGTACTTGGAAAAATCTTTATTAGTCTGCGTTATCAATCATCCTTAAAAGTTTATTTATCACCTGAGAGGTTTCTAGGTCTCCTCCATGCATAAGTCTTTGTAATAAATTAGATTTTGATTGATGAATAGGAGGTCTTATTACGAGCCGACCTAATCATGATCATCAGCCCTGTCAGGGATAACATCATTTCTGATCACTAGGATGATGGCTCTTGATTGAAAGATCAAGGGACAGGAGGTCTCATCACAAGCCGGCTTGTTTATTTCTAGTAGTGCTCGTGAATTATGCTGTCAATATCAAGTTACCACATGTGGACAGTATTCCTCAATTAAAATCTAATGGAAAATCAATAAATATTTCTTATAATTGGATTAGATTTTGGAGGCTTTTCAAATAAGTAAATACATGCATCTTTATACTAATGATGTAGATTATCTTTACCCGAGTATTTTTTTTTCACAGGGTAATTTTCAGTCCGTCTATGACAAAAATCTTTATTAGCAGAAATGATGATGGTTCTGAAAATATTTGTAGATATAAACTGGATGTTGGTTCTGATTAGATTAAGAATTTTTTCTCTTTAAGTAAATTTCAAGATTATATTTTATACATCTTTTTGAGATGACATGAAAAGAGATAATTGGTTCGCCCAGCATGTCGCCATTTGTTGGCACCCCAACAACTCCCCTTGATTTTTGCACAAACAAAGGGGCCCCATGTAAATTTTGAAAATATTTAGCTTTTCTTTCATTTTATCTTGGTTTGACAGGTGATTTCATGGTTTTCCTTCTTCGATTCTTCACTATTTGCATTGCTTATTCTTTGGTTTGGCTTCCTTCAGAGAGATTTCGTGGTTTAACTTATGTGTGTCATTTGATCCTTTTTTATTTTCATTTGCTTAACGATGATTTCATGCTCTTATTTCGAAGTTTCATGAATTGAATATATGCTTTGGTTTATGTGAATAAATGGGTCATTAAGAAAGATATTTAAAAACTTCATATTCAATAACTTAATTATGACGTGACTTTATATTTTAAGGAGGAAATATCATTTATCAGTTGTTAAGAAAACATGTTTATTAGTTTAGAAAAACATTAAAATGTATTCTTCCTTACCTTTAAAACCTCCACATTAAATTAAACATCCAATTAAACTTTTTATTCTTCTCTTATTAAAATTTTCCATGAATTCATAATGGAGTACATGTCCTCATAAAGTATTTGTAATATATAAACATCTTCATATTTAAATTATTTATATTGGAAGGTGCGTATACATCAAACACACCATTAAAATTAAAGGATTCATGGCTTGACTTTATTTTGGGGATGATTTAAATTTTTACCATTATTTTAACTAAACATTTATCATTCATCAAACCTTATCACCACACATTAAGACCTATTACTTAGAAAAAAAATCAACTATTTATTTAAAAGAGTGATAAGCCCAAAATTTGTCACATGGTAAACTACAATGATGGATATTGGGATCCTCGTTCATATTTTACAATGGTTAAATATGAGACTATGATTATTAATCAAGTTTGATCTCTATCAATATAATTAACATTTTAGTCGCTAAAAATTCAAAGTTATGGTCATAGTAGCAATATTCGAGTACATATTCGAATATGATTCAGATAAGATACAGAAAAAATACGTAATAAAAACATCAAGTACGATTAAAATACGGGAGCAGACATCTTATAAATACAAAAAACATGCAATTTTAATTTAAAAATAAAATAAAATTATACATAATCATTCCAAATTTTAACATCTCATTCATTTTTCATTAAAAACTTTAAAAATAAACTTAAAACTGCACAGATCTATTTTTATATAAAATGACTTAAAAAAATGATAAAAAAAAACTACATAAATTTACTTTTTGATAAATAATAAATACTAAAATGTAAAATTAAAATAACAATTGTATAAAATAAAACTTAAATAAAAAAACTACATATAATAAAATAAAACTTAAATAAAAAACTATATGTAATAGTAATAATGCAGATGATATAAAAATCTAATAGTATAACATATAATAACACTAAATTAAAAAAAAAAAGTTTTTTCTTAAATAAATCTTTTTAGTAATGGGCATGCTTTGGAGTTTTATATTTTATTGTATTAATGTGAATTAGATTGCAATTCAGTTAGTTCAAAATTGGATAAATAAATAGTTGACTATGGACGGCCATATTTTGCTACTATAATTATGGTATGGTATGAGTGACTTTAATATTTCCTTTTATATTATCCATGATTTTCATTACTTTTTAATAGCTTTTAAAATACTGAAATGTATTTTTAAACTTTGCATAAGTTACGGTTTGTATCATGGATTTGTAATATAAAGCATTTCTTCTTCATTTTGAAATTGACGTCTTGTAAATTGTAGGTATATCGTATATTTTGCCACGATGACCGAGGTTTGCCCAGATAGCCAATTTTAAAGACAAATTAAGGAAATTTCGAATAGATTGCCATGATTTTGTTTGGTCAAACGTAACGATCAAGGTATTAAAGAATAAGATTTATAAACAACGTCAACCTATGAAAGAAGAAGATGCCGAAAGGGATTTGGAGTGCGCAGCTCATCAAGAAAGATACCAAATTTCAATATTGAGTCCGGCTCATTTAAAAGAGGTTAAGATCGTTGCAAATGACGGATTAGTTTTCTAGAAATCTCACCAGATTCCCATAACCATCACGAAAGGAAATAGCGCAAGCATCAATGAATTTCGAGGATATCATATACCGGCTCATCTTCAATTTCTCAGGATTGCAGATATACATAAGATTTCATTGATAGGTATAAAGAGGACGTGTTCTCATATGAAGAGAGAATCCGAAATATGAGCATGTTAAGAAGGATCTGTTTCACCAGATAATGGAGATTTTTCCAACGCATTAAGGGATCGCCGGATTTCTTCTCCACGCCAGCCTTGTTAGTTTTCATTGAATAAGGTATCGAATTGGATAAGGATGCTGGTAATTCACTACACGCTAGTTTTCTTGTAATATTTATGTGTTTCAAATGTTTACTGTTTATTTAAACTTTGTTTTTAAATAAGGTAGTAAATTAAACTTATCTTTTACATGTCAATTTCAATTTTGCTCCCGCAGGATAGGTTAGCTAGAGTAGAAAATAGGTTAATTCCAAATTAGTTTTAATTTAGAATTTTAGTTTTATTTCATGAATGGAAAGCTATAATTTAACAGCTGTTAAATCTGTGTCTTTTGTGTTTTGAAATTTGCATCTTATTTAAATTTAGTTTTCATTTTAGAATAGTTTACCCTTTAAGAAAGTATTAATATTTGATTATGAGACTCTCTATTTTAGAGAGCAAACTTACAACAGCAGCGGGGCCTTTGTTCCCGCGAGAATTAGCTATACCAAACATACCGGGGGCTGCAGTAAGCGCCTTGTATGGGTTAGTTCTCCTTAGTTGGCCTTAGTCACAAAATCCAGCTAACAGGTATGTGGACTCAGTCGTAATATGTGGACCTAGTGCTATGATCGGCAACTCTTCAAAGAATTACAGCCAATGTCACCTCAATGTAACCCCATTTCTATTTAGACCCACCTCCTTGGGCCATGGGAGGCTCTCCAAATGATGGTAAGGATAGTCCTATAATAACATGACAAAATGACAATTCTATCCCTGCGACTTTTTACGAACATCTGTAAGAGCGGACTCAAATAGATCTCCCTAGTCTGAATGATTCAGATCTAGAACAAAACAAGTACATAATACAAACAACTTTCATAGATTGATTGAAATGCGAGATAGTGCAAGATATGGCTTACCTTATAAATGAAGATCTTTTCTCCTTACTGATCCAAGTCTTGATCTTCAGATATCAAGCTGCAAAACCAATCAATAACATGTGGAAATAGACAAGTGATAAAAGCACATGATTGTGAATCAATCTAGATCGACAGTCAAAGAGGTTAATCCTAAACATTATTAACACAACAAATTTTACGGAAAGAGCTTGCATTAGATGTAATAATAAGAAGTACAAAGAGAGAGGTGTTCCAACTGATGCTTCGACGTCATAACCTCCTTCCAAAAATCCTAGCCTCAAGATCAAATGCTTAGCCTCTAATGGATGAAGAGGATCTCCTAGCAAAATTCCACGAGCATATAAGTACTCTATCATTCCTCTCCTAACAATGGAAAGGGGGTTCATATATATAGGGATAAATGGATATGAGAGGTTGAGTATTTAGGGGAGAGGCTTAAGGGATCACCCCAATAGACAAGGGGATCGAATGCCACCTTTCCAGATATGTAGGGATAAGTCTCCATGCCATCCAAGCTTCAAGAAGTTGCTCGAAGCTTATCTTTATCCATTTTAACCAATAGCGACGCACCTTGCACAAGGGAAACACACGTAAAAGGGAGAACAACGCATCTTGTATAAGGTCATCATGCATCACCGATGCACTTTGCTAAGGTGTAGAGCGCGTCACCTTGAACCCGACGCACCCTGCTCTCAGCAGGGTGCGTCGGGGTGACAAAACAAGGTTAAAAGAAATGACAACAACTTCTCTTCTAATGTTTTAGCTTAGGTACTTTAGGCATCATGGCATACAAAGGACACATAAGTCATGATGACAAGATTTTGGTGTAACAAAATTCCCCCCAAAGCATGAAGCTGGCAAAATAAGATAGGTGAAATGGTTTGTAAAATAGGAAAAAAGTCGAGGTAAGGATAGTCGATTGGAGTGATGAACAAAGAACTTATTGTAGTACAACTGAATCTGAAATACATGTCTCAACTGACTCATAACATGGTTGTCAACTAATACATTGCAGATCCATGATAGTAAAGACCAACTGAACACAATCATGGCTACTAGACATAATCGTAGATCCATGTTGAGATGATAACATAGCCACGACCAATACAAAAGTGGATCTATGTAATATGACTAAAAAAATCTCCATCGCAACCTGGGTAAGATACATGAGTCAACTCGAGGTCTTCGAGCCGAACTCGCAATGATATGAATATAACCATGTGATTACAATGTCTTGAATTCGAACATGGTAGAAACCACTTGATTACTGGTCATTGTTGTATACCATTAACAAGTGCGAGAGAAATCACCATTGATGTCAATGATCCCCAAGGTATCACTGTACATACCAATGAATGTGAATCAATGAGTTGAGGTCAAACACTCAGTGGAATATTTCAATAAGAAGTCAATGATGTGAACTTACTGTTGAAAGTGAGGTAACCTGCCATTGAGGCATGCAGTCCCAAGGTACTTGATTAGTTTCTAGGTTTAATCCTCGGATCATGTGTTGAAGTTGACAAGGATAAACCGGTCGAAGGAGGGCCATGATGTTTCCCCCATCATCGACACGAAACAAGATCAAATATTTTTTGGAGTAGATCAAACTATAGAGTGACACTTGAGACTGACTTAGGAATGACCAACATGATAAAAGGTAGAGCGACTGCAGAGATTAACTCGATGAACAGGCCTCTCTTGAACATGGGAATGGCACAGCTTGGCAGCATTGACTTGACGAGAATGACACCGACCCCTAATGCAATTGATGAGTAAAATGACTCAAAGGAGTAAAACGACTCATGGAATGGGCGAGACCCATAGACAAGCAGATTATCCAAGTGTTTGAATGCATATGCAAATGAGTGCCATGTTCAAGCGTGACTAAGTACTACGATAATTACAATGAAACACAAAACTCTTTCAGTATCCCCATCATGATTGATGAGTACCTCTTTTGTTTTTTAACGAGCTTGAGGAGGGTAACAGATGCTCGGTATAGATCATCCTTTGAACGAATAAGATCTCATATGTTTTATGAACCTGAGATAGGAGGGGTTCATCCCAAAAAGGACCCTTCAATGTGAGATTTTTAACGAGTCCAAAGAAGGAAAACTCGGCGTCATTTCATATTTAGAGAGTCTGAAAAGAACTAAAGAAGACTCCAAATGGTTATTTTTTGTAAAATTTAGTCTCTTCATACAAAAAATGATAAAACAACACGAGAGAGAACTATTCCAACCATGATTAACCGGAGTGATCCTTTTTCGTAAATAGTCCTCCTGGTCCGAAAAATGGGTAAACTATCACCAGGAAGACGATCTTTCAAATGCTATTGCAAGCGTGAAGGAATCAAGTTCGCTTGGCGATCTTTTCATATTTAGGGAGTCTGAAAAGAGCTTAAAGAGGAACTCTGAAGGGTTCCTTTTTTGTGGGATTTTAATGATCCCGGAAAAGATATTAAAGATAACTTAGTGACTTATTCTCATGTATTTACGAGCACGAGAAGAACAAAAATTAAAAGGAAAAAGTAATCTCAAGCTACTTTTCATGCTTTTGACTGGAGCGTGAAAAAGTGGAAAAAGTAAGTTCAAAACCATATTACTATTTTTAACGAGCTCAAAGATATGTTGGAAGAATGCTCACGGTATCTGCTTCATTTTTTAACGAGATTGTGACAGAAAATGAACTATGCCCGGGAATATTTTCATGGTTTAGGGAGCTCAAAACCCAAGAGAAAGTATGCTTGAAAAAATTCCCATTGGAGGATGTTTTCCCAACATGATATCTAGAGGTTGGTACATGCCCCCAACATTATTGCTAGAAGTAAGAAAGTTAACTCCAAGATTGCATGGAGAGGATGTCGAATCCACTTCAACATGAAGTTTAGATGTTGAATACATGCCCCCCAAGCTTCATGTCATTCGCCTAATCTATTTATTCACTCGATTTAACTCCTGGCTACTCATAGGAATATGTTCACCAGAGACGGAAGAGGAAAAATGATCAAATGGCATAGGCAGATGAAAAGAAGGTTCAGGTACTAATTCTAGTGGAAGGCTTGACTCAAATGGGAGGAGGATCTATTCATTTTTACACAAGCGTGAAATAGAGAATAACTATGCTTGAAGGGATCTATTTTATTTTTTAATGAGCTTGAAACATAACAGAACTATGCTCATGGGAACCTGTTTCGTTTTTTAACGAGCTTGACACAAAAAGGGAACTCTGATCATGACCATCTGTTTCATTTTTTAACGAGCTTGACACAGAAAAGGGAATTATGCTCATAATCATCTGTTTTAGTTTTTAACGAGCTTGGCACAGGAATAGAACTATGCTCGTGAGGACCTGTTTCATTTTTTACACATGTGCTTGAAACGGAAAATAACTATGCTTGGGGGTAGTTTCATTTTACTTAAGATTGAATATATCTCCCTGGTCTGAATGATTCAGATCTAGAACAAAACAAGTACATAATACAATCAGCTTTCCTAGATTGATTGAAATGCGAGATAGTGCAAGAGATGGCTTACCTTATAAATGAAAATCTTTTCTCCTTGTTGATCCAAGTCCTGATCTTTGATCCAAGTCTTGATCTTCAGATCTCGAGCTGCAAAACCAATCAATAACATGTGGAAACAAACAAGTGATAAAAGCATATGATTGTGAATCAATTTAGATTGACAGTCAAAGAGGTTAATCCTAAACATTATTAACACAACAAATTTTATGGAAAGAGTTTGCATTAGATGTAATAATAAGAAGTTCAAAGAGAGAGGTGTTACAACTGATGGTTTGACAGCGTAACCTTCTTCCAACAATATTAGCCTCAAGATCAAATGCTTAGCCTATAATGGATGAAGAGGATCTCCTAGCAAAATTCCACTAGCATATAGGTACTCTATCCTTCCTCTCCTAACAATGGAGAGGGGGTTCATATATATAGGGATAAATGTAACGCCCATATTTTGATTAGGTATATTTATCAGTTAGACACACCATACTTTATTTTCTTATATATTCTGTTGAACTCAGCTCGACTGAGTAAACTATATTACGATATGATGGACCTCATTATATGATGTTACTTTGTTTAATGATTTCACCATGATTATGATGTTACTATGTTATGCGGTTACGATGTCATGATTATCATATGATTTCTTTATTTTACGATTACAGTATATGTTTATATGCTTTCATTAATAAGATGTGAAATATATGATTTGGTACATGGATACCATCTTCTTATATGAATTATTGAAGTGTTATATGTCATATGCATCTATGATGAACTAAAAAGGTTACATGAAATAAAATGATTTTTGATAACATGGATCAATTGGCGATCAATGGGAAATGCTTCTATAAATTTGTACTTTGTGAAATACTAACCTACAGGACACAAGGGCTATGGGATAGCCAGTTACTTGATCTGATATATGGGACACAAAGAAAACTTGTTCGTACAGTAAACCTTTGCAGCCAAAATGATGATACAATAACACAAACTGATAATCTCGATAGCAGCAAAGTATGAGTCGATAAGGGCGTAGGCCCAATATGTTGAGAGGGATGGATGTGTTTCCCACCCTATGTTTCCATGAGACCCGAGGTCGTGGGAGGGTCGTGCTGAGACACGCTCCCCATGTTGTTGTGATGACGATGGTCAGATTCCTGCTAGGGGAGGATAGGTCCGCTGTTCAGCCGACGCTATCGCTCTCAAGTTCTATGTGGTCAAATCGGTGAGTCCGACATCCACTTTTGTACTAGCAGAGGAAGGATAGGGAGGATGCAGGACGTAGGTTATGATGGGAGGATGTGTTAGTTAGTACTGTTGAGGGTTGAGTATTCCTTGATTCTGAGTTAGTGGTAGTAGGTACCCTTCCTTGTACATGATTGATTAAACTAATGTAAAGATAAAGATAATGATGTGAAATCGTAAAGAATTAACTGTTAAATAACTGAGGATGTTAAAGTAATTGTACTATATATATATATATATATATATATATATATATATATATAGCTTGTTCTTCTACATGGGGGTAAATACTACTACTAGTTAGCAGGTATGCATAGGTGGGATGGGGTTTGTCTATAGTACATTTATGATCTGTGCATACACTGGCCACGCATGCACACCTTGCACATATACACTAGTATTGATATACAAACACTTAACATATTGAATAAATGTATAAGTCGTCATAAGTAATTATGTTAATCATGCATTGATCGAATTCAGATAATGAATATAAAGTCATTTAAGATGTGTAAAACAAGTCAATTAAGCTATGTATTACTTGTTGGTAAACATTGTGATAAACAATTGAGACAAGTGTCATCAGTTCACATTGTCATTTGAGAATTGTTGTAAATAAGGTAATTTTACTGTCTAATTAATTAGTAAGATTGTTTAAGCACTTAAGGGTGCTTTGTTTAGAAGAACGACGATACAATGTAGATTTTAGGGTACTCATGTGATAAACAAATGATTTAAAAGACATTTTTATTAAATTCACCATTTATTATTACTTTGTGGTGATTTAATTAATATTATTACTTAATTAAGGTTATTTTAATAATACTACTACCCATGTCATAACAATTGCAATATAGGTAAAAATGTAAATATTGATTAATAAATGATTAGAGTGTGATTATTTCCATTACTAAGTTAAACATAATAGGATAACAATTCTTGAATGGATGTGATGTGATGGAAAATGGTTAAAACTATTTATTTATTCAATACGAATCCTAGAAATTAAATTTCAAGGTAAGTTATCTTGACGGATGAGGTAAACCATTAGGACACACCTTGTCTAAGTTGAAAAGGTCAACTATTTATATAATATTTTATTAATTACACTAATAACATTAAATACCAAGGGTGGTGAATAGACTTGTAATTAATAAACCTTGTCCCGAATGGATAACCTTTGGGTAATGATTCCCGCTGTAATAAATACTTACGACCGTCAATCAAAATCAAATAAATTTACCATGAGTGTAATTAATTATTCGGTACATTGAGTGTGAAAAATACATTTTTATAATGAAATGTGTATGAATGAACTGGTGAAAGGAGTAAATGTTTGAGGGGCTCGAGAGGGGGAGTTTGGGGCGGTGGAGTAAGCCCAAGGTCTTCTCGAGGAAGGAAATGTATATAGAGGGGGAGAAAGTTGAAGGTAAGGGGGGATATAGCTTGAAGTGGGGAGAAAGGTTGGGGAACATAAAAGAGTTTGAGAACAGAGAAAGGTTTTGAGAACCTAAGTAAACACTGCTCTCGGGATTATCAGATTGTGAGCTCGGGGGCTTGGAAATCCCTTGATTTCCAAGGGCCAGCAAAATAATAGCTGGTCGATAGGGTGGACACATCATCTTGGCTGACTAAGAGAATAAAAACATAACTTGCTACAACCTATGGTCTACTAGCATCATCATCAGGTAATTTCCTTGTTATTTACGTTATTTGATCATAATGCTAAAACATACTTTAAACATGCATATAACTTGCTATTTACTGATTTACTACTGTGAAACATATTCTTATGCTGGAACAAATTGTTGAAAAGAAAATATTGATATGTTAGTTTATTTTAAAATACGAATGTATGGTCGATAAAGACAAGACAGTATACTAAATTTCATTTAGAAGCATATAAATTTTTAGAAATTTACCCCCATACACCTGAATAAAGTTTAATACATAGAAAATTAACTCGGAAATTTTACTTAGTGCTCTGTTGTAAAAACTAGAGCACTATAATAAAGGGATAGGAGAGGTTGAGGATATAGGGGAGAGGCTTAAGGGATCATCCCACTAGACAAGGGGAGTTGAATGCCACATTTCCAGATATGTAGGGATAAGTCTCCATGCCATCCAAGCTTCGAGAAGTTGCTCAAAGCTTCTCTTTATCCATTTTAACCAACAACGACGCTGTCACATACCCAAATTTTGAGGATATTTATTTTATATTATTTCTTTTTTTTTGGAAAAATACTTTGTGTTAAATTATAATTACAAGTTTTGTAATTAATGACCAATTTGGTCAAAGATTATTGTAATGACTCATTATTATTATTTAATAAATAAAAATAGGAGACAAACACTCAAGAAATCTGTTACAAGAGTGTTCATTGGCCCACTAGGAGGAATGGAGGCTGAAAGAAGGCATGAAACAGATGATAGCATTTGCACTCTACCACTAGCTGTTGGTTATGGGACAACTCCCCTAAATTTTGGCATTCCCTCTCCAGGTGGAGAGAGGTGAGCAGGCAACTCACTAATGACCAATTAATTGCTAAAAGGCCTAGGCATCCTATTAAAGGCAATTCGAATTGAGCAAGCAACTTCTACAATGTTTTTCTGCATAAAACATTCCTCATGTACATCAGGTGATGACTGAGAGATTCGAATAGGGAGGCAGTGGAGAGTGCATTTATAAGTCTGCAAATTATACTGAAAAGGACAAAAACCAGAGGTGCTGGTGCAGGTCCCTTTGACTTCTAAGCCTTTAAGGCTAGAAAATTTTCTTGCTGCTGCAAGTGGAGGACCTAAGCTTCTGAAGCTTCTTCCTCTTGGTGGATCAGTGAACAGGCTCGGGGGTCCTAAGCAGGCATCTTGGCTATCTAGGATTAGGTTGGGTGGAATAGGCTTCTTGGGTGATTTGTTTCTCCTACCATTCTCTGGTTCTACAGTTTTTCTGTGTTTTCCAGTTGCATGATTTCCTTCAATAATTGGTTTAGAAATATTATTAATGATCAGTAGTAGTAAATTGTTAAATTCTGATTTAATTTTAATTGCTTGACTAATAAAATGACTTCTCTGCATTTTCCCCCATGCTTGAGGCTGCATCGAACTCCAGTACAAGTGATTCTGTTCATTTAGGTAAAATATGACATTCATCTATTTCATAACTAAGAAAAAGCATACACGCACAGATCTATATTCCCAAGTATTTCACATTCTAGATATGTTAACAGCTGCAAATTAAATCTCTGCACCGACTGAATTTAACTATTCACATACTACTTCATTCATGAAATCAGACAGAATACTTCATTCACTGTGTGAAAGAGTTATGATTATGCACCTACCTTTCCTCATCAAGTATCCATGAATTTATTTAACAGTCGTAAGAAAATCCATTGGCATCATACAGTGTTATTTTCTTCTCCTATAAGTTTTCTTTTAACAAGCTGTAAGAACAAGTACGTATCTTAAACATTACAAATAAGATACATTAATTCATAGTATCCACACACAAACAGATCATAATTATTTTCTTTCCTAGTTACATTCTGATTTTTATACATTCGTTCCCTATCCCTTTTTTTTGGAAGCAAAGTATGATTTCAAGCACGACTTAAGCATTCGCATAATTCCATGACCAAACCCTAGGAAGTGCGGTATCCTAAACCCTGTCATATTTTCCAGCTATCATTAAAAATCACACACTATGCATTGATCTGAGAATACAAATAGAAGTCTTAGCTATTAAGAAGTTTCACCTAGCCGACAACTCGAAGTTTAATTCGATTGCCCACCTAAAACTTTCAACCCTAGAAATAAAAACAATCAAAATAGTTATTTACAAGTCGAGACCCAGGATCGGGTTCAATTCTCATCACTAGCAAGATGGCATTTTAACACAGAAGGGTTCTATTCATTTAAACCAAGTGAAAACCTATGGCTTAACCATTGCCAGCATTACGAGTACCAAAAATCCAATAATCTCAGACATGCAAAACTCGAAAGCAACGATGGTAGCATTTAGGGAACTTTTGTAAAACCAAAGAACACGGTGGCTCCTTTTGTTTTCAAACTTCAAATAAAATCATTTTCCAAATATCAAACAAAAATATTCCATAGCCATCATTCCAACTCAACAACGATGGCGAATGACAAAGAAAGCTGCCTACAGGCCACCAACGTGGCTTGGCCACTATTCAAAACATTCCAACCACACGATAACCAAAATGGTGGTACTCCCTCCCAAACGCAATGAAGCTGTTAGGAACCCATGTCTTTATTTTGGTAGTATATTGTTATTGGACACATATGCTTTGTAAGTCATCCCGTAGTATTTGTTTATCAATAGTTTTTGTTATTGTTGTTGGCGCATATTCTTTGTAAGTCGCCCGTAGTATTGTTGATCCATAGTTTTTAGTGTCCCGTGGTTTTGACCCATAGTATTGGCGCCTAGACTTAGTATATAAGTGTGTGTTGAGACCTGTGAAGGCACCGTGAAGTTATTTGTATTAAGCTTGCTCAAAGGAGGTTGCCCCCTCGAAGTGGCATGTGATCAATATAAAAGTGATTTTGAGTTCTGTCATTTCTGCTATTTTGCATATTCTTATTAATTATTTGTTGCAGGTGCTTCACATATGGTATTAGAGCACTTTATTGGGCTTGCTGGGTGAAATTTCCACCAAATTTTTTTTCGCATCTGTTGCAGGTTCGTATTTGGGAATAATCCCTATCTGCTTAACTATGGGAAGTACTTGGGCATAATGCCTAAAACTCATTGTGAGGAGTACCACGGGAACCCCGAAGTAGCTGGCCCATTGAGAGGACCTGCTAGCGAAAAGGGCAATGACCCCTACCTGATTGACTAGTTCCCACCCATGAGGTAAACCAAGAGTTGTCGTTTGTGGCAAAGCGGTTATCAGTTTTACCTGAGCCGTGGAATGAGGGGTACTGCCCTAATACGCAAGCCGTCAGACAGCATTGGTGGCCGAGTGAAACCCTTGAATTGTTAGGAATCCGCACATACCTGGGGTCCATATCTATTTTTAGCTGAACTGTTGTCGATCACTGCTGCATCATTTCAGATCCAGTCGTTCAGTTCCATTCTGAAAGCCGTTCTAGATCCAGCCGTTTTCAATCCATTCAGCGCCATTTCAGATCCCTCTATTTTCGCTCACTTCCGGGACGTTGTAGATCTATCTGTTTCAGATCCCTTCCGATCCGTAGTTGCTCCAGTCTAAAAAAAAAAAAAAAAAAAAACCATCTCCATATCTCCCTTGTTTTCAAAAAAAAAAAACCCATCAGTTTTTTCTCCATATCTCCCTTGTTTTCACTCTGTTTCCCTTGAAATTTTCAGGGAACCCTTGTCATCCCATTATGCATATTTCATTCTTGAGGACCCTATCCCCAATTCCACTTCCCAAAGCCCGAAATCCCACATTTGTCTATTTTTAGGGTTTGCCATAACTTCCTCAGATTTCACCCAATCACCTTCAAATTTTACCACAACGTTCCTTTCCAAATTCTGCTTCTTTGTCCCCCTTTATCAAATTTTCCCATTCTTTCACCCCGCTTCTGAAATCCTCATTTTTGCTTCCCTATCTATTCGACAGTGTCCAAAACCTAGTCAAACCCCAATTACCCTTCAATTTTTTTCCCAAATCCAAATTTTCCTTTACTGAAGTAGTTTCTGTTTTTGTTTTTCTACCCAGTCAACCAAAAAAAAAAAAACTCCTGGTTATGGTTGTCACCTGTGCAGGAGCAAAAACCATGGAAGAAGCACTTGCAGCCATCTAAGCTAAACTCCAGGATCTGGATGAAAAATTTCTCGGCCTCCATCTTGAACATTCAACTATGAACAACAAACGACAGTCCGAGTCTTCATCATACAATGGGTTCTCTTCTTCCAGGAATTTTCGTGGTCCAAAGCTTGATTTTCCTCGCTTCAATGGTATTGATCCAACTGGATGGATCTATCGTGCAGAACAGTATTTCAGTCTACATAATACTTTTGATGTCAACAAAGTTCCGCTTGCATCCTTTCATTTGGAATAGGAAGCTCTTCAATGGTACTGTTGGTACATCAAGGCTCATGAAGAGCCAAAATGGCTAGACTTTTGCCAGCTCCTTTTGCAACGATTTGGTCCTAGTGCTTTTGATGACTTCACAGGAGCCCTCACTAAACTTCGCCAAATTGGCATTGTGAGAGAGTATCAAACCGAATTTGAGAAACTAGCCAACCACACTAAAGGATTGTCTGATGACTTTTACCGGAGTTGTTTTATCAGTGGTCCAAAGGATGCCATCCGCTCTGAGGTCAAAATGTTATGTCCCAACACAGTGATGGAAGCCCTAGGGTTGGCTAAGTTGGCAGAAGACAAGATTTCAGCCCAACAGCGCTCCAAGCCCACTTTTGTTACTTTCCAAAATATGGGTTCTCAACGACCACCCATACCGCAGGCTCCTCGACCAACTCCTATCAAGCGTTTGTCTGAAACAGAGATGCAAGCACATAGAGAAAAGGGGCTTTGCTATAATTGTGATGAGAAATTCACTCAGGGACATAGATGTGTTTAGTAAAAGCTCTATCTCTTGGATGTGGATTCTCTGCCTGCCTCTGAAATTGGTGACGAAGATCCAGAAACAATGGATGCTCAGGTCGACATTCAGGAACCGCCTATTGACCCTCCGTCTCAAGATGACCAGCCAGAGATATCTCTCCATGCTTTAGCTGGAATCACCACCCCCCAAACAATGCGGGTCAGGGGTTACTTCAAGAAGCTTCCTCTTACAATACTCATTGATTCTGGTAGCACTCATAATTTCGTTGACCCTCGGATCGCCAAACAAGGTGATTGTTTTATCCATCCTTGCTCCAACTTTGAAGTCATGGTTGCCAATGGGGGCACCTTACCTTGCAAAGGGATGTGTTGAAATGTGTGTATCTCTATGGGACATTATACCTTGCGCTCTGACATGTATGCCTTGACCTTAGGCGGATGTGATGTGGTTTTGGGCGCTCAATGGCTATGCACACTTGGCCCTATCTTATGGGATTTTGCTAAACTTTGGATGCAGTTTTCCCTCAATGGACAAAAACACACATTGACATGATTACAACCAGGGTCTTTCAGCATCATCAGTTCACATCGCATGGAAAAACTCCTCAAGAAGAATTCACATGGTGTCATCGCTCAGATCCATTCCATTCAGATGCAACCATCAGCGGTCTCCACTACTCCTTTGGATCTACAACAAATTCTGGATCGATATACAGGTGTCTTTGTCGAACCAATGGGATTTCCACCTTCAAGGCCAGATGACCATCGTATTCAGCTCCTTCCTAGCAGCGTTCCTCCCAACATTAGGCCCTATCGCTACCCATTTCACCAAAAAATGGAGATTGAAATGCTCGTTTGGGACTTATTGAAGCAAGGTATTATTTGCCCAAGCACTAGTTCCTTTTCTTCTCCAGTTCTTCTTGTCCGCAAAAAAGATGGGTCATGGCGCCTCTGCATTGACTTCCGAGCACTTAATCACCTCACCATCAAGGATAAGTCTCCAATTCCTGTTGTTGATGAGCTTCTTGATGAGCTTCATGGGGCTCAATTTTTCTCCAAGTTGGATCTTCATTATGGGTATCATCAAATTCGGGTTCATGAGGATGATATCCCTAAAACAACTTTCCGCACACATGATGGCCATTATGAGTTTTTGGTCATGCCCTTTGGCCTCACTAATGCTCCTTCCACATTCCATGCCTTAATGAATAAAATATTTCAGCCCTACTTGCAGAAATTCATTCTCGTATTCTTTGATGATATCCTCATCTACAGTAAAACATGGGATGAACATCTCCAACATCTGGATCTTGTCATGCAACTTTTCTCTAACCATCATCTCCACGCCAAGCAGTCTAAATGTGTTTTTGGATAGAAGGAAGTTGAGTATCTCGGTCACATTATCTCAGCACAAGGGGTTCGCATGGATCCTGCCAAAATCGATGCCATGAACAATTGGTCGCATCCTCAGATACTCAAGAGCCTTCGTGGTTTTTTGGGGTTGACTGGCTACTACCACAAGTTTGTCAAGGATTATGGGAAGATTGCAGCTCCATTAACTGCTCTATTGAAAAAGGATGCTTTTACATGGACACATGCTGCTCAGTGTGCATTTGAAAAACTAAAACAAGCTATGTGTACTACACCTGTTCTAGCTATGCCCAATTTTTCCAAGCCCTTCACTATTGGGAGTGATGCTTGCGGCAATGGACTTGGTGCTGTTCTCCTTCAAGATAAACACCTCATTGCGTTCACCAGCAAAGCCCTTTCAGGTAAGAATTTAGTTGCCTCTACATATGAGAAGGAAATGATGGCTATTTTGCATGTAGTACAGAAGTGGTGACCATACCTATTAGGGAATCATTTCTGCATCAAGACTGATCACCAAAGTCTAAAATATTTCTTGGAACGACGTGTCTCCTCCCCAACACAACAGAAATGGGTTAGCAAACTCATGGGTTATGACTATGAGATCACTTACAAGAAGGGTAAAGACAATATTGTGGTAGATGCTCTTTCTCACACATTTGATGCCCAAGGTTCTCTTTCAGCTATTTCTATGCCTATTCCAAATTGGTTGCAATCTGTTCAACAAGGTTATGTTAATGACTCTTCCTTATCTCAAATCATCCAACGCTTGACCAACAACCCTTCTGCTGTACCACATTACTCTTGGGATGGTGCTTCTATGAGATACAAGGGTCGTATGGTGCTTCCCCAGAGCACAGATATTCAATAGGTTGTATTCTATGATCTCCATGCTTCTCCATCGGCAGGGCACTCTAGGTTCCTCAAAACGTATGAACGGGCACGGCGTAACTTCTTTTGGAAGGGCATGAAAAGGACAATTCAACAGATGGTGGCTGAATGTGATACCTACTAGTACAATAAGGGTTAAACAACACTCCTTCCAGGATTGCTCGAACCCTTTCCCATACCTACACGGATTTGGACAGATATTTCCATGGATTTCATTGAAGGGCTCCCTAAATCTGGCGGGAAGACAGTGATTCTCGTTGTGGTTGATCGCCTCTACAAATATAGTCATTTCTGTGCTCTCATCCATCCCTATACAGCCTCCTCAATCTATCAAATTTTCTTGCACCAGATCTTTCGTCTTCACGGCATCCCTTCTTCCATTGTCTCGGATCGTGATGCGACTTTCACCAGTCATTTTTGGACAGAACTATTTTTCCACACTGGCACAAAACTGAAGATGAGTTCAGGGTATCACCCACAAACAGATGGTCAGACTAAAATTATTAATAAATGCTTGGAAACTTATCTTCGTTGCTTCACCTCTGAACAACAACATCAGTGGGAAAAGTGGCTCCCTCTCGCTGAATGGTGGTACAATACCTCTTACCACACTGCCTCTAAAATGACCCCATATGAAGCAGTCTATGGTCAGGCACCTCCATTTCTTCTTCCATACACCCCCAACAGTTCACCAGTTTAGGAAGTTGACACGGTCCTTCGAAAATGTGATCAGATTCTTCGCATTTTGTGGGACAATCTTCACATGGCAAGAAATCGCATGAAGCAACAAGCTGATCAGTACCATTCTGAGCGCACTTTTCAAGTAGGCGATATGGTTTTTCTTCGTCTCCATCTGTGCAAGCAATCCTCCCTGAAACTCAAAGGGTGTCATAAGCTCGCTCCAAAGTTCTATGGGCCATATCGGATTCTTCAGAAGATTGGGTCCATTGCTTATAAATTGGAACTTCCTCCTTCTTCCCGCATTCATCCAGTATTTCATGTCTCTTGTATGAAGAAAGTTCTTGGCACCAACATCAGTGGACAAACTATTTTACCCGAACTGGATAATGAAGGATCCATCCTTTTGGAGCCGGAGGCCATCCTCAATCGACGCACTCGTCAGCTTTGCTCTCGCTCTATCACAGAGATCTTAATTCAGTGGCACGGCATGCAACCAGAGGATGCTACATGGGAACCACTCCTTCAGATTCAACAACAATTTCCACATCTAAAGCTTTGAGGACAAAGCTTTTTTTTAAGGGGAGGGGATGTTAGGAACCCATGTCTTTACTTTGTTAGTATATTGTTGTTGGACGCATATGCTTTGTAAGTCGTCCCGCAGTATTTGTTGATCAATAGTTTGTGTTATTGTTGTTGGTGCATATGCTTTGTAAGTCGCCCGTAGTATTGTTGATCCATAGTTTTTAGTGGCCCATGGTTTTGACCCATAGTATTGGCGCCTAGACTTAGTATACAAGTGTGTGTTGAGACATATGAAGGCACCGTGAAGTTATTTGTATTGAGCTTGCTCAAAGGAGGTTTTCCCCTCGAAGTGGCCTGTGATCAATATAAAAGTGATTCTGAGTTCTATCATTTCTGCTATTTCGCATATTCTTATTAATTAATTGTTGCAGATGCTTCACATGAGCGAGCAAAAGGAAACCCTCAGCCCTCAGGCGCCGGCAGTAAAATTAATTAACAGAGTTACATTGTGGTGCAACATTCCATAGGGTTTAAACCTTAGCAAACACAACATTAAATGAAACCATGGAGCAACAGCCACGCAAATGCCTACCCTTAACAAAACAATGGATTTACTACAGAGCCGAGCAACAACGAAGCAAAGCAAGGGTTACCTCCTGTACACTACGTACATCATTTAAAAAGGAAAACAAAAACTCGATACCCAGCCATTGCCAGTCAAGGTCCATGGTTCCAACCTACGTTAATGATAGTCACCATCAACCATGCAAGGGAACCTGCGGGGTTCAAGGACCACCGGAACTTACTAGGTTTGGATGCATCCCCTCCTTGAAACCTACTATCGTCTCCCGCGAAGTGGAACCTGCCAAACATAGCGTGAAGGGTTACCAACTGAAGAAACAAATGTGGAAAAGCTTATAACAAATGAAACTTCCATTAGTGAATGCTTACCTTTAGACCTGGGCTCGATGGAGTTGGATGGATTTGATAGACATCAACGAACAAGACACCAAGAACTCCTTTACATTAAGGGTTTGAGCCATGAACTTCCACACAGGTAGGATTTAAACCGTTTACAACCACCATTTCCAAACCAGAGTGCTATGGCACAAAAATTGGAACCTGTAACACCCTTGCATAGAGGTCTAAGGTTCAAGACCGAGGAAGGAGTCCTCACAACACCACTTTGGAAACCCTAAGTCGCCAACAGCTTGTTGGCTCTACAACCTCCTCCAAACAAATGTAATAATGAAAGACTGAAACAACAACTTTCCCATTTTACCAACGCAAGGATCGGGTATCACTCTCAGCCTCAGATCTCTCAGAGATCGATGGTGGATGGTTGCCTTTCAGGGCACATCGATATTTGCACCCAACTGCATTCAATACCTCATTAAATTGTCACTCCTACCAAATCTTCCAGTAGACTTATGTGAGAGCCGAAGCATAGCCTAGCTCGGATCATGGAGTTATTACCATTTGCTCAACCACGTGACACTAGCCAACTCGGCTTCCACTTCACTATACAAACTTGCAACGTATGCTAAGACATAGATACGACAGTTGGAACCAACTAAAATCTTCACCTGTCATAGTCAACCCTTTATATGGCTAGTTCCATAGTAGCAATGCGTTGGTTTGGATGCAAGGATTTGAATTTAAACAAGTATAGTAACATGTAATATATCCTATATATTATACGAATGCATAATCATGTTGATGCTATTGTCACACCTTAATCTTGAAACATATGAAGATGGTATGTATTACAACATCATTGCAATAGTATAAGCCACGTGCCATGTGCATTGTAGGTTTTATACAAAGGCTATGATTTTCAACCCATAGTAAGAGCATGAACTTATAAGTGTAGTTAATTAATACAAGTTAATATACTAGACATATATATACAAGCCTATTAATAGATGAATAGCTAAGTTGTGATTTGAGTGGTGACGTTATGCACTATAATGTCGAGTACATAGTACTAGTCATTAGATCATTCATATGCCATCCTTGCATTAATAAATCAAATAAAGCATTCAGGACTCAGGATAGTCTAAATAGAATCAAGATAGAATGTTAAGCTCTATAGCATAAACACTAGATTTACAAGCTTTCGAATAGCCTCAGCAATAGATATTGGCCTCACCAAAAACTCCATTTAGTCTCACGATAATAATTACAGCATTTAAAAAATACCTGGAAGATGTGAAGTTATACCAGTGGAGAGTTGTACAACATACAAACTAGATGAAGAACCATTTATCCAAACACCGGTAACTGGTTTCGCAAAAAGTAATTAACATTCTAATTTTACATTGACAATGAATTGATAAACATTTATACTCGTACTGCTTGTGACATAGAATTTCTTACTTGCGGCCTACACATGGAAACAGGATGCAAATGCCTTAGCTAAACTTAGCTAAGTAAGCTCCAGGGTACCCTGCAGGACCACCCTTTCATCATCATCAAAAAGCAACTGTCTGAACTTTGTTATTAGAAAAACTCTATCGCAAATATTATTTTAGTTAAATACAAAAGAAGATGTCATAAGCTGAAACGAGACATAACGCATTTAGTAAATGATTTCTTGAGTTGCAATAATTAAATTACTTTCCGCATTTATGACTCATTAATGTTGACCCTTCAATGCATTTAATATTTTCTGCAATTACATTTATTTGCTGATTTAAAAACTTTAATTTTTTTTTGAAAATTATCAGGATGTTACATGTGGTATCAGAGCTCATGTTCGAACTCTAGGCCAAAAAAAACGGTCCAAGAAAAAACACGCAAAAAAAAAAAATTTATGACTGCGAAATTTTTTCACTAACTCAAGTTTAAATTATTTTGTTGTATACAGAAAATTATTTTAATTTACAGGTATGGAAGGATCGGCTAAACATATGGGGGACAGATTTCCGCCAAACAACCATAGTACGAAACAACAATTCCGTGGCAAACTAGACAACAATGCATCATAATTATTAGATGCCTTTCAAGAATTAAAAGCAGAGATAAGATCAGTAAAGCAGGACAATGAAAGAATTCTGAGGACACAAGAGGAGTTGAAGCAAGCACTGTTCGACCAATACCCAAAATATGAACAAGAAATTGAACATACTACCGAGACTGAAGACTTACCTTATGAAGGCAGGAATAAGCAAGCAAAAACAACTGATGAAAACAACAACTCAATAGGAACTGCCAAACATCCACGCAAAAAGAAGCACAACTATTCTAGTGATAGCAGTGAAGGAGATTTCAAGTCAGAGAGGAAAAGAAATAAACAGTATGAACAGATATCTGGTGAATTCAAGAAAACCAAACCTCCAATTTTCAATGGCGAAACAGAGAAAGGAGAGACAGCGGAAGCATGGCTGTCCGGCATGAAAAAGTATTTTCAGATCTACGATTATTCAGAATCCTTAAAAGCGAGAATGGCAATTTATAATCTAACCGGGAAGGCTGATATTTGGTGGCAGGACCTCAAAAGAGTAAAAAGCATAAAAGACAGAGATGTAAGTTGGAGCACTTTTAAACACTTCAAAAGAAATTTTTATCTTAACAGTATTATGAAGAAAAATCAAAGGAGTTTTACGATCTGAAACTGGGAACGATGAACATGAAGGAACTAAACAACAAGTTTTTAAATTTGCTGAGGTATGTGCCATACATGGTGGAAGAAAAACCAAATATTCAAAGATACCTGAGTTGTCTACCCTTCAACATCAAGGACAAAATAGAGTATGATAACCCTAAGACGTTGGAAGAAGCCATGAGGAAAGCAATTTTTTGCTTTGAACAGAATAAGAAAAGAGAAGGGGTGCCTAGCTGGAAAAACCCAAGATCCAATAATTTTGAACAGAAAAAGAAAAATTTCAGATATAGTGGAATTTCTGGATTCCAGAAGAAAAATTTTCAGAATCGAAATTTTCAAGGGAACAGTTTCAGAAATAATCAGCAGCAGAAATTTACAGCACCCAGAAATGTTCCCAGTGTTGCCTGAACCAATGATCAGAAACCACCTATAAAATGCTTCGAGTGTCAAGGTCCTCATTTTGCCTCAGAATGTCCCCTTAGGAATCAGACAACCAACCATATTCACTCCGTACAGTCTGAAGCTACTGTAGCAGATGTGGCAAGGGAAGTACCTAGAATTAGTGCAACACTAGACAATCGGCAAGCAGAACACCAAGTGTCAATGGTAGAGGTTGAAGGTATGCTAAAAAACCATCTAGTTTCTATTTTGATTGACCTTGGTGCTAGTCTAAGTTATATATCACCAGTTATTTTAGAAAGTCTCAAGTTGAAAACATAAAAATTCAATAAATCCTGGTTAGTAAGGTTAGCGACATGAACAAAAAGAAAGGTTTCTGATTTTGTGGAAAATTGTGCTTTATCTATGAATCAACTAACAACGCAGGTTAAGTTAAGTGTTTTTCCATTAGGATCGTATGATATCCTAATCGGTATGGACTGGTTAGAAACCCATCGTGTCATTCTAAATTTTTATGAAAAATGTTTCATTTGTTTGGATGATGAAGGAAGGACAATAGAGGTAAAGGGAATTCCTAGAAAAACATCCGTTAGACAGATTTTAGCCATGCAAGTAAAAAGGGAAGTCAGGAAAGGATGTCAAATGTTTGCAGTAAATGTGGTGCATGATGAGTTGAGTACTAAGGAGGACAAACTGGAAATAGAGGACATACATGTCTTAAAGGAT
The DNA here is from genome assembly GCA_027924585.1 of Larix kaempferi. Taxonomy (NCBI): domain Eukaryota; kingdom Viridiplantae; phylum Streptophyta; class Pinopsida; order Pinales; family Pinaceae; genus Larix; species Larix kaempferi. The sequence continues at coordinate 6,579,775 of BSBM01001646.1, forward strand.
TTCCAAGATATTTTTTCCTGAAGAGGTCCCAGAATTACCTCCCAAAAGAGACCTGGATTTTACTATTGAATTAATACCAGGTGCAGTACCAAGTTCTAAAGCTCCATACCGAATGAATATACTAGAGCTAAATGAGTTAAAATCTTAGTTGAAGGAGCTGATCGATAAAAAATACATAAGACCCAGTGTGTCTCCTTGGGGAGCACCGATCATTTTTGTTAAAAAGAAGGATGGTACCCTAAGACTTCGCATAGATTATCGTCAACTGAATAAAATGACAATCAAGAATAGGTATCCGCTGCCCCGCATTGACAATCTATTCAATCAACTACGCAGAGCAACGATATTCTCGAATATTTATTTACGGTTAGGATATCATCAGGTTCATGTGAAGGATGAAGACATTTTCAAAACAGCCTTTAGAACTCGTTATGGACACTATGAGTTTGTTGTCATGCCGTTTGGATTGACTAATGCCCCTACTGTATTTATGTGTTTGATGAACAAAATTATACACAAATACTTAGATAAGTTCACATTTGTGTTTATCGATGACATTTTAGTATATTCTAAAAACAAGGAGGAGCATGATGAACATCTATGTATCATTCTGCAAGTTCTGAGGGAGCACCAGTTATATGCTAAGTTTAGTAAGTGTGATTTTTACAAAGAAAAAATTCAGTACTTAGGACACATAATCTCTGAGGAAGGGATTTCAGTTGACACCCGCCAAGATAAAGGCCATTAATGAATGGTCGGTTCCTAAATATGTGACGGATGTGCGATCATTTATGGGTATTACTAGTTATTACAGAAAATTCATTGAAGGGTTTTCAAGGATTGCAAACCCCATAACATCTTTGCAAAAAAAATGAAAGAAGTTTGTCTGGGATAAAAAATTTGTAGACGGTTTTAAAAGATTAAAGGAATTACTGACTACAGCACCTATTTTGAGGATTGCAGATCCTAATAAAGATTTCGTAGTGTGCACAGATGCATGTAATGATGGACTTGGAGGAGTCCTAACACAAGAGGGACATGCTCAGAATGTATGTTAAGGATCACTTTGGTAAGTGGGAGGACTACTTGCATCTAGTAGAGTTTGCGTATAACAATCACTACCATGCCTCAACCAAGCTTATCCCATTTGAAATTCTTTACGGTAGGAAATGTAACACACCTATTTCGTGGAGTGATCCAGTTAGCAGAGTCACTTTAGGGCCTGAATTGTTGCAAGAGTTAGAACTAATCATGAAGCAGGTACAAGGAAATCTTAGAGCTACCCAGGATAGATAGAAAAGTCAAGCAGACATTAAAAGAACTCATAAAGAGTTCCAGGTTAGTGAGCATATTTTTCTTAAGGTAAGGCCGAAAAAGAGTTCCTTGAAGTTGGGAAGCTGTGCCAAACTGGCACCCAAGTATTGTGGCCCTTTCAAAATTTTGTCAAGGGTTGGACCTGTGGCATATCAATTGGCCTTACCCTCAAACCTCAAAATCCATAATGTTTTTCACATTTCATTTTTAAAGAAATATGTGCATGATCCTACTAATGTTGTAAATTGGAATAATGTTTAGGTGGAACAAGGCAGTGATTTTCCGGTGGAACCAGACTATATCTTAGCAAGGAAAGAAACTCTACTCCGGAACCGCACCGTTGGACAAGTAAAAGTGTAATGGAAGCACTTTAGCCTAGCAGAGGCAACCTGGGAGTTGGAGAGTAGTATGCGGCCAGCATACCCAACTCTGTTCCAGGAACACTCAGTAAGTGAATAAAGCAACACCGAGGATGATGTTGAGGCTTAAGGGGGGGTGTATGTCACCTACCCAAATTTTGAGGATATTTATTTTATATATATATATATATTTTTTTGCAAAATACTTTGTGTTAAATTATAATTACAAGTTTTGTAATTAATGACCAATTTGGTCAAAGATGACTGTAATGACTCATTATTATTATTTAATAAATAAAAATAGGAGACAAACACTCAAGAAAGCTGTTACAAGAGTGTTCACTGGCCCACTAGGAGGAATGGAGGCTGAAAGAAGGCATGGGACAGATGGCAGCATTTGCACTCTACCACTGGCTGTTGGTTATGGGACAACTCCCCTAAATTTGTGGAATTCCCTCTCCAGGTGGAGAGAGGTGAGTAGGCAGCTCACTAATGACCAATTAATTACTAAAAGGCCTAGGCATCCTATTAAAGGCAATTCAAATTGAGCAGGAAACTCCTACAATGTTTTTCTGCAGAAAACATTCCTCATGTACATCAGGTGATGACTGAGAGATTTGAATAGGGAGGCTGTGGAGAGTGCATTTATAAGTCTGCAAATTATACTGAGAAGGAAAAAAACCAGAGGTGCTGGTGCAGGTCCCTTTGACTGCTAAGCCTTTAAGGACGGAAAAATTTCTTGCTGCTGCAAGTGGAGGACCTAAGCTTCTGAAGTTTCTTCCTCTTGGTGGATCAGTGAATAGGTTTGGGGGTCCTAAGTAGGCTTCTTGGCTGTCTACGAGCAGGTTGGGTGGAACAGGCTTCTTAGGTGATTTGTTTCTCCTACCATTCTCTGGTTCTACAGTTTTTCTATGTTTTTCAGTTGCATGATTTCCTTCAGTAATGGGTTTAGAACTATTATTAATGATCAGTAGTAGTAAATTGTTAAATTCTGATTTAATTTTAATTGCTTGACTGATAAAATGACTTCTCTGCATTTTCCCCCATGCTTGAGGCTGCATCGTACTCCAGTACAAGTGATTCTGTTCATTTAGGAAAAACATGACATTCATCTATTTCATAACTAAGAAAAAGCATACATGCACAGATCTATATTCCCAAGCATTTCACATTCTATATATGTTAACAGCTGCAAATTAAATCTCTGCACCGACTAAATTTAACTGTTCACATACTACTTCATTCATGAAATCAGACATAATACTTCAATCGCTGTGTGAAAGAGTTATGATTATGCACCTACCTTTCCTCATCAAGTATCCATGAATTTATTTTAACAGTCGTAAGAAAATCCATTGGCATCATACAGTGTTATTTTCTTCTCCTATAAGTTTTCTTTTAACAAGCTGTAAGAACAAGTACGTATCTTAAAGCATTACAAATAAGATACAGTAATTCACAGTATCCACTCACAAACACATCATAATTATTTTCTTTCCTAGTTACATTCTGATTTTTATACATTCGTTCCCTATCCCTTTTTTTTTGGAAGCAAAGTATGATTTGAAGCACGATTTAAGCATTCATATAATTCCACAACCAAACCCTAGGAAGTGCGGTATCCTAAACCCTGTCATATTTTCCATCTATCATTAAAAATCACACACTATGAATCGATCTGAGAATACAAACAAAAGTCTTAGCTATCAAGAAGTTTCACCTAGCCAACAGCTCGAAGTTTACTTCGATTGCCCACCTAAAACTTTCAACCCTAGAAATAAAAATAATCAAAACAATTATGTACAAGTCGAGACCCAGGATTGGGTTCGATTCTCATCACTAGCAGGATCTCATTTTAACACAGAAGGGTTCTATTCATTTAAACCAAGTGAAACCCTATGGCTTAAACATCGCCAGCATTACGAGTACCAAAAATCCAATAATCTCAGACATGCAAAACCTGAAAGCAACGACGGTAACATTTAGGGCACTTTTGTAAAACCAAAGAACACGGTGGCTCGTTTTGTTTTCAAACTTCAAATAAAATCATTTTCCAAATATCAAACAAAAATATTCCATAGCCATCATTCCAACTTAACAACAATGGCGAATGACAAAGAAAGCTACCTACAGACCACCAACGTGGCTTGGCCACTATTCAAAACATTTCAACCACACGATAACCAAAATGGTGGTACTCCCTCCCAAACACAATGGAGCGAGCAAAAGGAAACCCTCAGCCCTCAAGCGCCGATAGTAAAATTAATTAACATAGTTACATTGTGGTGCAACAGTCCATAGGGTTTAACCCTTAGCAAACACAACATTAAACGAAACCGTGGAGAAACAACCACGCAAATGCCTACCCTTAACAAAACAACGGATTTACTATGGAGCCGAGCAACAACGAAGCAAAGCAAGGGTTACCTCCTGTACACTAGATACATCATTTAAAAAGGAAAACAAAAACTCGACACCCAGTCATCGTCGGTCAAGATCCATAGTTCCAACCTACGTTAATGACAGTCACCATCAACCATGCAAGGGCACCTGCGGGGTTCGAGGACCACCGAAACTTACTAGGTTTGGATGCATCCCCTCCTTGAAACCTACTATCGTCTCCCGCGAAGTGGAACCTGCCAAACATAGCGTGAAGGGTTACCAACTGAAGAAACAAATGTGGAAAAGCTTATAACAAATGAAACTTCTGTTAGTGAATGCTTACCTTTAGTTCGACAGACATCAATGAAAAAGACACAGAGAAATCCTTTACATTAAGGGTTTGAGCCATGAAATTCCACACAGGTAGGAGTTAAACTGCTTACAACCACCATTTCCAAACCAGAGTGCTATGGCACTAAAACTGCAACCTGTAACACCCTTGCACAGAGTTCTAAGGTTCAAGACCGAGGAAGGAGTCCTCACAACACCAGTTTGGAAACCCTAAGTCGCCAATAGCTTGTCAGCTCTACAACCTCCTCCAAACAAACGCAACAATGAAAGAATGAAACACCAACTTTCCCATTTTACCAACGCAAGGATCGGGTATCACTCTCAGCCTAAGATCTCTCAGAGATCGATGGTGGATGGTTGCCCTTCAAGGCACGTCGATATTTGCACCCAACTGCATTCAATACCTCATTAAATTGTCACTCCTACCAAAGCTTCCAATAGACTTATGTGAGAGCCGAAGCATATCCCAGCTCGGATCATGGAGTTATTACCATTTGCTCAACCATGTGACACTAGCCAACTCAGCTTCCACTTCACTATACAAACCTGCAACGTATGCTAAGACATAAATACGACAGTTGGAACCAACTAAAATCTTCACCTGTCACAGTCAACCCTTTGTATGGTTAGTTCCATAGTAGCAATGTGTTGGTTTGGATGCAAGGATTTGAATTTAAACATGTACAGTAACATGTAATATATCCTATATATTATACGAATGCATAATCTTGTTGATGCTATTGTCACACCTTAATCTTGAAACATATGAAGATGGTATGTATTACAACATCATTGCAATAGTATAAGCCACGTGCCATGTGCATTGTAGGTTTTATACAAAGGCTATGATTTTCAACCCATAGTAAGAGCATGAAATTATAAGTGTAGTTAATTAATACAAGTTAATATACTAGACATATATACACAAGCCTATTAATAGATGAATACCTAAGTTGTGATTTGAGTGGTGATGTTATGCACTATAATGTCGAGTACATAGTACTAGTCATTAGATCATTCATATGTCATCCTTGCATTAATAAATCAAATAAAGCATTCAGGACTCAGGATAGTCTAACTAGAATCAAGACAGAATGTTAAGCTCTATAGCATAAACACTAGATTTACAAGCTTTCGAATAGCCTCAGCGATAGATATTGACCTCACCAAAAATGCCATTTAGTCTCACGATAATAATTATAGCATTTAACAAATACCTGGAAGATGCGAAGTTATACCACTGGAGAGTTGTACATCATACAAACTAGATGAAGAACCATTTATCCAAACCTCGGTAACTGGTTTCGCAAAAAGTAATTAACATTCTAATTTTACATTGACAATGAATTGATAAACATTTGTACTCGTACCACTTGTGACATAGAATTTCTTACCTACGGCCTGCACATGGAAATAGGATGCAAATGCCTTAGCTAAACTTAGCTAAGTAAGCTCAGGGTACCCTGCAGGACCACCCTTTCATCATCATAAAAAAGCAACTGTCAGAACTTTGTTATTAGAAAAAATCTATCGCAAATATTATTTCAGTTAAATACAGAAGATGATGTCGTAAGCTGAAACGAGACATAACGCATTTAGTAAATGATTTCTTGCATCGCAATAATTAAATTACTTTCCGCATTTATGACTCATTAATGTTGACCCTTCAATGCATTTAATATTTTCCGCAATTATATTTATTTGTTGATTTAAAAACTTCAATTTTTTTTTGAAAATTATCGAGATGTTACAGACGCACCTTGCAGAAGAGTAGCACACGTCAAAGGGAGCTCAATGCATCTTGTACAGGGGAATCATGCGTCACCGACACACTTTGCTAAGATGTAGAGCGCGTCACCTTGAACCTGACGCACCTTGCCAAAGAGCAGGGCGCATCGAGGTGACAAAATAAGGTTAAAAGGAATGACAACAACTTCTCTTCTAATTTTTTAACTCAAGGACTTTAGGGATCAGGGCATACAGAGGACACATAACTCATGATGATGAGATTTTGGTGTAATAAGGACACCTTTCAATTGTCAGTAGACCAGTGCTTAATGGAGTCAATGAAATGTGTCTACAATAAACCTTTAATTTTGGAAGGATGGGAGCATTTAAGAATATGTAACTTACTACTGCAATTTTCTATAGAATAAACTAGCAATAAAAAAATGGAGATACCTCCCAAACCACCAGTGGAATTTCACAATTTTTACCTCTCGACGACTAGAAAAGAGGGGCATAAATGTCCCCCATAGGGAGCACTTTATTTAGTGGATGGAAGGTCTAATTTGGAGGTTATTTAAGCTATAGGTCTTTGTTTTTTCATAGTGAAAAACCATCAATAGAAAATTAACGATATCTCTCAAACCAACTATCAGAATTCCGCAAACTTTACGTCCATACAATAAAAAAAGAGGGGCACAACTATTTCCTCTAGGGAACACTTGATTTGGTGGATAAAATTTTTTACTTGACATTGATGTATGCTTAAGGTATGCAACTTACCATAGTCAACAAAAATCAGAAGATTCCTTGGCCTCAAATCCCCCTAGGTCCTCAAACCCCTAGGGTTTGATTATTCCTTCAAGATGGACCTGCAATAACTCAATAACCGGATAGGAAACAATTTCTTGGGAATGTCATCACCTAAACCTAGGATGACAACACTTCCTTTAGGGAAGAAAATTGACTTTTCCCAATATTTTCAACTATTTTGGATATTTTCAATATCTAATCTGAATCTGAAATTTATTGCTCCAATTAAATACTTTAGAAAACCACAATTAAAGTAATCTACAACACAAATAAATATTTTGGGAATTTTCACAAAATATATAATTTTTAGGGTTTTTCACAATATATGTTTTTTGGTATTTTTAACAGTATATAGGATAGAAGTTTGATAAAAAGACTCCAAGTGAAGATGAGGCAAATAAAGACCCAAGTATTTTCCCTTCAAGGGCACTGAGGAATTGTGGTTAGCATTCCTCTAAAGAATTGTCAATCCTATTTTGATGAATTAGGGAAAAGCCAAGAAACCCTAGGTTGTGTTAGTCTTGACCTAAATAGGGAAAAAAAGGTGCCAAAGGCCTAACAAAATAGACCCTCCAGGGAGAGATGTCTCACTTAGAAGACAAATATTTTAACATGAAAAACCCTAATTTAATCTTGCCTTGGATGTCTCCAACGATGCAAGAGAAAGAGAATTAGAGATCTTACCACAAATGAAGAAAAAGGAAGAAAAGAATGAACTCCCAAGAATTCCTTTCCTTTAACAAGACTTGAAGATTTTGTTTCAATCTTCAATCACCAACAAATATGCCACATTGGATCGTCAAGAATGCTGAAAAGAGAGTATGCACCACTTCATTCCAAGTAGACAAGAATAAATAAGGACATTAGAGGAAATTTGAGGCCTAAAATGGGCCTTATACGAAAACAAGCCATCATATAAGAAAACGAGCCAACCATAATTGCTTGATGAGTTGGAATTCAAGAACCAATAGAATTTCAATAAAATGAGTCAACCATAATGGTTGACTTGAGATATTTTTTATTGAAAAAACTACTTTTTTGTTGGTATTTTCAACATATCTCCCTGTGTTTTTACTCAAAATTTCAAGCGAGAGCACTCGTTGGATGCGGAATTTAATTCCGCATCCAATGAGTGCTCCCATTCGAAATTTGAGTAAAAACAAAGGGATATATGTTGAAAATACCAACAAAAAAATAGTTTTTTTCTTTATTCCTCCAAAATTAATAAATATTATTTTATTATTTTAACTATTATTTCATTATTTTAAGTATTATTTTATTATTTTCCTTAGGAGGCCCATTTTAGACCTCAAATTTCCTCTAATTAATTTTATTTGATCCCATGATTTTGATTCAAAATGATGAGGAGTTGCCTTATTTATATGTTTTTTAGGACAACTTAACCTTCTTTACAAGTCGACCAACCTAAAATATCTGAAATAACCTAAAATGAGTTTTCAATGAGTTTTTAAGGGTTTGTCACCTAGAAGTCGAGAACAAAACCTCATAGAACATAAAATAATTATAATTGTGATGAATTGTTGCAACTTTGATGGAATGTTGAGCATGGGAGGAGGGTGCCATTCCCCATCTAACCCCAACATTATGCTTTTGACCTCAACACCCTCCTCTTTTAGGTATTATGGCTTCTTCAAAGGGTGACATCATCATATGTTTGGCTTGCTTGAGCCAACAAAATGGTCAATATATAATAAACATAGGTCCAAGTGGGTGTAATGAGGTGTGCTAAGATGGGTATGAAAACCCTTACACTCATAATCACCTTCTACAAAGCATAAAAATGAGTGAAGATCGATGATGTGGTTGCATCTCTACTGTTAGAAGAGTTGAGGCAGAAGAACATGGAAGGTTTGACCCACAATGCCCTGATGGTAAGTGGTCAATCGATAGAAAAAGGAAAAAGTAAAACCTCCACTAGAAAATCAAAGTCAAGGGGTAGATCTAAGACCAAATATAAATCCCATGGACCAACAATGAGAAAATGTTGGCAATGTGCTAAATTCAGACATTATAAGCGAGATTGTAAGTTGGTAGGATTCAAGAAGGAAAAAGGATCTAATGAAGCACATTCTACTAAAAGTAATCCCTTGAATAAAGAAAAAGGAGATGTGTATTTGATCTTAACAAGTACAAAGTCAGATCGTGTCTCTTGGTTGATCAACTCTGATGCATCATATCATATGACACCACACAACGAGTGGTTTTGTGATAATAAGAAATATGATGGCAGTGATGCTCTCTAGGAGATGATTCATCGACTAGGATTATTGGACGAGGTAAAGTTCAACTTATACTAAAAGATGGAAGGATAGGAACTCTTCCAGAGGTGTTGCATATTCCAGGTTTGGATCAAAACTTGATATCCATTAGTAATATGGGAAATGCAGATGTGCAGTTTGTATTTGAGAAAGATTCATGTGAAATGGTTCGAGAAGCAATGGTAATAATGAGATGATTTTAGAATAAAACATCCTACAATCTATTGGTAAGAACATATACCAATGGATGTGCGAATGCAATCTTTCCTAAACCCGGCATCATATATTCTTGTCTAGTCGACTCAACCATGTTGTGGCATCAACGAATGAGACACATTGGTGAGAAAGGTCTTCATGTTATGCACAACAAAGGTATGGTGGAAGGTCTCCCTAATTGTTCTTTAGAAGTAGACTTTTGTGGGCATTGTATTTATGGAAAGCAGAGTCATGTAAAATTCCCATCTGGAGCCATAAGGGGAAAGAAAATATTGGAGTTAATACATAGTGATGTGTTTGTATAAGTACCAATCCCATCACTATGGGGATCCCAATATTATGTCTCTTTCATAGATGATTTCTCCATAATGACATGGTTGTATTTTTTGATATTAGGTTTTTGAAAAGTTCCAAGAGTTCAAAATTCTTGTAGAAAATTAGTCTGGCAGAAAAAACAAGGTGCTGAGAACTCATAATAGAGAAGAATTCTGCAGTAAGGCATTTGACCAGTTCTTTAGATAGCATGGTATAGCTCAACAAAAAAAACTCCATACACACCTCAACAGAATGGAATTAGTGAAATATTGAATAGAACGCCGATGGAAAAATCAAGGAGCATGCTCAGTGGTGCAAGTATTGCACAAGAATTCCGGGAAGAGGCATTAGACACTGCATGTTACCTAATGAATAGGTCACTGTCGATGAATCTCGTCGACAAGAATCTATATGAGGCATGGGATAGGGGAAATCCCTCTCTTGCACATATCAAAGTCTTTGAGTGTGATGCCTTTGTGCATGTCCCAAAGGAGAAAAGAACAAAACGTGATAGCAAGTTCGAGAAATGCATCTTCATCGGGTACAAATATGGAGTGAAAAGGTATAAGTCGTGGAATCCGGTAGCATGGAGGAAATTTATAGTAGAGATATGATTTTTAGAGAAGTCGAAGGTACTTCCAGGATTGAAGAGGATAAAAGAGAAAATGAACCATAAAATCTAGAGTTCGAATGGAACAATGAAATTCATGATTCAGATGAATCGATTGAATCCAACGAAGTGGTGGAACAATAGATAACAATCATTAGGAGGTCTATTCAAGCAAAGCAACAACTTGAAAGGTACAGTTCATCAGATTCATGCTCTACTTTTGCATTAACTACCATAGAAGAGGATCTCAGGTCAGTAAAGGAAGCAATCAACTCGACATAGGGTAAACTCAAGAAAAAGGCCATGGAAGAAGAAATGGAGTCCTTACAGAAGAATGACACATGGGATCTGGTCACATTGTCAAATGGAAGGAAACGCATTGGTAGTAAGTGGGTGTTCAAAAAAAATTTGAACGTAGCAGGTTAGGTCAAGAAGTACAGGGCTTCTCATTGATTATCTCTAATACAGGACTTCTTGTCGATTGTCTCTCAAAGGGTAAATTTTACAAGGTTCATTACAAGTGAGAATTTGGTGACTTTTTCCAAGCAATCATTGGAGAATAATTCAAGCTTTTGGTAAAAATACTAACAGGGAAAACAACTCTGCAAGACAATATCACCAAGGAAAATAAGGACAAGTCGATCTTGATATAGAAAATGAAAAGCTATAGAAGAATATTTTGTTGGGGCTTAAGAATAATTAGCTTCAATAATGATGAGAAATACCTATTAAATGTTTGTGTTTATTCTCCCTTCAATTAATTTCGATCTTTTTCCCGTACGTTTTCATTACTATTATGTTATTGGTGTTGATGTTATAGCTATGAGAGGCATCCTCATAAGCTCAGCCAACCTGCAAATGTAAATAAAATAATAAATGTAATTTTATATTGTAAAAAGACAAGTCGACCCAGTTGGGGGATTTTATTAAAAGTAATGTATAAATAGAAGTGTCCCCTCCCTCATTTCATCATTCTCACCAAGCAAGTTCGCTCAAGCAGAGGAGTTCACATTTTTTGGGTGCTAGAAGACATTTGGAGTAGATTTCTTGAGCATTGATTCAGTTTGTACTTTTTATCTTCTTTGTACTAAAATCTCAGAGTAAGAAAGGGTTGTTGGGTTTTTCCCGAGTTTGGGTTTTCCAAGGGTAAAGTGTTATGTCTATTGTCTCTATTCTTTCTGTGCATAGTTGTTCTTTCAGTGATCCTTTTCATTGCTTATATATATTATGCTGCTATAAGTAAAAACATTAACATGGTACCAGAGCTATGTTGAAAGTGACTATTGCCAAGAACTAGGGTTTGAATTTTCTCCAACTTCCAACCATCAATTTGGTTCGATATTACCTTCATTGAGCTTGCCTCAGCAAGGCGATTTTTTCTATCGAAGCAGAATTTCATTTTGACAATTTTCAATAATGGCCTAATTTCTGAGGTTGATGCAGAATTAGGGTTTGTTGGTTCTCAGTGTTCTGACCACGGAATTGTAAGAAAAGAAGGTTCATTCAACTCGCCTTAGGAGGGAGAATTCATCTGTGGAAGTGGTTTTCTTAAAATCCAAAATTCATTTTTGACCTAGCTCCTGCTAGGGTTTCTGTAGATCCAACATCTAGTCAAAATGTCAAGCATGAAGGTTGAAGATAGGCTTGATGGAGCTTCAAAATACTACTCATGGAAGTCTAGAGTGCTCATTGCTCTAGAAGAAAATGACCTACTAAAATTGCTATAGAAGGAGTGGCAAAACCAGTAGAAGCTTCAGAGAAGACTCAATGGAAGAAGAATGATGCCAAGGAAAGGAGGATACTAATAGATCCAGTTAAGGATAATTTGACTCCTCAAATTTCTCAGAAGAAGACAACAAAAGAAATGTTTGACTCATTGAAGAAGTTGTTTGAAAACACAAACACGAATAGGGCTCTTTCCCTAAGGCAACAACTCTCAAGCATCAAGATGTCTAGATCAAACACCATAGATTCACACTTCATGAAGATCACAGAGACAAGATAAATTGGAAACAATTGGTGAAGTTATTGTAGACAGAGAGTTGGTCATGATGACCTTGAATGGTCTCCCTCAATCTTGGGAATCCTTCATCCGAAGCATATCGAGAAGATCAAAACTACCCAATTTTGAAAGATTATGGGAAAACTATACATAAGAAGAAACAAGACTTGTGATGAGAGGCAAGATTCAAGAACCTCATGAAGAAGATCAAGCTCTCATTACACATACCAAGAAGAAAGGAAAAATGTACTTTGGATGAAAAGACAAAAGAAGAAGACCAAGTCCTAATCCTGACTAAAGGAAGAAGAAGGACATGTCGAAGGTTCAATGCTATAAATGCAGAAAGTTTGGCCACTTCAAGAGCCAATGCAATTCACAAAAGAGGAAACGACATGCCTCTGCAGTTGATGTGGATGAAGAAACTCAACCAAATGAATTGAAGAAGACAGAAGAATTCTTCATCATCTCATCTTTATCAGGTACTGTTCCTACTGATAATAATGTTTGGTTGTTAGATAGTGGTGCCTCTAAGCATATGATAGGTTTCAAGGAGTTTCTCTCAAACCTAGATGAAAGATAATCACATCTAAGAGTGGTCCTTGGAGACGATGCTAGATATGTAGTGAAAGAAACTAGAACAACCTCCTTTCAGCTAGACTCTAGTGATTCTCTGCATTTGGGAGAAGTACTATATGTGCCAGGTATGAAAAGAAATCTTGTCTCTATCTCAACACTAGAAGACAAGGGTTATAAAGTTGCTTTCTCAGATGGGAAGGTTCTGGCATGGCACAAGAATTCCACTATCGATTCTGCAAGAATAATTAGTACTGTTCATGAAGAAAGTCTATGGATATTAACAGTACAACCATTTCAAGCTCTAGTACATGACTCTATCAGTCTGAGTGAGCTATGGCATAGGAGAATTGCTCACCTACACTATAGAGCTCTTCCTTCTCTCAAGAAGATGGTTATAAGACTTCCCAAACTCCAAGTGGAACACTATGGCATTTGCAAAGGATGTGCACTTGGAAAGAATGCCAATGGATCTTTTCCTAATAGTGACACCAGGTCCAAAGGAATATTAGAGTTGGTACACTCAGACTTGTGTGGACCTATGACAGTTACATCATTGGGAGGATTTTCATACTATGTGACTTTCATAGAGGATTATTCCCATAAGACATGGATCTATTTCTTGAAGACCAAAGAATCTGAAGAAGTTTTGAACAAGTTCAAAGAATTCAAGGCCCAAGTGGAGAACCTATCTGGAAAGAGAATAAAGATTCTCAGGTCTGATAATGGAGGAGAGTACACCTCATCAGAATTCAGTAATTTTTGTAAGGAACTAGGAATCAAGAAGGAATATACAGTTCCTTACAACCCTCAACAAAATGGGGTTGCAGAAAGGAAGAACAGATCTATAGTGGAGGCAATCAAAGCCATGATCCATGATCAAAATATTCCGATGTTTTTATGGACAGAAGCTTCTAGCACTGCAGTATATGTTTAGAACAGAAGTCCACATAGAATATTGAAGAATATGACTCCAGAAGAGGCCTTCACAGGTGTGAAGCCAGAAGTTGGTCATCTATGAATATTTGGATGTCTAGTATAAATTCATGTACCCAAAGAAAAGAGAACAAATCTAGAACCTTCAGGGAAGAAGGGTACATTTGTTGGGTACAATGAATCCTTGAAGGCATATTGAATCTATACCCCAGGTTGGAGACATATTGAAATTAGTAGGGATGTTTCCTTCGAAGAGGAGATTGGCTTCAGAAAGGCTAGGAGATCATCCCCAGATAGTGAGGAACAAGAAGCTCCAAAAGAAATAGAGTCATTACCCTCTCCCTCTTCAGAAGTTCAGAGGAAGATGACAGATCCGGTAGGTTTTGTAGATCTGATGGATCTAGTTGATCGAATAGAGCCCACTTATGTTCCTAGAGATCTTGCTATTGTCAGGAAGAGGCCTATTTGGGCTCGAAAAAATTTAAATGATGCAGAAAACCATGCTTCTCCCCCAGGTACATTCAGGGAGAGCAAGAAACCTCGAAGATATTCAAGATATGTAGCACTGATGTCCCACATTATTGATTCTGAACCCTCCAGTTATGAGGAGGTTGCAAACCAACAGGTTTGGAAAGATGCTATGATGGAAGAATATCAATCCATCATTAAGAATGATGTATGGGAAGTGGTGCCAAGATCTGAAGGGAAGTCAGTTGTGACTTCCAAGTGGATCTACAAGATTAAACATGCATCAGATGGGAGCATTGAGAAGCACAAAGCGAAATTTGTGGCTAGAGGATTCTCCCAGAAAGAGGGAGTTGATTATGATGAGACATTTGATCTAGTTGCGCGGTACACGACCATCAGATCAATCATAGCTCTAGCTTCAACTATGGGATGGAAACTACATCAGATGGATGTTAAAACAACTTTCCTCAACGGAGTAATTGAGGAGGAAGTATACATCGAACAGCCAAAGGGTTTCAAAATTCATGGGAAGGAATCCCACGTATGCAGACTGAAGAAGGCCCTACATGGCCTTAAGCAAGCACCATGAGCATGGTATACTAGGATTGATGGATACTTGGTGAGATTGGGATTCACCAAGAGTGAGGCAGAATCCAACCTTTACTACAAGGTTGAGGATGGTAGACCATTGATACTAGTACTATATGTGGATGATCTATTTCTCACAGGAGATGAGAAACTTACCAAATGGTGCAAGAAGATGCTAGCCTCTGAGTTCAAGATGAACGATCTTGGTTTGATGCATTACTTCTTAGGTTTGGAGGTGTGGCAGAGATAGGATGAGATTTTCCTAAGCCAAGAAAAATATACCATTGATATCTTAAAGAGATTTGATATGATGGACTACAAGTCCATGAATACACCTATGGAGATAAACCTTAAGAAGTTGAGTGACTCAGCTTCCAAGTCAGAGTTGATATATCCTACCATGTACAGACAACTGATCGGTTCACTGATGTATCTAGTTAATACTAGACTAGATATCTGCTTTGCAGTGAGTGCTCTTAGTTAGTTTATGTGTGAACCGAGACATGTGCATTGGGTTGCTGCAAAGCATGTGCTAAGATATTTGCATGGCACTGACTGAGATATGATTCCAGGAGTGACATGAGATTACATGGATATATAGATTCAGACTGGGCAGGAAGTGTCATGGATAGAAAGAGCACCTCAGGGTATTGCTTCAGTTTGGGGTCTGTAGTGATTTCCCGGTGCAGCAGGAAGAAGTCCTCAGTAGCATTGAACACTGCAGAAGCAGAGTATATTGCAGCAAGTGTGGCGACATGAGAAGCAGTATGGCTTTGGAAGCTCTTTGTAGGATTTTCTGGACAGATACTTGAGCCTACTGTGATTCACTGTGACAATCAAAGTCGTGTGAAGCTTTCAATGAATCCTATATTTCATGACAGATTGAAGCATGTGGAGATCAAGTACCACTATGTCATAGATATGGTACAGAGAGGAGGATTTTAGCTCCAGTACATCCCGACGGATGAACAGATTGCATGCATTCTCACCAAGCCTCCTTCCAGAGTGAAGTTTGCGTACTTCCGTGAAAGACTTGGAGTATTGGAGAATGGTTTCCTTAGTGAGAGGGAGTGCTCATAGTCCCAAACAAAAATGAACTCAGTCCAGTTTGGACAGGCGGTCCTCGTAGACCGATAATGAGTTCATTCCAGAGTGGGACAGGTGGTCCTCGTAGACCATAGTGAGCATAGCTATGGTAGGACAAGCGGTCCTTGTAGACCGATAATGAACTATGTTCAAGACAGGCAGTCCTCGTAGACCGATAATGAACTCAGTCCAGTTTGGACATGCGGTCCTCATAGACCAATAATAAGTTCAATCCAGTATTGAACAGGCAGTCCTTGTAGACCGACAAGGAGTTCAGTCCAGTTGATAATGAGCTTAGTCCAGTTAGGACTATTGTTCCTGTGTGGAACTTTCTCCAGGTTGGAGAGAACTCTTATTGTCACGTACCCCATTTTGACCCTTGTAATATTTGGGCTGTAATGTAAATATTGTATGCATATTATGTATGATTCCTAGCATGGATCTCAAGGCCAAGGCCCTGCTAGTGAATGCTCGATCTTGAAGAGGAAGGTATTTGAAATTATGCTACCCATGTGCTAGTGAACCATGGGAATTGTAAATATGCATCTTAATATAAATGCCCACAACTAGCTATGCAATGCAACAAGAGATGGGGGTATGATATTGCAAGGAATTGGGAGGGAAATATTCAAACCCTTTGAGCCAATTGATTCAATCCAAGTGTCAATGAGAGAACCCATAAACCCTCAACTACCCATGTTGACTTTTGTACCCAATCACTGATTTCTCCCAAGAATTGGTTGAGGTAGTTAATGCCTTGGGGGATGGGAGGTACGGCTGTCCAAATTTGGGTATGGGCAATCCACTTTGCATGGAACTTCGTGTTTGGCTTCTTAGGCAAGAAAAGAGCCATGAATTGCTCCCCAAGCCATTACCCATCAACCCACTTTTCCCTCTCACGAGTTTGGAGCTACCTGGGTGTTTTCCTCATTGGTTTAACTGTGTTTACATTCATTTTTCTAGTTGGGAAGGGCGTTTTTGTTGTGGCTAACAGTGGGGAAGAAGAGGAAACAATTTGGCGTTTTATTGAGGCCGTTTGGCCCACTGTATGCTCATACATCTATGGGAGAAATTGGTTTTCTTCCCTGGGGTTGGATTCCTTTTCCCATAATCCGTTTTGGTGTGCCTACGTTTTGGGAAAACCCTTGTCCATCTATTTCCTAAGTCCCACTGTTGAAAGTGTGTTCCAGAGCCATATCTGAGTTTGATGTGCAAGAGAATGTTGGGGTTGAGTTGGGTATCCATTGCTTTGGCTATGCAGGGTTTGAGAGTCCCAAGTTCCTTGTAGATATCATGCCCAGCTTGGGGGTGGTCTCTGAGTGCTGAAATAATACAGGTTGGGCAGAGACCTACGGTTGGGAGGAACGTTGCAGCGACATAGCTAGTTGTTGGGACAACATTACATCAAGATGAGTATTTTCTTATGTAATTACTTCTGCAAATGTATTAATTTGTTGGCTGTGTTAAATTGAATAACAGTCGTGTAACACGTGTGTGGATGAGTTTATTTTCGTTGTGCATGTTTGTTTAATTTACATCTGCACACATTTGTTTTTAACTGTATGCATCTAATGAATTGGCTGAGTTTTATGAAGAGCCCCTTAGAATGGCATCATGTTCTCTCCCTTGCCTTGGATGGATGGGTGGGTACGTTACACTTGTATAGAGTATATTTGAATCCCTGTATGGGATATCGTCCTGAGTAGACGATGTTGACCCTTTCTTATGATGAAGAGATGTACAAGTCCAGATGATGCTAGTCCAGTTGTGACAACTAGATGATGCTTGATGAGTTCCAGTGTGATGATACCTCTATAGCTAAGAGGCAGTGTTGATGTTATATATATGAGAGGCATCCTCATAAGCTCAGACGACCTGCAAATGTAAATAAAATAATAAATGTCATTTTATATTGTAAAAAGACAAGTCGGCCCAGTTGGGGGATTTTATGAAAAGTAATGTATAAATAGAAGTGTTGCCTCCCTCATTTCATCATTCTCACCAAGCAAGTTCGCTCAAGTAGAGGAGTTCACATTTTCTGGGTGCTAGAAGACATTTGGAGCAGAATTCTTGAGCATTGACTCAGTTTGTACTTTTTATCTTCTTTGTACTAAAATCTCAGAGTAAGAAAGGGTTGTTGGGTTTTTCCCGAGTTTGGGTTTGTTAGGAACCTATGTCAACCCTTCTCTTTACTATGTTAGTATATTGTTGTTGGACGCATATGCTTTGTAAGTCGTCCCGTAGTATTTGTTGATCCGTAGTTTATATTAGCCCATAGTATTGACCCATGGTATTGGACGCATATGCTTTGTAAGTCGTCCCGTAGTATTATATGTCCCATGGTTTTGACTCATAGTATTGGGCATAGACTTAGTATATAAGTGTGTGTTGAGGTCATTGAAGGACCGTGAAGTTAATTGTATTGAGCTTGCTCAAAGGAGGTTGCCCCCTCGAAGTGGCCCGTGATCAATATAAAAGCGATTCTGTTCTATTATTTCTGATATCTAGTGTATTTGCATTAATTAATTATTGCAGGCACATCACATCTGGTATCAGAGCACTTTCCTTGGCACAAGTGGAATTTTTTTTTTTTTTTTTTTTGGGCGGCGACTTTCAGATCAATTTCTGAAACTTTCTGCACAAAATCAGAAGAAACTGATTGCATATCTGAATTCCTCTTTCAAAAATACGCAGTTTCAAAAAAAAAATTATCTCATTTGGAGTTCTAAAAGTGGAGATATCGCGGATTTAAAATCAGCAATTTTTCAGAATTTCGGTGACGGCCGCGAAAATTGCGGCGAGAAAATCTTTTGATCGAGTGCCCAGATTTTTATTCCGCTTTCACGAGTAGCAGCAGAGTGGTTGTTCCAGTTCCGGAAACATGCTATAATAGCGATTCTGAGCAATATAGATCCGGTTTTTGAACATTGGGTGGAATTTCTGCCCAAATTTTTTCTGTTGCACGTTCGGATCTGGGAATACTCCCTATCCGCTTAACTGTGGGAAGTACTTGGGCATAAGCCCTAAAACTCATTGTGAGGAGTACCACAGGAACCCCGAAGTAGCTGGCCATTGAGAGGACCTGCCAAGCGAAAAGGGCAACGACCCCTACCTGATTGACTAGTTTCCACCCGTGAGGTAAACCAAGAGCTGTCGTTTGTGGCAAAGCGGTTATCAGTTTTACCTGAGCCGTGGAGTGAGGGGTACTGCCCCAATACGCAAGCCGTCAGACAGCATTGGTGGCCGAGTGAAACCCTTGAACTGTTAGGAAGCCGCACATACCTGGGGTCCATATCTACTTTCAGCTGAACTATTGTCGATCACTACTGCGCCATTTCAGCTCCATTTTGCAAGCCGTTCCAGATCCAGCCATTTTCAATACATTCGGCATTGTTCCAGCTTCCTTCCGAGCCGTAGCTGCTCCAGTCTGGAAAAAAAAAAAAAAAAAAAAAAAAAAAAAAAAAAAAAAAAAAAAAAAAAAAAAAAAACCCAGATTCCTTTGCATATTTCATTCCTGAGGACCCTATCCCCAATTCCCCTTCCCAATCCCAGATTCCTTTGCATATTTCATTCCAAACCTAGATTCCTTTGCATATTTCATTCCTAAGGACCCTATCCCCAATTCCCCTTCCCAAAGCCCGAAATCTCACATTTGTCTATTTTTAGGGTTTGCCATAACTTCCTCAGATTTCACCCAATCACCTTCAAATTTTACCACAGAGTTCCTTTCTGAATTCTGCTTCTTTGTCCCTCTCTGCCAAATTTTCTCATTCTATTACTCCGCTTCTGAAATCCCCCTTTTTGCTTTCTTGTCCTTTCGACAGTATCCAACATCTAGTCAAACCCCAATTACCCATCAGATTGTTTCCCCAATCCAAATTTCCCCTTACTAACTCAACTTTTGTTTATGTTTTTCTACCCATTCCACAAAAAAAAAAAAAAAAACCCTGGTTATGGTTGTCACCCGTGCAGGAGCACACACCATGGAGGAAGCACTTGCAGCCATCCAAACCAAACTCCAAGATCTAGATGAAAAATTTCTCAGCCTCCATCTTCAGCATTCAGCCATGAACAATACCAGACAGCCAGAATCTTTTGCAGCCACCGGGTTCTCTGCTTCTAGCAATTTTCATGGGCCGAAGCTTGATTTTCCTCGCTCCAATGGTACTGATCCGACTGGATGGATATACCGAGCAGAACAATATTTCAGTCTGCATAATACTTTTGATGTTCAGAAAGTTCCACTTGCATCCTTTCATTTGGAACAGGAAGCCCTTCAATGGTACCGTTGGTACATCAAAGCTCATCCCGAGCCAAACTGGACAGATTTTTGCCAACTCATTTTGCCACGATTTGGTCCTAGTGCTTTTGATGACTTCACAGGAGCACTCACTAAACTTCACCAAACTGGCACAGTGAGAGAGTATCAGATGGAATTTGAGAAACTAGCCAATCACACAGAAGGATTGTCTGATGAATTCTACAGGAGTTGTTTTATCAGTGGTCTCAAGGATGAAATCCGCTCAGAGGTCAAAATGTTTTGTCCCAACACAATGATGGAAGTTCTAGGGTTGGCTAAGTTGGCTGAGGACAAGATCGCAGCTCAACAACGCTCCAAGCCCACCCTTGTTCCCTTCAGAAATATGGGTTCCCAACGACCTCCCATCACGCCTGCTCCTCAACCAACTCCTATCAAGCATTTGTCTGAAATAGAAATGCAGGCACGCCGAGAAAAAGGGCTTTGCTATAATTATGATGAGAAATTCACTCGGGGACATAGATGTGTTCAACAAAAGCTCTATCTCTTGGACGTGGATTCTTCGCCTGCCTTAGAACTTGGTGAAGAAGCTACAGATACAGTAGATGATCCGGTCGACATGCAACACCCGCCTGTTGACACCCCATCTCCGGACGACCCACCCGAGATCTCTCTCCATGCTGTAACCGGCGTCACCACCCCACAAACAATGTGGGTCAGGGGATACTTTAAGAAGCTCCCTCTTACCATACTCATTGATTCTGGTAGCACTCATAACTTCATTGAACCTCGGATTGCCAAACAGGCTGATTGTTTTGTCCATCCTTGCTCCAACTTTGAAGTCATGGTTGCCAATGGGGGCACCTTACCTTGCAAGGGGAAGTGTCACAATGAGCGTATCTCTATGGAAGATTATAACCTACGCTCTGACACGTTTTCCTTGTCCTTAGGCGGATGTGATGTGGTTTTGGGCGTTCAATGGTTACGCACACTTGGCCCCATCTTATGGGATTTTGCTGAACTTTGGATGCAGTTTAAAGTCAATGGGGCACAACACAAATTTATGGGCTTACAACCAGGGTCTCTCTGCATCATCAGTTCACATCGCCTGGAAAAAATCCTTAAGAAGAATTCACATGGTGTCATCGCTCAGCTCAATTCCATTCAGATGCACCCATCACCAGTATCCATTACTTCCTTGGATAGATATGCAGGTATCTTTGCTGACCCAATGCGCTTGCTGCCTTCAAGAGACCTTTCCGATAAGAATGTAGCCACTTCTACCTCTCAGCAGGAAATGATGGCTATTTTGCATGCAGTACAGAAGTGGCAGCCATCCCTATTAGGGAATTATTTCTGCATCAAGACTGATCTCCCGAGTCTGGAAAATTTTCTGGAACAATGGGTCTCCTCCCCAACACTCCTGCAATGGGTTACCCAACTCATGGGTTATCCCTATGTGATCACTTACAAGAAGGGTAAGGACAATATGTTGAAAGATGCTCCTTCTCGCACAATTGATGACCCAGTTTCTCTTACAACTCTGCTTGTTCCAAATTGGTTGCAATATGTTCAACAGGGCTATCTCTTCTATGAACTCCATGCTTCTCCATCAACAGGGCACTCTGGGTTCTGCAAAATGTATGACCGGGAACAAGGTAACTTCTTTTGGCCGGGACTAAAAATGACAATTCAACAGATGGTGGCTGACGATGATACTTTCCAAGTCAACAAGGGGGAAACAACATTCCTTTCGGGATTGCTAAAACCCTTGCCCATCCCTACACAGCTTTGGCCAACTATTTCTATGGATTTCCTAGCAGCGCTCTGGTGGTACAATACCACATCTCAAAGGACACCATATGAAGCAGTATATGGAAAAACACCACCAGTTCTTCTTCCATACAGCCTTAGCAGCTCCCCAGTTCAGGAAATTGACTCAGTTCTTCGACACCGCGATCAGATTCTTCTCATTTTGCAGGACAATCTTCACATGGCCAGAATTCGCCTGAAACAACAAGCCGATCAGCACCGTTCTGAGCGCCTTTTCCACGCAGCTGACAGAGTTCTTCTTCATCTACAACCTTCCAAGCAATCCTCCTTGACACTCCAAAGGCATCAGTGGCCCGACATGCAAACCGAGGATGCTACCGGGGAACCACTCCTTCAGATTCTGCAGCAATTTCTCCAACCAAAGCTTTGAGGACAAAGCTTTTTCTAAGGGGGAGGGGATGTTAGGAACCTATGTCAACCCTTCTCTTTACTATGTTAGTATATTGTTGTTGGACGCATATGCTTTGTAAGTCGTCCCGTAGTATTTGTTGATCCGTAGTTTATATTAGCCCATAGTATTGACCCATGGTATTGGACGCATATGCTTTGTAAGTCGTCCCGTAGTATTATATGTCCCATGGTTTTGACTCATAGTATTGGGCATAGACTTAGTATATAAGTGTGTGTTGAGGTCATTGAAGGACCGTGAAGTTAATTGTATTGAGCTTGCTCAAAGGAGGTTGCCCCCTCGAAGTGGCCCGTGATCAATATAAAAGCGATTCTGTTCTATTATTTCTGATATCTAGTGTATTTGCATTAATTAATTATTGCAGGCACATCACAGGGTTTTCCCAAGGTAAAGTGTTCTGTCAAGTATCTCTATTGTTTCTATGCATAGTTGTTCTTTCAGTGATCATTTTCATTGCTTATATATATTATGCTGCTATAAGTAAAAACATTAACAATGGGCATGTTAACAAATTTTCATCTCTCATATCTCCCATACCTCATAATTATGAATATGGATCAAGTTCATCATAATAATTTTATAACATTTAATATTGAAATGAACATACTAAAACAATACCAATTGCCATGACATATCCTGAATTATATGCTCAAGGGAAATTAACATCTTAGGGTCAGAGTCTAGAGAAAAAAAAGTCATCTAGCTTACGTTCCAGCACTGATTGCCACAAGAGACATTGAGAACAACGTTGCTGAAATTTCAGGGTACAAGCTTCAGGTTTTGACTAGTAGCTCAAATATTAAAAACGTCTTATCCAGATTCTCTCAGGATGTTAATAAGCATTTTGTTCATAAACAACCATTGAATCAGAGCCTTGAAAGAGCTCTAAACATGTCCGCTTCAGTTTGAATGTAATTGCGATTTATGTCCTTTATTGAACAACATCCTGTCAAAGACATGGTGAGTTCGAGCTCATCCCGCAGCATTTGTAAAACTTTCCTTACCCCCGCTTCTCCTTCTACAGCCAAACCATAGAGAACAGGCCTTCCAATCTGCAGCAAGGAATGCAAGATACCCATGTAAAATTCTGGATAGATCACCGATTGTCATATGCATAACTCATCTATTTACAATTGCTACAACATTATAGCAAGAAGGATTGTTTCCCATAAAATTCAAATTCTTTCAGCAGGCACACATAAAATGAAGCAAAGATACTTACAAAAATACCAGAGGCTCCAAGGGCCAATGCCTTAAAAACATCTGTGCCACGGCGAACTCCGCCATCAAGAAACACAGGAATTTGACCTCTTGCAGCTTTTACAACCTACACAAACACCTAACAAATTATCAGCTCAACTATTGACAAAAAATGTAGTGGTGGAAAAATCTGAATTTCTAGAATAAGCCTACTGTGAAAGCAATCATTTCACTATTCAGTCTACACCTCTTCCAGGCAGCTTATTGTTGCTGGAACATAATCAAGTTGCCTTGCCCCATGGTTGGACACGATTATACCTGCCGCACCTGCTTGTACTGCTAGCCTTGCTGTTTGGCACATAACAGCACAGTATTTTATTTTATTCAAAACAATCATTATTTTGTGTAAGTTCGAGGTCTTACAAACAAAATTGGCAAAATACTAACGAGATCGCATGTATTATATGGAAGCTCTAAACACTTACTGTCCTCAGCCGTCATTACTCCCTTCACAAGGATTGGTAAGCTGGTGATTGTCTGCAGCCACTTAACATCCTGTTCAAAGACCAGAAGAAAACTTCTCATGTTCCAATAGCATGCCCTTTTAACATATTAAAATGACTAAAAGAAACAACTTCCAACATAACTTTTGTATGTTTGCTGAATCACTATAAAAGGAAGGATTCTTTAGACAACAAAGCCTTGTTTAAAACTAGAAGTTCTTTGTCCGTTACTTCTAAAATTCAATATGCACTTACATCAACCAGAAGTTGAAGCTACTGTAGTTCTATCCTCTGTTACAAAGGATGTATTGGCCCATTTGGCATCAAAAGAAACTACATGGTCCATTCTAACTAGCAAAATTCCTACTAGTAAGACTGACCTTCCAACTCAGTGATCTGTCAATTTGATTGGCAACATATGAGGCTAGTCCAGAGCCCTCCGTCTACGAGAAATTCACACTATGGTAATGAGTAAACATCAATTATTGATTAATGTAAATCCAGAATAAGAGTCGTTCCAATTATTGGCATTCATTTTCGAAGTACCGCGTGCTCAAACAAATACCTTGTCTAATGCACCAAGATCCAAGCCCTCAAAATTCTTCAGAGTCAGATGTGAGGGCAATGTGAATCTGCATAGTTGGTTTAACATTACTTAGAAAAAGAACAAAAGGTTAAGCAAAACATGAAGCACAAAATATAAGTGAGGGACAAATGGTGAAGTCTAGGATTTATGACCAGGTGGAAGGCATAAATAAAACTTACTTCCCATTTGTGCTACATGTTTTTCAGATCCTAAAGGACATTTTGAGTCATTGCCACACAAAGAGCAATTATGTCTACAGAGTAACCCTACAAAAAGATTTTTAAGAAACAAAAACTTTTCCACATTATTAACATCTTAATAAGTTTCAAGTGCAGCCCATACTTGTTTCTAATGTCAGCTTCTCTCCGCCCAAGTCGAGGAGTGTCTACAGTAAGTGCAATTGCCTTGAAGCCAGCATTCTCTGCCCTTCTAACAAGTTGTGCAACCACATATCTATCCTTGTGGACCTGCCATCACCAAACATAAAACTAAATTCAAACTGCATGCATTATCACATTAGAATAACTAATAACAAAATGCACTATTTGACAGCATTGCTGTTGTCACAGGAAACTTTAGGGGGCATGAAAATGGATATAAAAAACCTACATATAGCTGGAAAAAGCGGATGCCTGGTCCAGTGGATGAAACATCTTCAACACTTGATGTAGCCCATGATGAAAGCGTCTACGATACCATAACATCTAGTTAGAAAATTGAAACATAATAACAACTAATCTCGAAAGAATATCAGAACGAACTACACCGGAACAACGCTTTCTAACAAAGAGAAATGTATGTCCTTTGTCTATCCTATTATATCAACTTACTAAACCAATCTTCCTAGCAATTGCTCAGACATGAAAACATGGTAAAATCAGTTCAGCAACACGTATTCATATGGATCTACCTAGATATCACACATGCATAAAGACAAAAGATGAATAGCTCTGCCACATGTATGCATATTACAACAGATTCAATCATTTTCTCTGATAATTGTAGACACATAATATCTCAGTTCTATTTTGAGAACTAGTTCAGTGGAGTTTTGTGGCGTTGGAGTCTCATAACTAGTCAGACTGAAAGTATCTGGTGCTAATTCAGGCATAAAATTCCAAATGTGCCCTTGAATGGCTTAGATGTACATTTAGAAAAGAACAGTATTAAGAAACAACAAAAAGCTACTGCTTTTAATCTAGTCCGTCTTATCCCTTTATATATGAGTCAAGTCTATAACGAATTGTTACAAAACATGCAAAGCTGGTGACGTGACAATAATCCATACTTTGAAAACATAGGACCTCACTGATCTTAAAGCACATATCACAAACAAAAGGCTGAATTTCAAACCATTATTGTTCCAGCAGCTGATGCAGCTCTTGCTGTAGCCAACTCTCCTGTAAACCAAGTTTCGGGCCAAGTCAGTATTGGAAACATTTCTGTAATAAAATAAAATGTCAATAATCAAGTAAGATAGAGAATGCATACCATCTGGATGAGCCATCTTTTGCATGGCTGTTGGAGCAATCATAATAGGCATTGATGTCTTAAATCCCAGCACAGTGGCACTCATATCTATTTTTGATACATCCACTAAGACGCGAGGTCGGAACCTGGTAAACAGAAATAAACAACCTGTGAAGTGCAGTAATTCTATTCAACATAGATTGTTCAGTGCCATATTTAAAAATTCATAAGTGTGATAGAAAGGGAATTGGTATCCAACCATTTATGATATCCTCACCCAGCTCTCTTCTCCTTTCTATTTATTTTTATGGGAAAAGTGCAGAAATAGGAGTGGAAATCTATGGTTGTCTTGATTCTACTGTTCAATTGTGTTATCTTCTGAACTTTCATATGAGAAAAATGAGCTTCATCAGGTATCCACTCATTTAAAACTTGCAAACTGCACAGATATCATGATGTTTGCTCAATGTACAGGGTTTTAGCTACTCTGCTTACAGAAAAATATGAAATAGACAGATCTGGAGACAAAACAGTAAAAAGAAGAAGCCAAAGGGGATATTTTCATTTTAGGAGAGTCAAAGAAATATGTTGCAAGCCAAAATTCCAGATGATGGCCAAGGAATCTGCTGTAAGCCAAAATTCCACATGATGGCCAAAACTGAAGCAGGCCGTCGTGGCATCAGATCCTAATTGTGGGTAATGTGATAACACTATGGAGACCTTGTTCATAAAAAGTTCCTCGCCAAGGATCACCTTCTTCGATTCAGTTGAGAAGAAAGAATCCCTCCATTATTTGCTTGTGGGGTCACAGTATCAGTTGCCTGTAGGCGTTGTGGTTGGTCGCAATTATCCGATCATGCAAGATTGTAGTACAATGTCTCTCAACTTTTTTATTTGTACAATTAGAATGTGCTGCATGGACATGGTGATTGAGTGTTGGGCGTTCATTGGAAAACATATTTGCGATATCCAGCCTGCTGCAGGCCATTTAATGTGGCTGCAGCAGGCTTGAGATCCAACTCCCAACCCGCATTAAATGGCCTCTGAATAATATTCCCATACATAGACATGGTGATTGAGTGTTATGCATTCATTGGAAAACATAATTCTACAATTAATATTCCCATACATAGACATGGTGATTGAGTGTTATGCATTCATTGGAAAACATAATTCTACAATTAGAATGTGATGCATGGAAATGGTAATGGTGATCGAGTGTTAGGAGTTCATTGGAAAACATATTCCAATGTTGATGTAAAAAAAGGAAGATTAGAATGTGATGTATGGAAATGGTAATGGTGATCGAGTGTTAGGGGTTCATTGGAAAACATATTCCAATGTTGATGTAAAAATACAGGAAGAGGGTCCTCCTACAACACAATTTGTGTTTAGGAAGTAAAAAGAAAAACAAAAAACAAATTAGGGCTATGAAGGAAGTGGAAATGAGGGTTTTCCTTTGGATTACATGATACCATGTGTCTATCAGAGATACATATTCCAATCTTGATGTAAGAAAGGGGAATGAGGGTTCTCTAAAGCACGACTTTAATTAAAAATGTTAAAAAGATAAAACATAAAATATGGCTATGGAGGAAGCGGAAGTGAGCGAGTTTTCCATTGGGAATAAATGGTACCATGGGTCTACCAGGTTATTCGATCCGTTTTGGGAAAACCTTTGAATTTTTTATTGCTTTTGTTATCCAATCTTGTCTGTTCATCATTTCCAATCTTGATGTAAGAAAGGGGAATGAGGGTTCTCTCAAGTACGACTTTAATTAAAAATGTTAAAAAGATAAAACATAAAAGATGGCTATGGAGGAAGCGAAAGTGAGCGAGTTCTCCTTTGGGAATAAATGGTACCATGTGTCTACCAGGTTATTCGATCCGTTTTGGGAAAACCTTTGAATTTTTTATTGCTTTTGTTATCCAATCTTGTCTGTTCATCATTTTTGGAATCAATCTCCTGGACACCGTATTAGTTGACTGTTGGAATGCCAATACGAAATGGAAGGGTTGTTCATCACCCTTTTTGAAACTCAGACACGGGGACTGTTTTTTCTTTTGGTAACTTTGGGACCAATCCCTTGGACAATGTTAATACGAAATGTAATGGTTGTAATGAGTTTTGAGAGGGAGGAAGTCTGTTTCTGTCATAAGCCCGTACTGGTCATGACTTTGGAAGCCAAAGCTACTTGCCTAAACTGGCATCTTGCCA
This sequence comes from Larix kaempferi, assembly GCA_027924585.1. NCBI lineage: Eukaryota > Viridiplantae > Streptophyta > Pinopsida > Pinales > Pinaceae > Larix > Larix kaempferi. The sequence continues at coordinate 6,608,269 of BSBM01001646.1, forward strand.
GTGGATGCCATGGCAGAGGAGTTTGATTGGCTGCACACTACTCAATCAGATATCCCATGAAAAGAAAGCAGTCTGGGCACTCATTGTCAGAATAATAACATAAGGGAATTGCCGGAGCCTGAGTTAGGGAGTGGCTGTTAAAGAGAGGGTCTAGGGGCTGATAAAGAGCTAGTTGAAGAATCTGAGCGAGTCTTCAACACAGGCACTAGTGGCTGTAGTTTTTCATGGCCGAGTCCTGTGGCATTGAGTTGTGACGAGAGACCGAGACCTGTAGGCAGTCCCTTCATCTTTGTTCCCTCATAGCCTGGGTTCTGGGTTCTACAGTCCCTTCATCTTTGTTCCCTCATAGCCTGGCTTGTGGGTGGTGTTTGCACCAGACATCTATGGCTGAGTGATAAATTGCTTGAAGTAACTAGTTATGTGGACAGCTTTACTTAAGATAAGTATTCTTATCTATCTGTTCAAATATGCTATTTCATTGTCTTTACTCTGATCTGATCTGTATGTATGTCTAAAGATAGATTGAATGCTATTCATTCAATATTTAAGTCATAATTTAATAAGGATATGGGAAAGTTGTTATCTTTGTTTATGGGTAATGAGATTTATCAATATTTATATGATTTCTGTTCGCCTCTGTATTCTGAAATGTGAATATCAAAGAGAGTATTTTATGAATCTAAGTATGAGATACAAATGGGGAATGAAAGTATAATTATAGAACCTTTCAGTGAATCTTTACGTATAGACATCCATGATTGTTCATATTCCGTGGCATAAGATCTCTGGTTGTGCGTTTAAAAATTCCACATGTAGACACACTAGAAAGGAGTAAGCTAAAGGGTAGACGATTTGCATTTTTCCGGTGATTTTTGCGGAAATCCGGTAATGCAATTTTTGCTAAAATTGTGGTTTTCATTATTCAAATTGCAATTTTGATTGTAGAAATAGATTCAGCATCCTCCATTACCCCTGGGGCATCCAGATTATGCAATTCCAACAAATTGCAATTTTAACAACTTATGCTGGATTTTGGCTGGAAAAATCATCGAAAAATTAATGCAAATCTTCGATCATTTAGCTTACACCCATTAGAAATCTATGGTGACCTGTGAGAAGCTCCCTTTGGATTTACAGAGTGAAATCAGATCAGTAAATGGAGTTTAGTGCCCTGTTGCCCAAGGGAAGGCAGTCAGGTACATAACAGAGACTGGGTATTTCGATTGTTGTCAATCTTGGTCCTAAGTGCGGATTCGATACCAAGGAATGGATTGCTATTTCCAACACCACCCTTCCAGCCACACTTTGGCTAGGGTTTTCAGTCAAAGCCAATCAACCTCAACGTTAAGTTGGCCGATCTGGTTATGAGTCTTTGTTATCCATTGACAAATTTGGTTAAGAGTCTTTACTATCCTCTTATCAATTCATGTTCTACAACTGAGTTACATGTCTGAAGGACATCCTTACCAATCCATCGTGAGGTGTGGATTCTTACTAGATCCTTAATAACCCATCCCCAGGTGTAGATTGCTATTTCTAACTAGACCTTAAGATGGGAGTATGGATTGTCATTAGTCCATGTCAGATCTCATAGTTATCAAACCCACCATTGACAATTCTGCATAAGCATGTCCGAATGACAGTCCAGTTTTATATACCATGTTAATGAAAAAATTAGAGTCAATCTTCTGCAAAAGAGGCAGAGCTAGGAAAAAGCAGATCAAATACCAGTAATCAAAGCTAGAAAGAGTTTGACCAGATAACAGTGACCACAGTTAAGCACTAGTGTAATCAGCCACGCAAAAGACGTATTTACAATTACCCTTACAGAAATGGGATCCCATGAATTCAGTAAGATAAAACTCTCAAGCTGAGAAACCAAGGTTCTATATAACAGGGATAGCAACTGCAATGAAGTAGCATGTGTTTCGAGAGGGGGAATAATGAGAATTCATGAAAATCGAACAAACAAGTGATCAGGAAATACCTTATTCTTTCAAAAGCCCTTCTATTTTCCTGTAGAGTCCATTGATCTTCAGCACCAGAAGAATAATAATCGAATACCATTTTGGGCAACTTTTCCTTGGCCAAAGCTTCATATTCGGAAACGTTCACAATCTCCATCTTTGCTTGCAAAACTCAACTCTCCAACTATTCAATGCAATCCACAGCTATGGCTGAGAAATCTATCAGCGATTCAGAATTTGTAACAGAACGCGGCGTATAGAATGAGGACTGCAAACTCACGTGCTATAATGTCTGATAATTGGGTCCCGGCATCTAAGAATCTGAATATAAAAATTGGGTCCAGCATAGCAATACAAAACACACATAGCTTTTTGTTTTTTTGGGTGTGTTCTTTCCTTTTTCATGTCTGGTTGGTCAACTTAACGACAAATGGCTCCTGCAAATATATAGAAATACAAAAAACTTTGGATAGTTAAGATAGGACACGTTTATTTATTTTATATTTTGGACTTTCTAAATGGTAATGGTTTTGGTTTGAATTTGGTAATTTGTTTTGTGGGTAAAATTTAAATTTGGAAATATTTAAATTTAGAAATATTTAAATTGTGTTTTTAAATTTATAAATAATTTTAATAATTTTGAATATTTTATAGTATTCAAATTATATAATTTTCATAATTAATATGTATATTTTTAACATTTTATTTATTTATTTTCAACATAAAAAAATTTAAAACTGAAAATATTTAGACTATATCCTTAAAAAAAATAAACATAAACATGTTGGATTGTATTTTAATTAGAGATAAGATACATTTATGATTATATATATATATATATATATATATATATATATATATTCTTGATATATGTTTTTATTTAATATATTTTTGTCAAAAATGTGAAATGCTAATAGTGTTATGAAAGGTATTTATTTTTAATATATTGAAAAAATTAAGAGATATGGTTTGAGGATTTTTGAAAAGTTTTGGAAAACTTTGAAATTTGTAAAACTCTTGAAAACGCGATCAGTCATATCCATAGTTCTTTCAACTAGCAGGTAGATTCTCTTTGGAAGAAAGCAAGTTTTCATACTTCAGACAATGTCCTCTACTGTGAGGAAGAGATATTTGACTTAGGATCCTATAAGGTTTTTTGATGTCCTTGGTTGGTAGTTTGTTGATTAGTTTTGATATATGTAGCAGGTTGTTTCATGATGTATTTGGTGGATTGTCTGGAGTCATTTGTATATATGTTCAGAGAAAAAGTTTTTTTTTTTTTGTGAAATATGTAATTTTAATTTAATATTAAATAGCAAGTTACATGCTTTAAAAAAAAAAATGTTTTTTAAAACTTTATTTTATTAAATTAAATTAAATATTAAAAAAATATAAGTTTTTTATTTAACTTTATTATAATAGAAATTGTCATCTACTAAACTAAAAATAATATTTTTCTTGAAATTTTGCCTAAATGATCTGTTTTAAATTTCAAATAAGAAATGTTTATAATTCCATAAATATAACATTAAAACGATATTGAAATTTTATGCTTTATAATAAATAATAAAGAATTAAGTTTAATAAATATATTTAGCCAAAAAAATCATATAACTAGTAAAATTATTAAAATTGTTAATATTAAATATTAATTATTAATAATTTATTATTTAAATAATTATAATTTTGTGAAAGTCAATTTTTGCTAGCTCATTCTGTTAAGGTGTGGGTCTTGTGAGCAAGGCGACCTAAGTTCAATTCCCTTTAGGGGTGATTTAGTTAGGAGGTGGCAACCAAAAACCTAGTCAAGTTGAGGCTTGTGCTTGTGTAGTCCAGTTTGGGTGCGATCCCCAATGATTTTGATGCCTTAAATGCCCCTAGATCGTGATTACTCAGACCACAGACCACTCCCACAAATCAAAGAAATTCGAGCTAAAAAAATTATAATTTTATAAAGAGATAATAACTTTGATAAAAAATATTTTAATAATTTTTTTTATAAAATATATTTTATTTGTTATTCAAAATTATATATCAATATGATATAATTAGTTCTTATCATTTAATTCATTGATACTTTAATTATAATTAATTCACATTGTCTTTCTTTTATGTTATTTTTGTATAACTTTCTTAAATGTATAACATAGTTGGTTCTTATATTTAATTTTTTCTTTCACACTTATTTTTCATATTATAATATAATAAATGATAAAATGATGGTGAACTTTCTTAAATGTATAACATAATTGGTTCTTCTATTTAATTTTTTCTTTCAAACTTATTTTTTATATTATAATATAATTATTGATGATGGTGATGGTGATGGTGATGGGGAGGAGTAGGAGGAGGAGGAGGAACTTGATGAGGATGATGATGATGACGATGATGACCATGAGGAGGACGGCGACAACAAAGACGATGATGAACTTTCTTAAATGTATAACATAATTGGTTCTTATATTTCATTTTTTTTGTTTTAGACTTATTTTTTATATTATAATATAATTGATGATGACGACGACGATGATGACGATGATGATGATGACGGATGACGGATGATGATGACGGATGATGATGATGATGATGCTGCTGATGATGATGATGAGACCAAATTTGGTGTCTCGGACCTTAAGTAGGGTATTACTTGGTTTGCTTTAAAATTTTGTTCTTGTGCTCAAAACGCTTGGTGATAAGCTTTCTGAGCTCACTGTAGTTTTGGCAAGTTAGGAGCTTAGAAAGGTTTTTATTGTAGCAAATACTCTGGAACTCAGATCTAATGTGGGTGTAAGCAAGGCACTCTAAGAGAAAGTGATTTTCATCCTCAATGCTCATAGACTCACAAAGATGGAAAACCCTTTCAGCCCACGATGTTTTAGAATAGACCAACACCGTGTTTCGCTATGGAGCTCATGAGAGTTCATTCTAATCTTGGCTATATTAATTTTCTTCCTTGAACTAGTTACTATCGAGAGATACTTATGATCTTCCAAATTAGAGTTAATGACCTTATAGTATCTTAATTTTCTCTTAGCCTCCAAGTTTTCCTCGCACCACAGTTTCTCTTTAAAATTAGAAGTAATAATATTTTTGACATTACCGATTTTTTGCAAAGTGTCATTTTCATCAATACCCCAACGGTTTAATCAAGCCATGGTATCTTTAAACCAACCCCGTTTTAGGCATAGTTGGTTTTGAATTGAGTTTAAAGCAATTTTAGGAAGTCTCTTGTTTCCCATGTTATTTAATTTTTGCTTGTACATTAGGTACCTAGTCATAACCATGCTCTCGATGGGTGAAAGACCCACTTCTATGAGGAGAATAGGATAAGGCATATTGGTTTTAATTTTGAGGTTATAAGTTATAAACCACTTCTGGATTTGCTCAATATTAATCCTCCAAGATTCTCTAGAAATGTTGCACCCCCATACTTCACAACCGTACAAGATAATTGGGATGACAAGAGTTTCAAAGAGGAACTTCTTTTTATCCCACATGACTAGGTTGATTGATTTACAATTATTTTCAAGACCAAAATAAGCTTTCCACCCTCTGTTAATACTTTTCTCAATACTATAGTTCCAATTGAGCTTGTGATGAATATCAATTCTGAGATATTTGTAAGAAGTCACTTGCTCCAATTTTCTATTATCATAAATAAAGTACGCATAGGTGTCTTTCCTAGATTTTATAATCATAACTTTTGTCTTGTCGGTGTTAACAGTCATACCCATGTTAGAGCATAAATCTTTGAGAATTCTTTTATTTTGTCTAAAGGACCTAAAACATTAAAACGTATTTGAAGGACTAATATATGACAAATAGTTTAATGGATCACAAATAGTTTAATATCTAAGGGTTGGATCACAAATAATTTAATCATTAATGGGACTTAAAGGGTACTATCTCAATGGAAGAGCACCTAACTTACAAGAAGGAGGTTGGTGGTTCGATTCCTCCATACCTTATCTACAACAATTAATGAATAATTCCAGTACAAAATGAGAGATAAATGACCAAAACAATGACCAAAATATGCATATAAACGACCACTTTTGAGTTGGTGACCACTAGTGGCAAATTAGTGGTAATTTATCACGCGACAAAAAATGTGGTCATATTTAGCTTGGTCGTTTATAGCTTGTCTTGTGATCATATATTTGGCCGTATATTTGGTCATTAATTGTGACAACTAATGACCAAATATATGACCACAAGATAAGCTATAAAGGACCAAGTTAAATATGACCACTTTTTTGGTGGCATGATCAATGACCGCTAATTTGCCACTAGTGGTTTCCAACTCAAAAGTGGTCATTTATATGCCGATTTTGGTTGTTTTTTGCTCATTTATCTCTAATTTTGTACTGGTGATGTGATGCATCAAGTGAAGGTATAGGAGTAGTTTTAATGCATAATCATCACCCTATATCCTTTGAGAGTAGGAAGCTCAAGCAGTAAGAGTGTCACTATTCTATATATGATAAGGAGATGTTGGTGATCATGCATTCCTTGGCCAAATTCAAGCAATACCTAGTCGGTGGAAAATTCAAAATTCAAATAGATCATAATAGCTGGAGGTATTTCTTAGAACAGAAGGATTTAAACGAGAGGCAACAAAAATTGGTCAGTAAGGTACAAGCATATGAATTTGAGATAGAGTATGTGAAGGGTAAAAAAGCCATTGTAGTACTTGATGCCCTTTCTAGAAGGCCAACTACACTCTCTCTTATGGATACTTATACGGATTGGAAGTCCCACCTCTTGGTGGAGTACTCAAAAAATAAGTTTGTTTGTGAACTACTGGATGGATAGGTACAAGATCATAGGTCTAGGGCAGTAGATGGTATAATCTACTACAAAGGGAGGATCTATTTGGTTCTAGAATCTATGCTTAAGAATAATATCATATAGGCCTCACACGATTCACCATTGGTAGGACATCACGGGTTCTTAATGGAAACTTACAGGAAGATTCAAGAGAGGTTATCATGGAAGGGAATCAAGGAAAATGTACTAAAACATGTGAGGGAGTGTAGCATTTCCCAACATAATAAAGCATAACACATCGATTCAGTGGGACTGCTTTAGCCATTACCAATTATGGAGCAAAAATGGGAGAGTATTTCCATAGATTTCATTACAAGGTTTCCAAAGGTGTAGGGTAGATATTGCATATCTGTGGTGGTGGACATGTTAACCAAATTTTCTCATTTCTTTTCTATTCCCTTGAATTATACAACAGAACATGTAGTGGATTTATTCTTCCAGGAGGTATTCAGATTGCACGAGTTACCTAATACCATTGTTAGTGATAGAGACAACAGATTCATCGATGCCTTTTGGAAAGAGCTCTTCAGGTTGGTTGGTATCAATTTGGCTACTAGTACTAGTTACCACCCTCAGATTGATGGGAAAACATAAATAGTAAACAAATGGCTTGAGGGATATTTGTGAAATTATGTAGATAGAAAACAAAGGACTTAGATCAAATGGATACATCTAGGGGAACATTGTTACAATACTACCTAACACATGTCCATCTATATGAATCCTTTCAGAGAACTATATGGCTATGACGCCCCAACCTTTATAGAGTTGGTATTTGGAGATAGCCAAGCACCCAAATCCAAGCATTGGATTTAGGAAATCTAGGACATTCTTAAATCCCTCAAAGGCAAGTTGCAGAAAACTTAGAATCGACAAAATTTGTATGCAGATAGGCATAGAGTTGAACGTATTTTTGAAGTGGGATATTTAGTGTATTTGAGGTTGAAACCTTACAGACAATCTTCCCTCAAGAAGAAAGGAGCAGAAAAATTGAAGCCCCGCTTCTATGGACCTTACAAGATTACAAGGAGAGTGGCAGAAGTGGCTTACAAGCTTGAGCTACCTTAGGGGAGCAAAATTCATAATGTATTCCATGAATCTTGTCTCAAGAAATATATGGTTCAACATGCCACAACATCATTTGGGATAATCCTAATCGATTAGGAGGGACAGTTAGTATTGATTCCAAAAGAAATCTTATAGGTTAGAGAAAGGAAATTGAGGAATAGGGTCATCTGGGAGTACCTTGTCAGATGTAAGGAATTTCCATTTGAACATTCCACATGGGAAAGGGAATAGGTACTTCAACATCCAAGCTTACGATTTCTTGAGGATAAGAAATTTCGAGTGGGGAGGATTGTAATGTCCTCTTCCGCTTGAGCACTAGATATCAAACTACTAACCTATGCACAATTCCAATAGGTTCGAGCAAGTAATGTTAACAAGGGGAATTAAGTAATGTTTAATGTCACTTTGGATAGAACACATATTATTAGTGGTGATATTAAGTCATTAGTAAAAAAGGGGACACTTAAATATTATAAAGTCAAACACTTATTAAAGTGACGTAAATAATTAAAATGTGGAAGAAGAGTCACTGGAGAAATAAAAGAAGGAATAGGAAAAATGCTCCTCATTCCTCATTATTCATCTAGAGAAATTGATTTTGAGAGATTTGTAATATTTTTGGGTGTTGAGGACAAAAACCCTTGACCAACATCGGGTTCGATGGTGGAACTTATCCATCCTAGCTTATCTAGAGGGTAGGTCATCCAGATCTACCATTGTGCTTCATCTGAGAAGAAGATCGATTAGTTTTGTGCAGAGATTGAGATTTATTGTAGTTGGGCACATTCTCATTCTTGGGAATTGATATTGAAGGGATATATTGTTAGGGAAGAGCATAAATATTTCGGAATATTGAGTACAAAAGGGTGCTTATTGTTGTTTGGCGTTTCATTCACAAGCAACTAAAATCTAAATCAAGAGATCAAGTTACATAAAGGACAAATTCTAAGAAGGGCGCATCAGTTGTGGGCATTGTGGATTATTGAAGAAGGGTGTATTAACTAATAAAAGGATCATATTGAATATTTGGAGAAGCAATGATCTACTTTCAAAGGTTGTGTGTTACTTGTAGAGGTCGTCGGTTCTTTTAGATAGCCATTTCTCAAAGGTTTAGCACTAGGAAATTTGTGGGTCTGTGTGTGAGGAATACTCTTTCTAGCAAGATAAAAAAAATCAAGTGGGAGGATCGTGATATACAAAGGAAGGGAGTACTTCATCTCTACTGGGTTGTGACAACTTCCTAGGCATCATACCTTCATTATTTGGAAAATAAAGATCAATGTGGGGATTTTGTAGTTGCATGAAGTGACTTGGAAATTCACTTAATACCTTCAGAACAACCTTGAATAAGCTAGAAGGAATTATGTTCATACATTTAGTTTATATATATCTATTTTCTATCAACAAGTTAAACTTGTGAGTAACATCTACAATAAGAATGAATACATTCCAGTGTCTTGGATTAGTGAAACAACTCAGCTATGTACTTGGGAGTTCCATGCATGTGTTTATATTCTGATAAATCATTTTGTTATAAATACTTGTTGGTTAATTCATTCTCAGTTTACTTTTGTGATTGAAATATCATTATCAAATTTGCACATATGCCAATTTATGTAATTGAATGCAAAATTCTATGAAACTACAAGAAACAAGTACTTTGAGCCTTTAAAACACAAACATCAAATCAGTTCTACTTGGAAAAACAAAGTAGCAGTAGGTGAGAATCTTACACATGCCTAGATTCACCAGTTCATACTGCATGGACAAGCTGTGTGTCTTGCACTAGTTTCCTAAATTTATGCTATTGATCAAATAAGTTTTCCAATGTGACCACTCTTTTGGGAATGAAGTTCCCTTTGAAATTATTAGCATCTCCCTCATCCATTTTCAGGTTGTCCCGGTGCTCATCGTCATCTATGATAGAGCCTTTAAAAGTACCTTCATCTGTTAGTAAGTCAATAACCTGTTGATCATCATCGAACACTCTCTAAATGGTCACATTGTCAGGAATAAAAGTCCTAAAAAGAAGTTCAATGGTAAACTTGTCATTCAAAGTAATCAGATGTGAAGTTATATTAGCTAATAGATTTACATCAACATTCATTGAACGAGGAATATAATTAATATTAAAAGCTTCAAATTTTAAAATCAAATTCCATACCTCTGTTTGATAGCCTCTCAGATGTGGATATAAAGAATGTATGGTGTTTCTAACTTGTTTGAAAACAATTTTTGAATCGCCAAAAAACCTTCAAATAATTTATTTTAAGATCGATAGCTTTTCTGAGGCCTTCGACTAGGTATTCATACTCAACGGTCTTATTGGTGCATTCAAATTATAATCTATAGGAGAGTTAAGTTTTATGTCTCCGATGATCAACAATGACACAATTGGCTCATGTGCTTTCCTATGTTTTTGAGCCATCGAAAAATAAACTCCAAAAACAAGAATCTACACTATCGTTAGAGTCTATGTCAATACCTAGATTTATGTTATTACCCAACTCAATATGTCACATACATTCTCATCATTTTGAGAAAACTTAAGGAGATCAGATTGCATATCTGATTCATGATTGATCATCTCAGTCTGATAAAATCCCCATTTAGTTTCCAAGCAGTAGTTCCCTAAGACAGATTGAGTAAAATTGACAGGCCCATTACATCCTTCTAACTCCGTGACAATGTTTTTCATGTGCGTCTACCTATCCAAACAAATCCGATTCAACTTATTCTGATAAGGGAGCCACAAGCCAGACCAATTGGTGGAAAAATATCCTTGCAACTTGTTCGACTAGTCTCTACTAAGTAACAAACCATATTCCTCAGGAATGTCAACCATAACTATGTCAATAAATTGATAAGCTATTGTGATAATTTGATTAGAACATTATTCAATTCACCAATCATTTTAACATCAAACCTATCAATTTGTATAATTCTATAAGGGAATGGTATTGGTTGACCATTAATATTCTTGCATACTGAATAAGGTATTACATTGGAGGAAGCTCCATGATCAACTAGACAGTTTTGGACATTGTAATTATAAATTTCGAATGTTAGCAAAAAAGGTGGGGTCTGAGATTTGGATTTACCTCCAATGATAGCTTCATTAATTTCTTTTTCCTTCCCAACATTAGGTTGTTTCCCTTTCTTTTCTTTGGTTGGTGTGGGTTGTGGTTGTACAGTGAAACCAAAGGCTTCCATGAAGTGTTTCCTTTGTTGAAACATGTTGCACATTTCAAAAAGTGAGATATTAATTTCCTTACTTTTCTTGATATCCTCCATGACACCATATCCTATGTTATGGAAACTTTCTACACTTCTAGATGTTGTGGCATCCACTTGTGAATTAGTTGAACCGTTGGTGTTCACAGGGGCACCGTTTTCTATGACTTAGCCTAACTGCTGGTTTTCTGAGTTGTAGCAGTACTTGGTGCTTTCTGTGGCTGTTTATCAATGGTGTTAATTTTGGAAGGGACTATTTTTTTTGCACCTTCTTAGCGAGATTGCTCTTCTTAATGCATTCAATTGTCTTAGGAGTTTTGTTGATGGGACCTTTACTTCTCAATGCATAGTTTGTAAGGGAAGTTTGCACATTCTAAATTTTAGCTGTATCTTCTTCACAATCATATCCCAAGCTAGAATCCCAGTCTCATAATAACATTGTGGTATCTTTAGCATCTTCCTCTGTTTCAAAAACCTTTTGTTGTTCTACCTCTTCCTCTTCATCTAAGGCTTGTTTCTCCAATAGTTGATTTACTCTTATGACATTTTTCCACAATCATCCCATGCATAATGAGATGGTGGTCCATGGTAAAGTGATGTCTTCTAAATCCCGCTTAACCTTTAGCCTGCTTACCTTTTCTTTCTAGACATACATTGATTTTCTTTTCTAAAATGATACTATTAAGCTTGGCTAAGAAAGGCCTAACCATAATGGTCTGATAATTAGAGGGGTTATTTTTATCACCACTTTTAAATATAGGAATAATGAGGCTCTGATTCCAAGGATTAGAGAAACCTTGCTTGACCACTAGAATGAAGAGTTTCTGGATGTGAGGAATGAGGTCCGACCCTCCAATTTTTAAGATTTCTGCTTGGTATCCTTCAAAGTCCTTAGCTTTTCCATTTGCAAATCTCTTAAACTCGAAATCATTGTCTTCTAACGAGAAAAATACTTCTGTTGTAAGGAAGGTTTGAATGTTATCAATGACATCCTAGGATTCATAAAGATTTTTAAGATAGACATTCCAATCTTCCAAAGAAATCCTATTAATATCTTTAGTTTTACTAGTTAAAATTTGCCTCTAGAATTTCTTAGGAGCTACCTTAGACAGGCGTAAAATATTTTCTTGTTTTTTAAATTTATATAGTGCATTTTTTTCCTTTTAATTAGGGCTTTGTATCTATTTATCTTGTCAATTTTTAGAGACTCTTCAATAGCTTCCTTGATGGATCTTCTTGCATTTTTACATTCTTTATCATACTAGGGGTTGGTTCTTTGATTTTTCTTTTTACTCGAAAATTCGATGGAGAAATTGTTAATGGAAGATGAGAGGACCATAGAAAAATTATGATAGAGGTATTCTATAATGTTCATACTTGATAGATGAAACAAGTCATTTTTAATTGATTTAAATGAAAATATCATCCTTATTTCTATCGAAGATCAGGTGTTTTTGAATCTGAGAATTTTCTTTTGTGGGATCGATATGCAAGTCAAAATTGAGGGTTACAATTAGAGGTCTATGATCCTAGTTTGGCTCGTGGTCGTTTAAAATATCTAGATTTATCATTCTGTTGTATAAAGGGATATTAGATATGACATAATCTACCACACTATTTCCAAGCCCATGAATACAAGCCATCTGGATAGAATTAGGCCATTTCATTAGAGAATTACACATTATAAAATCTTGAGTGCTACAGAGCTTGACTAGCTTAGATCCGAATAAATTTTCACTTAGATCTGTAGATTTTCTTTTGTACTAGTAGTAATAAATGCTTAGAAGAATAGCTTGTTTACTCGAATTTCGAGCGTCAAAGTGACCCAATAAGAGGATATTTCCTTCATTCCTTAGAATGCGAATATCATTTTCTAAGCCATTGTAAGCATAGCTTTTATCTATATTGCTTTTCTTATAAAAGTTATAATTAATTGGGAAAAATAACATATTGCTATGTAGGTTCTTTTAGCATTAATGTCTAAAATATCTACTGAAATATATTGGTTGTGAGGGTTTTCCTTATATATCTTAGCATGGGGGGGGGGGATATTTTCCCTAATGTAACAAGATATACATCCAATTCCTCTATGACATGATCACTTGTTCTAGATTGACCATAGGACAAATATTTATATGTTAGGAGCCTTAGATTCCTCGTGCTCCTAGGTTTCAATAAGAAGAAGAATATCAATTTCAGTAGGGATTCAACTTAACTTGCATCCTTTGTTCCATGGGAAGCCTCGGTAATTCCAAGAGAGGATCCTGAGTGTCTCAAGTTGCTATTTATTATTATCTTTTTGGTTTGTGTCTTGAATAACAACTTTTTATTTCTAATTAATGCCCATTTTCCTTCCTTCCTAGCTTCATTTACCTTTTGAACCTCCTTTCTAAATTTGGATTGGTCTTCTAGAATGAGATATTCCTTTAAATGAATATTCTCAATCCTTTTAGACTGGAGGTTTTGTTGAGTATGCCATATTTATGGTCATTAGAGCTAACTTTTACCCATATCATCATTTGTTTATTCTTATTTAATTTCCCCAACCTCTTTACTTCTACGAGGAAGGTTGTTTCAATTTGTAGCCTATATGTAGTTCTACCTTGACTACGGCTAACATATCCTCTTTTGCCTCTTCTTTTAAACCAAAAATTACGAGGTTCAAGGCTCGTTCGTTGTGCTCTCTTGTTTGTCATGGTCTAATTCTAACAACTTATTCATTTCTTCCTTAATGGTTTGATATCTAATTGACCTTCTAGACTATTTAGGGCTATATTTAGATAGTTACTTTGTCTTCTAGCTCATTAATCATATCCTTCAATTTAATATTTTTCTGACGAATAAACATCTCCTTGTTGGGTTGACTGTTTGGTTTCTTGGCTTTGTTTTTCCATTGCATGTAATCTAGTCTCCATCATATGCATTTTATTTTCCATCATTTTTACCTTATTTTCTATTTGTTTTCGAATCTTGTCTTCAAAAGATGCAAATTTGTTATCGAGCATGGATGTAAGCTTATTTTTCATCATGGATTTAAATTTATTATTGAGCATGGCAGCCAAATTATTTTCAAGCATTACTACAAATTTTCTTTCAAGCATGGATTCCAACTTTGTTTGAAGTTTAACATCTCTTTCTTCTCTACTTTTCTCTATTGAGTCTATATGATCATGAAGACTTTGTAGGGTAGTTGTGCTAGGTCTCGATTTCACAGTTTTTGGTATATGTGGTGAATTGATCACATATATATATGAGAAAATAAAAAAGGACGAAGAAAGGAACACATGCACTTGATTTGTAGTTTGTTGTGAAAATGTTCATAATCTTTGTGTGCCTTAGGCATCAAAAGATGCTCTAGTCGCATATTGGTTCAATAGGCTTACAACAGTAAGCGAACTTTGTCGATTAAATGACTTGGTGAAACACGATCATAAAATTTCCTGATTGACCTTTTAATTTGTTCGATCTATTGGATCCTATAAAAATCATTAGCTTGAATAGATCCACAGAAACTAGGTCTCTAGCATGAGTTCTATTAATATCTCATAATTCCTATGCGTAAATCCTAGATACCTCTGCGTGTAATGGTTTGAATTCACTTGAATGGATTTGATTGATCTTTGAATTTGTTCAATTTGCTTCTTGACAACATAGCTTCAATACATATTTTGTCTTTGTTGGATCTTCATGAAACCCTTAGCTTTGAATAGATCACTTGGATATATTTGCGGAAACTAGGTCTCTAGTGTGAGTTCTATTGATATCTATGTGGGAATCCTAAATATGCAAATCTATATCATTTCAATCAAAACAAAAATACACATTCTTCAGAAAAGATTTTACCATTTTCCGTGACTAAGTAAACATTCTGGAACCTTAGAGTTCATCTAGTAAAAAGAAGCTATAACCTCCCTATATCGATACAATGGATAATGATACATCTATAGCACTTCCAAAACTATAGCACTTCCAAAACTATAAGTTGAAGTGTGTACCAATAATTGAATACCATTTTGGGCAACTAAATTCCTTGGCCAAAGCTTCATATTTAGAAACGTTCACGATCTCCATCTTTGCTTGCAAAACCCAACTCTTCAACTATTCAAGGCAATCCACAACTATGGCTGAGAAATCTATCAGCGACTCATAATTTGTAACATAACACATCGTATAGAATGAGGATTGCAAGCTGATTGGCTATAATGTCTGATAATTGGGTCCCGATATCTTAATAATTGGGTCCCGACATCTAAGAATCTGAATATAAAAATTGGGTCCAACATAGCAATACAAAACACAATATAACTTTTTGTTTTGTTGGGTGTGTTCTTTCCTTTTTATGTCTGGGTGGTCAACTTAACGACAAATGGCTCCTGTAAATATATAGAAATACAAAAAAACTTTGGATAGTTAAGAAAGGACAAGTTTATTTATTTTATGTTTTGCACTTTCTAATTAGTAATGGGTTTGGGTTTTGGTTTGAATTTGGTAATTTGTATTTTGGTAAAATTTAAATTTGAAAAAATTCAAATTTAGAAATATTTAAATTCTGTAAATAAATTTAACAACTTTAAATATTTTTATGACATTCAAATTATATAATTTTCATAATTAATATATATATTTTTAAACATTTTTTTATATATTTTTAACATAAAAGATTAAAAATCTAAAATATTTAGATTACATCCTTAAAAAAAAAACATAAACATGTTGGATTGTCTTTTAATTAGAGATAAGATAAATTTATGATATTATATATATATATATATATATATATTTTAATATATTTTGTCAAAAATGTGAAAAGGTTAATAATGTTATGAAGGGTATTTATTTTTAATATAAAATAGTTATTAAAAGTGAAAAAATTAAGAAAAATGGTTTGAGGATTTTTCAAAAGTAGTTCTTTCAACCAACAGGGAGATTCTCTTTGGAAGAAAGCAAGCTTTGATACTTGAGACGATGTCCTCTACTTTGATGAATTTGTGGATGTAGAGATATTTGACTTTGGATCCTATAAGGTCTTTCGATGTACTTGGTTGGTATTCCGTTGATTAGTTTTGGTATATGGTAGTTTATTGATTAGTTTTGGTATATGTAGTAGGTTGTTTCATGATGTATTTGGTGGATTGGCCACACCATAGTTACCTAATCACCAATTTGCACATCAAATCCAATCATGAAGTCAAATTCATTGGCTATCCGTTCCTTCAAAACGAGAAGGGAAACACCATACAGTATTAAGTAAAATACATACGGGTAAGTTATAATGATAGATAAATAAGTTAAGAGTGTCTATCAAATAGTCCTAAATCCCATTCCCATAAGACTACTTCCAAATCCTTACATGTCAGTTCTCAATTCGATAGGATTGCAAGTGTCGAGACATAGCGACTTAGTCGAACATCTTAAACTTTAACTTCTAGTCATTTCTTCAGTAATATCATGTCTTGATCAATGAGCTCATCATATCCTTAGCTCATTTCATCCCTTTTGTTGTCCTAGGACCACTTCGACATACCTATCAAGTCGCACTATGTGTGTTTTCTTAGCCTCATACCAAATGTAGGACCCCTCCTTTAGGGTCCCCTTTGAACTGAACCTGAAACTTTAAAACCTTCATACAAACAAATTAGCGTCATTTGTACACAGGTTTAAAGAAAATGTCGTTTTTTTTGGAGATATATAACTTTGATTTAATATTAAATAGCAAGTTATATGTTTTTTTTTTGAAAAAAAATACTTTTTAAAATTTTACTTATAAAATTAAAATAAATATTAAAAAAGTTTTTTTGGAGATATATAACTTTGATTTAATATTAAATAGCAAGTTATATGTTTTTTTTTTTGAAAAAAAATACTTTTTAAAACTTTACTTATAAAATTAAAATAAATATTAAAAAAATTATAATTTTTTAATTTAACTTTATCATAATGAAAATTGTCATCTACTAAGCTAAAAATAATAGTTTTCTTGAAATTTTGCTCAAATAAACTGTTTTAAATTTCAAATAAGTAATGTTTATAATTCCATAAATATAACATGAAAAAATATTGAAATTTTATGCTTTATAATAAAGAATAAAGAATTAAGTTTAATAAATATATTTAGTCAAACAAAAATCATATAACTAGTAAAATTATTAAAATTGTTAATATTAAATATTAATTATTAATAATTTATTATTTAAATAATTATAATTTTGTGAAAGTCAATTTTCGTTAGCTCACTCGGTTAAGGTGTGGGTCTTGTTGGCAAGGCGACCTAAGTTCAATTCTCTTTAGGGGTGACTTAGTTAGGAGGCAACACCCAAAAACCTAGCCAAGTTGAGGCTTGTGCTTGTACAGTCCAGTCCGGATGCGATCCCCGGTAATTTTGATGGCTTAGATACCCCTACATCGTGATTTCTCAAACCACAAACCACTCCCACAAATCAAAAAAATTCAAGCTAAAAAAAATTATAATTTTGTAAAGAAATAATAACTTTGATAAAAAAAAATCTTTTAATAATTTTTTTATAAAATATATTTTATTTGTTATTCAAAATTATATATCAATATGATATAATTAGTTCTTTTCATTTAATTCATTATTACTTTAATTATAATTAATTCACATTGTCTTTTATGTTATTTTTTTATAACTTTCTTAAATGTATAACATAGTTGGTTCTTATATTTAATTTTCTCTTTCACACCTATTTTTTATTATATTATAATATAATAAATGATAAAATGATGGTGAATTTTCTTAAATGTATTTAACATAGTTGGTTCTTCTATTTAATTTTTTCTTTCACTTACTTTTTATATTATAATATAATTATTGATGATGGTGATGGTGAGGGGAGGGGGGATGACGATGACGACAGTGGCGGCGACGATGACGACGACGACGATTGACGATTGACGATGAGGAGGAGGAGGACGACGAAGACGATGATGAACTTTCTTAAATGTATAACATAGTTGGTTCTTATATTTAATTTTTTGTTTCAGACTTACTTTTTATATTATAATATAATTGATGATGATGATGATGACGATGATGATGATCATGATGACGATGACGACGACGACGACGATGATGATGATGAGACCAACTTTGGTCTATCGGACCTTAAGTAGGGTATTACTTGGTTTGCTTTAAAATTTTGTTCTTGTGCTCAAAAAGCTTGGTGAGAAGCTTGTTGAGCTCACTATAGTTTTAGCAAGTTAGGAGGTTAGTAAGGTTTGTATTGTAGCAAATACTCTGGAACTCAGATCTAATGTGGGTGTAAGCAAGGCACTCTAAGAGAAAGTGATTTTCATCCTCAACGCTCATAGACTCACAAAGATGGCAAACCATTTCTGCCCACGACGTTTTAGAATAGACCAACGCCCTGTTTTGCTATGGATTTCATGAGAGTTAGTTCTAATCTTGGCTATATTAATTTTCTTCCTTGAACTAGTTACTATCGAGAGATACTTTTGATCTTCCAAATTAGGGTTAATGACCTTATAGTATCTAAAATTTTCTCTTAACCGCTAAGTTTTCCTCGCACCACAGTTTCTCTTTAAACTTGGAAGTAATAATATTTTTGACATTACCGATTTTTTGCAAAGTGTCATTTTCATCAATACCCCAATGGTTTAAACAAGCCATGGTATCTTTACACAAACCCTATTTTAGGCATAGTTGATTTTTACTTGAGTTTAAAGAAATTTTAGGAAGTCTCTTGTTTTCCATGTTATTTAATTTGTGCTTGTACATTAGGTACCTAGTCATAACCATTCTCTCAATGGGTGAAAGACCCACTTCTATGAGGAGAATAGGATAAGGCGTATTGCTTTTAATTTTGAGGTTATAAGTTATAAACCGCTTCTGGATTTGCTCAATATTCCTCCAAGATTATCTAGAAATGTTGCACCCCCATACTTCACAATCGTACAAGATAACTGGGATGACAAGAGTTTCAAAGAGGAACTTTTTTTAATCCCACATGACTAGGTTGATTGATTTACAATTATTTTCAAGGCCAAAATAAGATTTCCACCCTATGTTAATACTTTTCTCAATACTATAGTTCCAATTGAGCTTGTGATGAATATCAATTCCGAGATATTTGTAAGAAGTCACTTGCTCCAATTTTCTATTATCATAAATAAAGTAGGCGTAGGTGTCTTTCCTAGATTTTATAATCATAACTTTTGTCTTGTCGGTGTTAGCAATCATGCCCATGTTAGAGCAGAAATCTTTGAGAATTCTTTTATTTTATCTAAAGGACCTAAAACATTAAAATGTATTTGAAGGACTAATATACGACAAATAGTTTAATGGATCACAAATAGTTTAATATCTAAGGGATGGATCACAAATAATTTAATCATTAATGGGACTTAAAGGGTACTAGCTCAATGGAAGAGAACATACCTTACAAGAAGGAGGTTGGTGGTTCGATTCCTCCATACCCTATCTACAACAATTAATGAATAATTCCAGTACAAAATGAGAGATAAATGACCAAAATCTGCATATAAACGACCACTTTTGAGTTGGTGACCACTGGTGGCAAATTAGCGGTCATTTATCATGCGATAGAAAATGTGGTCATATTTAGCTTGGTTGTTTATAGCTTGTCTTGTGATCATATATTTGGCCGTATATTTGGTCATTAATTGTGACAACTAATGACCAAATATATGACCACAAGATAAGCTATAAAGGACCAAGTTAAATATGACCACTTTTTTGGTCGCACAATCAATGACCGCTAATTTGCCACCAGTGGTTTCCAACTCAAAAGTGGTCATTTATATGCGGATGTTGGTAATTTATCTCTAATTTTGTACTAGTGATATGATGCATCAGGTGAAGGTATAGGAGCAATATTAATGCAGAATCATCACCCTATATCCTTTGAGAGTAGGAAGTTCAAGGAGTACGAGTATCACTATTCTATATATGATAAGGAGATGCTGGTGATCATGCATTCCTTGGCCAAATTCAAGCAATACCTGGTCGGTGGAAAATTCAAAATTAAAATAGATCATAATAGCAGGAGGTATTTCTTAGAACAAAAGGATTTAAATGAGTGGCAACAAAAATTGGTCAGTAAGGTACAAGCATGTGAATTTGAGATAGAGTATGTGAAGGGTAAAAACAAAATTGTAGCAGGTTCCCTTTCTAGAAGTCCAACTACACTCTCTCTTATGGATACTTCTACGAATTGGAAGTCCCACCTCTTGGTGGAGTACTCAAAAAATAAGTTTGTTTGTGAACTACTGGATGGACAGGTACAAGATGATATAATCTACTACAAAGGGAGGATCTATTTGGTTCTAGAATCTATGCTTAAGAAGAATATCATATAGGCCTCACATGATTCACCGTTGGTAGGACATCACAGGTTCTTGGAAACTTACAGGAAGATTCGAGAGAGGTTCTCATGGAAGGGACTCAAGGTAAATGTACTAAAACATGTGAGGGAGTGTAGCATTTTCCAGCATAACAAAGCATAACACACCGCTTCAATGGGACTACTTTATCCATTACGAATTATGGGGCAAATTAAATGGGAGAGTATTTCCATAGATTTCATTACAAGGTTTCCAAAGGTGTAGGGTAGATATTGCATATATGTGGTGGTAGACATGTCAACCAAATTTTCTCATTTCTTTTCTATTCCCTTCATTATACAACAAAACATATAGTGGATTTATTCTTCCACGAGGTAGTCAGGTTGCACGGGTTACCTAAGACCATTGTTAGTGACAAAGACAATAGATTCATTGATGCCTTTTGGAAAGAGCTCTTTAGGTTGGACGTTGGTATCAATTTGGATACTAGTACTAGTTACCACCCTCAGACTGATGGGAAAACACAAATAGTAAACAAATGTCTTGAGGGATATTTGTGAAATTATGTAGCAGAAAACAAAGGATTTATATCAAATGGCTACATCTAGGGAAACATTGTTACAATACTACCTACCACATGTCCATCTATATGACTACTTTTAGATAACTATATGGATATGATGCCCCCACCTTTATAGAGTTGGTATTTGGAGATAGCCGAGAACCCAAAGCCAAAGATTAGATTTAGGAAATATAGGACATTCTTAAATCCCTCAAAGGAAACTTACATAAAACTTAGAATCGACAAAAGTTGTATGCAGATAGGAATAGAGTTGAACGTAGTTTTGAAGTGGGATATTTGGTGTATTTGAGGCTGAAACCTTACAGACAATCTTCCCTCAAGAAGAAAGGAGCAGAAAAATTGAATCCCCGCTTCTATGGAGCTTACAAGATTACAAGGAGAGTGGGAGAAGTGGCTTACAAGTTGGAGATGCCTTAGGGGAGAAAAATTCATAGTGTTCCATGAATCTTGTCTCAAGAAATATATGGTTCAACAGGACACAACATAATTTGGGATACTCCTACTCGATTAGGAGGGACAATTACTATTGATTCCAGAAGAAATCTTACAGGTTCGAGAAAGGAAATTGAGGAATAGGGTCGTCCAGGAGTACCTTGTCAGATGTAAGGAATTTCCAATTTAACATGCCACATGGGAAGGGGAATAGGTACTTCAACATCTGTTGAAATATTGTGACTTCTAAGAATATTATATTTGTACTTTATTATTCTGGAAATGTTTCATTCCTCCGTTGAGACCCTATTGTATATCCAAAGATGTTTATTCCTCCAAGAGAATGTGGTAACTAGGGTTATTAAATCCCCCTTGTGGGGTCGGCCCTAAGTTAGTTTTTTAGGGGTTATTAGACTCTCCTAGGATAAGTCAACCCTGTTAGGGTGAAAAGTTAGTTAGGAGTTGAGTATAAATAGAGGTGTGTTCCTCATTTAACTCACTCATTCACTCACTTGTGATTGGTGCATAGGAGATAGAAAGGTCTGCATAGGAGGAGAAGGAGCTCTTTTTTGGGATTACATCTTTGTATTGGTTGATTATCTATATTGAGGAAAGCTTTGCTGGGTTTTCTACCCCATGAGGGTTTCCCAGGGTAAATCTTTGTCTATCTTGTGATTGTGTTTCTTTCAGTGATATTTCTTGTGAAATTAGGCTAAACGTAACATGGTATCAGAGCTAGCCTGAATAGAACATCTTTCACAAGGTGAAAATACCTCTCTCCTCCTCCAATGAAAATTAGGGTTTCTGCAAAAGTTGGAATTTTTGGATTCTGAGAGCATGGATGGATGCTCCTCCTAAAAATAAAAATTCTTCCCTAGATTGAAATTTTTGAGTGGGTATAACCCCCGACTTTGTAAAACCCTAGATTGACTTCTGGACCAGAAAACCAGAAAACTAGTAAACCAGAAAAAATGCGCACCTGTGCACTAGTAAACCAAAAAAAGTGCGAACCAGAAAACCAGAAATTCTGTTGTAGATCTGAAATTTGCTGATCAGATCTGAAGGGTGAAAAGTTGAAGTTTCCAGAAGCAAAATACACCAGTTATCTTAATTCAATCAAGCACATATCCTCGTAAGTTCTATTCTATACTTTGTGAAACTTCAATCTTTGTGACCTCCTGGACAAGATGGATCCAAGCACTAAGCTTGAAGACAAGCTAGAGGGTATAGAGAATTTTGGGCATGGAAATATAGCATTGGTCTCATTCTTGAAGAGAATGATCTTGCCCAATATATCAAAGATGAGGTTGCAGAACCTGCAGAAAATGAAGCCAAAGAGAAGTATAAGAAGGACTTGATTAGGGAAAAGAGAATCATTGCTGATTCTATCAAGGACCACTTGATTCCCCAAGTGGCATCCAAGAAGACCCCAAGGGAAATGTATGCTGCCCTAGGAAGAATGTATGAAGGGAGGAACATCAATAGAAAGATGAATTTGAGAACTCAATTAAAGAATACCAAAAAGAATAAAGGAGAATCTATTCAAGATTACTTCACAAGGGTCTCCCAATTCAAAGAAAAACTAGAATCCATTGGAGACAAACTTGATGAAGATGAACTAGTTATGACTGCTCTTAATGGTCTTACTAGACCTTGGGAATAATTTATCCAAACCATGTGTGCCAGAAAAGAAAGCATGAAGTTTGATGTGGTATGAGAGAATTGCATTCAAGAAGAAGCTAGAGTAGCAAATAGAGAAGCCTTGCTCAAAAAAGATGATCAAGCATTGACCACTCATACCAAGAGAAGAAGGAGTCAATCCAACTTCAAGAAGGATAGTCATAAGGAGTCTCAACCTCCACAAAGATTTCAAAAGAGAAGAGGAACTAATCAAAGAAGAGATTACTCATCATTTCAATTTTTCACTTGTCACAAATTAGGACACCTTGCTAGAAATTGTCTTTCAAAGAAGAAAAAGGGTTTCCACCACAGAAAACATCAAGCACACCTAGCAGAAGATGATAGTGAAGAAGAAGAGGAGGAAAGGCCTCAAAAGAAGAAAGCTAAAGTAGTATAAGAAGAAGATGCAGGAGAGTATGTTCTATTCTCTGCACTCTCTGGGTCTGTAACACCTAGAGAAGATACATGGATCATTGATAGTGGTGCTTCAAAGCACATGAAAGGAAAGAAGAAGACTCTTTCAAGACTTGAAGAGAAGACCTCTCCACAAAAGGTATATTTAGGAGATGACTATCAATATCCCATCAAGGGAATTGGTGAAGCAAGCTACAAGCTTGATTCTTGAACTCCATTGAAGATGAAAGAAATCTTATATGTACCAGGTTTAAAGAAGAACTTACTTTCTATCTCAACATTAGATAAGAAAGGCTATAGGGTTGCATTCATAGATGGACAAGTACTCATGTGGCCCAAAGGGAAATCAATTGAGGATGCAATTGTTATTGGTGAAGAGGAAGGAGGGCTATACAAAATCAAGGGTCATCCAGAAGCTTCCCTTGTTCATGAAGCCACTAGCCCCAGTGAGCTATGGCATAGGAGGCTTGTTCACATTAACTACAAAGCACTACCTCATGTGAGCAAGGTAGTTATAGGACTACTAGATTTGAATATTGATCATGATGGCACATGGAAAGGATGTGCAAAAGGGAAGAATATCAAGAACCCATTTCCAAAGAGTGAAACAAAGACTAAAAGTACTTTGGAATTGATTCACTCAGATGTATGTGGACTAATGCCCTACACATCCTTGAGTGGGTATGAGTATTACCTTACATTTATTGATGACTACTCAAGGAAGACTTGGATATATTTCCTAAAGGGAAAAGATGAAGTCTTTGGAAAGTTCAAGAAATTTAAAGCCTTGATAGAAAATCATTCAGAAAAGAAGATCAAAATACTCAAGACAGATAATGGTGGAGAATATAATTCAAAGGATTTTGAATTCTTTTGTAAAGAAGCTGAAATCAAGAGGGAACTAACCAGTCCCTACAATCCTCAACAAAATGGTGTTGCGAAGAGAAATAATAGAACCATCATGGAAGCAGTAAAAACAATGATACATGATCAAGACCTACCTATGTATCTATGGGCTGAAGTAGCAAGGACAACAGTCTATGTGCATAATAGACTATCTCATAGTGCTCTTGAATTCAAGACCCCAGAAGAAGCGTTCACAGGGAAGAAACCTGAGGTAAGCCACCTCAAGATATTTGGATGCTCAGTATATATTCACATACCAAAAGAAAAGAGAACTAAGCTGGATCCTTCTGGAAAGAAGGGAATATTTGTTGGATATTGTGAAGCATCCAAAGCATTCAGAATATACATCCCAAGATTCCATCATATGGAAATTAGTAAGGATGTGACATTTGATGAAGACGCAGCTCTCAAGAGATCTAAGAAGTGCCAGTATGAAGAAGTATATGAGGAAGATGCACCTCCCAGAATTGCAGAGGTTGTACCCACCCGTGAAGATGTAACACCTGAAGACCATGACATGATAGAACCACAAGAACCCCCTACCATAAACATATCAAGAAAGAGAAATCCAGCATGGGCAAGAGACATTATACTAGCAGCAGAAAAGTATGGAGCTCCTGAAGGCTCCATTAGAGTGAGCAAGAAACCAAAGTCATTCTCCAACTATATGGATTTGATGTGTGATCTTGTAGACCAAGAACCTACTAGTTATGAAGAGGCAGTTTATAAGAAAGAGTGGGTAGATGCAATGAAAGAGGAGTACCAGTCAATAATGAAGAATGATGTTTGGGATATAGTTGCCAAACCAAAAGATAAGAGTGTGGTATCCTCCAAATGGATATACAAGATAAAGCATGTTGCGGATGGTAGCATTGAAAAGTATAAGGCAAGGTTTTTAGCCTTAGGATTCTCTCAGAAAGAGGGAATTGACTATGAAGATACATTTTCACCAATTTCAAGGTACACTTCCATTAGAACCATCATGGCACTTGCATTCATGATGAAGTGGGAATTACACCAGATGGATGTGAAGACAGCTTTCCTGAATCGTGTGATTGAGGAGGAAGTGTACATAGAACAACAAAAAGGATTCGAGGTTGAAGATAGAAGAACCCACGTATGCAAACTAAAGAAGGCTTTGTATGGGTTGAAACAAGCTCCTAGAGCTTGGTATGGAAGAATTGACAGTTTCTTGACAAGCTTGGGCTTTACCAAAAGTAAAGCTGATCCTAATCTTTATCTCAAGGTTATGGATGATGAACCTGTCATATTGTTGCTATATGTGGATGATGTATTTTTGACAGGGAATGAGAAATAGATTATCGAGTACAAGAAGAAGCTCTCTTCAGAGTTTGAGATGAAAGATCTCAGATTGATGCACTACTTCCCAGGTCTGGAAGTATGGCAAGGCCCAGAAGGAATCTTTCTCAACTAGGGAAAGTATGCTGTGGAAATTCTAAAAAGATTTGATATGTTGGAATGCAAAGCCATGGACACTCCCATGGATTCCAACCTGAAGCTACTAGCTGATGACTCATCAGAGTTAGTGGATGTGACTCTGTATAGACATATTATTGGGTCACTGATGTATCTGACGAACACCAAGCCGGATATATGCTTTGCTGTGAACACCTTGAGTCAGTATCTAGTGGAACCTAGACGTGTTCACCTGATAGATGCAAAACATGTAATGAGGTACCTAAAGGGTATGATAGACTTTGGTCTATGTTATCTTGAAGATCATGATTTCAGATTGTATGGATACACAGATGCTGATTGGGAAGGAAGTGTATCAGATAGGAAGAGCACATTGGGAGGATGTTATTGTCTGGGATCTGCCATGATCTCGTGGTTTAGTAAGAAGTAATCTAGTGTGGCTCTCAACACAACTGAAGTGGAATATATTGCTACTTGCTCTGCTAGCTGTGAAGCGATATGGCTTCGGAATCCGTTATCATGATTGTTTGAATTAGAGATGGAACCAACTGTGATCCTGTGTGACAACCAAAGTTATATCAAGATGACAGAGAATCCAATATTCCATGATAAGTCAAAGCTCATAGGAATCCGATATTTTTAGATACGAGATATGGTGCAGAAAGGAGCTATAAAGCTCGATTATGTGAGCACTGATGTACAAGTTGCTGATATATTGACCAAACCTCTGTCTTAAGTAAAGTTTGAGTATTTTCGAGACAAGCTTGGTGTAGTTCAAAATGACCCTCCTCTAAAGGGGAGTGATATGGTCGATGATGATATGTGGATACTGGTATCGATGTAGATACCTATATCGATGATGAGTTTGCCTACATCGACGGTAAGGTCGATGATGTGGATACCTGTGTCGATGATGTGGATACCTGTGCCGATGATGAGGATACTTGTATCGATGATATGGATACCTGTGTTGATGATAAGGATACTTGTATCGATAATGAGGATACTTGTGTTGATGATGAGGTTACCTATTCTAATGATGAGGTTGTCGGTTATGACGATGAGGTCGATGCATGGTCCTTCGACTTTGTCTAAGTGGATGAGGAGGGATTGTATTATCCCTGGAATTCTGTCCCTGAATAGATCCGTAGACAAATGTCTTTGAGAAGTGGTCCCTAGTGGACGAGAGGTATTGTATCATCCCTGGACCTTGGTCCCTAAATAGATCCGTAGATAGATGTATTCGAGAAGTGGTCCCTAGTGGACGAGAGGGATTGTATCATCCCTGGACCTTGGTCCCTAAATAGATCCGTAGACAAATGTCTTCAAGAAGTGGTCCCTAGTGGACGAGAGGGATTGTATCATCCCTGGACCTTGATCCCTGAATAGATCCATTGACAGATGTCTTCGAGAAGTGGTCCCTAGTGGACGAGAGGGATTGTATCATCCCTGGACCTTGGTCCCTGAATAGATCCGTAGATAGATGTCTTCGAAAAGCGGTCCCTAGTGGATGAGAGGGATTGTATCATCCCTGGACCTTGGTCCCTGAATTGATCCATAGACATATGTCTCCGAGAAGTGGTCCTTAGATGAAGAGCAGACTACATCGTCCCTAGATATGATATGGTGTCTTAAAAGGATAAGGATTGTATCATCCTTGGACTTATGTCCTAAAGTGAGCAGGATTGATCATCTTGTAATTAGATCATGTGTATTGCAGAGTATGCTGATATGATGATGCTGTTGATCGAGAGGATCCAGATGTTGATGCTGTTGATTGAGAGGATCCAGATGTTGATGCTGTTGATCGAGATGATACAGATGTTGATGTTGTTGATCGAGAGGATCTGGATGTTGATGTTGTTGATCAAGAGGATCCATATGTTGATGCTGTTGATCGAGAGGATCCAGATGTTGTTGCTGTTGATCGAGAAGATCCAGATGTTGATGTTGTTGATCAAGAGATCCAAATGATGATGTTGCTATAGCTGTTCAAGTGCTGCAGAAGATGAAGATCCAGTATTGAAGATCTTGAAGATGTTCCAGTAACTGTTTGAGTTACTGATGATGTATGAAGAAATATTCCAATGATTTATATATGTATCATCTATCATGTAGTTGATGACTCCTTTCTCCTGTAGATGTTGTTATAATATCCTTCTCGTTAAGGGGGAGTGTTGAAATATTGTAACTTCTAAGAATATTATATTTGTACTTTATTATTCCAGAGATGTTTAATTCCTCCATGGAGACCCTATTGCATATCCAGAGATGTTTATTCCTCTGAGAGAATGTGGTAACTAGGGTTATTAGATCTCCCTTGTGGGGTCAGCCCTGATTTAGTTGTTTAGGGGTTATTAGACTCTCCTAGGATAAGTCAGCCCTGTTAGGGTGAAAAGTCAGTTAGGAGTTGAGTATAAATAAAGGAGGTGTGTTCCTCATTTAACTCACTCATTCACTCACTTGTGATTGGTGCATAGGAGAGAGAGAGGTCTGCATAGGAGGAGAAGGAGCTATTGTTTGGGACTACATCTTTGTATTGGTTGATTATCTATATTGAGGAAATCTTTGCTAGGTTTTCTACCCCATGAGGGTTTCCCAGGGTAAATCTTTGTCTATCTTGTGATTTTGTTTCTTTCAGTCATCTTGCTTGTGAAATTAGGCTAAACTTAACAGCATCCAAGCTTACTATTTCTTGAGGACAAGAAATTTCGAGTGGGGAGGATTGTTATAATGTCCTCTTCCGCTTGAGCACTAGATATTGACCTACTAACCTATGCACAATTCCAATAGGTTCGAGCAGGTAATGTTAACAAGGGGAATTAAGTAATGTCTAATGTCACTTTGGATAGAACACATATTATTAGTGGTGATATTAAGTCATTAGTAAAAAAGGGGTCACTTAAATATTATAAAGTCAAACACTTATTAAAGTGACATAAATAATTAAAAGCTGGAAAAAGGGTCAATGAAGAAATACAAGAAGGAAAAGGAAAAATGCTCCTCATTTCTCATTATTCATCTAGAGAAATCAATTTTGAGAGATCTGTAATATTTTTGGGTGTTGAGGAAAAAAACCCTTGACCAACATCGAGTTCGATGGTGGAACTTATCCATCCTAGCCGATATAGAGGGTAGGTCATCCATATCTACCATTGTGCTTCATCTCAGAAGAAGATCGATTAGTTTTGGGCAAAGATCGAGATTTATTGTAGTTGGGCACATTCTCATTCTTGGGAATTGATATTGAAGGGATATATTGTTAGGGAAGAGCATAAATATTTTGGAATCTTGAATACAAGAGGGTGCTTATTGTTGTTGGGCGTTTCATTCACAAGTAGCTAAAATATAAATCAAGAGATCAAGTTACATAAAGGATGAATTCTAAGAAGGGCGCATCAATTGTGGATTATTGAAGAAGGGTGCATCAACCAATAAAATGATACGATCGAATATTTGGAGAAGCAACGATCTACTTACAAAGGTTGCGTGTTACTTGTAGAGGTTGTGGGTTCTTTAATTTAGACAGTCATTTCTCAAAGCTTGAGCACTAGGAAATTTGTGGGTATGTGTGTGAGGCTTCCTCTTTCTAGCAAGATAAAAAAAATCAAGTGGGAGGATCGTGATCTACAAAGGAAGGGAGCACTTCATCTCTACTAGGTTGTGACAACTTCCTAGGCATCATACCTTCATTATTTGGAAAATAAAGATCAATGTGGGGCTTTTGTAGTTGCATGAAGTGACTTGGAAATTCACTTACCTTCAGAACAACCTTGAATAAGCTAGAAGGACTTATGCTCATACATTTAGTTTATATATATCTATTTTCTATTAGCAAGTTAAGCTTGTGGGTAACATCTATAGTAAGAATGAATACATTTCAGTGTCTTGGATTAGCAAAACAACTCAGATATGTACTTGGGAGTTCTATGCATGTGTTTATATTCCGATAAATCATTTTGTTATAAATACTTGTTGGTTAAGTCATTCTCAATTTACTTTTGTGATTGAAATATCATTATCAAATTTGGACATATGCCAATTTATGTAATTTAATGCAAAATCGTATGAAACTACAAGAAACAAGTACTTTGATCCTTTAAAACACAAAAAACAAATTAGATCTACTTGGAAAAACGCAGTAGCATTAGGTGATAATCTTACACATGCCTAGATTCACCAATTCATACTGCATGGACAAGTTGTGTGTCTTGCACTAGTTTCCTAAACTTCTGCTATTGATCAAATAAATTTTCCAATGCGACCACTCTTTTGGGCATGAAGTTCCCTTTGAAAGTATTAGCCTATCCCTCATCCCTTTTCAGGTTGTCCCGGTGCTCATCGCCATCTATGATAGAGCCTTTAAAAGTACCTTCATCTGTTAGGAAGTCAATAATCTGTTGATTATCATTAGACACTCTCTTGTTGGTCACATTGTCAGGAATAGAAGTCCTGAAAAGACGTTCAATGGTAAACTTGTCATTCAAACTAATCAGATGTGAAGTTGTATTAGCTAATAGATCTACATCAACATTCATTGAATGAGGAATATAATTAATATTAAAAGCTTCAAATTTTAAATTCAAATTCCATACCACTATTTGATAGCCTCTCAGATGTGGATATAAAGAATGTATGGTGTTTCTAACCTATTTGAAAACAATTTTTGAATCACCAAAATCCTTCAAATATTTTATTTTAAGATCGATAGCTTTTCTTAGGCCTTCGACTAGGTCTTCATACTCAATGGTATTATTGGTGCATTCAAATTATAAACTATAGGAGAGTTGAGTTTTATGTCTCCGATGATCAACAAGGACACAATTGGCCCATGTGCTTTCCTAGTTTTTTGAGCCATCGAAAAATAAACTCCAAAAACAAGAATCTACACTATCGTTAGAGTCTATGTCAATACCTAGATTTATGTCAATGCCCAACTCTAATATGTCACAAACGTTCTCATCATTTTGAGAAAAATTAAGGAGATCAAACTGGGTATCTGATTCATGATTAATGATCTCAGTCTGATAAAATCCCCATTTAGTTTCCATGCAGTAGTTCCCCAAGATAGATTGCGTAAAATTGACAGGTTCATTGCATCGTTCTAACTCCGTGACAATGTTTTTCATGTGTGGCTCCCTATCCAAACTAACCCGATTCAACTTATTCTGATAAGGGAGCCACAAGCCAGACCAATTGGTGGTGAAATATCCTTGCAACTCGTTCGACCAGTCTCTGCTGAGTAACAAACCATATTCCTCAGGAATCTCAACCATAACTATGTCAATAAATTGATAGGATATTGTGCTAATATGATTAGAACATTCTTCAATTAACTAATCATTTCAACATTAGAACTATCAAGTTGTATAATCCTATAAGGGCATGGGATTGCTTGACCATTAATATTCTTTCATACTGAATAAGGAACTAGATTGGAGGAAGCCCCATGATCAACTAGACAGTTATGAACATTGTAATTATAAATTTCAAATGTTAGCAAAAAAGGTGCGGTCTGAGATTTGGATTTACCTCCAAAGCTAGCTTCATTAATTTCTTTGTCCTTCCCAACATTAGGTTGTTTCCCTTTCTTTTCTTTGGTTGGTGTGGGTTGTGGTTATACAGTGAAACCAAAGGCTTCCATCAAGTGTTTCCTTTGTTGAAACATGTTGCACATTTCAAAATGAGAGATATTTTCCTTACTTTTCTTGATATCCTCCATGACACCATATCCTATGTTATGGCCACTTTCTACACTTCTTGATGTTTTGGAATCCACTTGTGAATTAGTTGAACCCTTGGTGTTCATAGGGGCATTGTTTTCTATTACTTACTCTAACTGATGGTTTTCTGAGTTGTAGCAGTACTTGGTGCTTTCTGTGGTTGTTTATCAATGGTGTTAATTTTGAAAGGGACTATTTTGTTTTACACCTTCTCAGCGAGATTGCTCTTCTTAATGAATTCAATTGCCTTAGGAGTTTTGTTGATAGGACCTTTACTTCTCAATGCATAGTTTGCAAGGGAAGTTTGCACATTCTGAATTTCAGCTGTATCTTCTTCATAATCATCTCCCAAGTTAGAATCCTAGTCTCATAATAACATTGTGGTATCTTTAGCATCTTCATCTGTTTTATAAACCTTTTGTTGTTCTGCCTCTTCCTCTTCATCTAAGGCTTGTTTCTCCAATAGTTGATTTACTATTATGCCATTTCTCCACAATGATACCAAGCATAATGAGATAGTGGTCCATGGTAAAGTGATGTCTTCTAAATCCCACTCGACCTTTAGCCTGCTTACCTTTGCTTTCTAGACATACACTGATTTTCTTTTCTAAAATAATACTATAAAGCTTGGCTAAGAAAGGCCTAACCATAATGGTCCGATAATTAGAGGGGTTATTTTTATCACCACTTTTAAATATAGGAATAATGAGGCTCCGATTCCAAGGATTAGGGAAACCTTGCTTGACCACTAGATTGAAGAGTTTGTGGATGTGAGGAATGAGTTCTGACCCTCCAATTTTTAAGATTTCTGCTTGGTATCCTTCAAAGTCCTTATCTTTTCTATTTGCCAAGCTCTTAAACTCGAAATCATTGTCTTCTAACGAGAAAACTACTTATGTTGTAAGGAGGGTTTGAATGTTATCAATGACATCCAAGGATTCATAAAGATTTTTAAGATAGGAATTCCAATATTCCAAAGAAATCCTATTAATATCTTTAGTTTTACTAGTTAAAATTTGCCTCTATAATTTTAATATGGCTAGTTTGTGTCTTTATCATACTAGGGGTTGGTTCTTTGATTTTTCTTTTTACTCGAAAATTCGATGGAGAAATTGTTAATGGAAGATGAGAGGACCATAGAAAAATTATGATAGAGGTATTCTATAATGTTCATACTTGATAGATGAAACAAGTCATTTTTAATTGATTTAAATGAAAATATCATCCTTATTTCTATCGAAGATCAGGTGTTTTTGAATCTGAGAATTTTCTTTTGTGGGATCGATATGCAAGTCAAAATTGAGGGTTACAATTAGAGGTCTATGATCCTAGTTTGGCTCGTGGTCGTTTAAAATATCTAGATTTATCATTCTGTTGTATAAAGGGATATTAGATATGACATAATCTACCACACTATTTCCAAGCCCATGAATACAAGCCATCTGGATAGAATTAGGCCATTTCATTAGAGAATTACACATTATAAAATCTTGAGTGCTACAGAGCTTGACTAGCTTAGATCCGAATAAATTTTCACTTAGATCTGTAGATTTTCTTTTGTACTGGTAGTAATAAATGCTTAGAAGAATAGCTTGTTTACTCGAATTTCGAGCGTCAAAGTGACCCAATAAGAGGATATTTCCTTCATTCCTTAGAATGCGAATATCATTTTCTAAGCCATTGTAAGCATAGCTTTTATCTATATTGCTTTTCTTATAAAAGTTATAATTAATTGGGAAAAATAACATATTGCTATGTAGGTTCTTTTAGCATTAATGTCTAAAATATCTACTGAAATATATTGGTTGTGAGGGTTTTCCTTATATATCTTAGCATGGGGGGGGGGATATTTTCCCTAATGTAACAAGATATACATCCAATTCCTCTATGACATGATCACTTGTTCTAGATTGACCATAGGACAAATATTTATATGTTAGGAGCCTTAGATTCCTCGTGCTCCTAGGTTTCAATAAGAAGAAGAATATCAATTTCAGTAGGGATTCAACTTAACTTGCATCCTTTGTTCCATGGGAAGCCTCGGTAATTCCAAGAGAGGATCCTGAGTGTCTCAAGTTGCTATTTATTATTATCTTTTTGGTTTGTGTCTTGAATAACAACTTTTTATTTCTAATTAATGCCCATTTTCCTTCCTTCCTAGCTTCATTTACCTTTTGAACCTCCTTTCTAAATTTGGATTGGTCTTCTAGAATGAGATATTCCTTTAAATGAATATTCTCAATCCTTTTAGACTGGAGGTTTTGTTGAGTATGCCATATTTATGGTCATTAGAGCTAACTTTTACCCATATCATCATTTGTTTATTCTTATTTAATTTCCCCAACCTCTTTACTTCTACGAGGAAGGTTGTTTCAATTTGTAGCCTATATGTAGTTCTACCTTGACTACGGCTAACATATCCTCTTTTGCCTCTTCTTTTAAACCAAAAATTACGAGGTTCAAGGCTCGTTCGTTGTGCTCTCTTGTTTGTCATGGTCTAATTCTAACAACTTATTCATTTCTTCCTTAATGGTTTGATATCTAATTGACCTTCTAGACTATTTAGGGCTATATTTAGATAGTTACTTTGTCTTCTAGCTCATTAATCATATCCTTCAATTTAATATTTTTCTGACGAATAAACATCTCCTTGTTGGGTTGACTGTTTGGTTTCTTGGCTTTGTTTTTCCATTGCATGTAATCTAGTCTCCATCATATGCATTTTATTTTCCATCATTTTTACCTTATTTTCTATTTGTTTTCGAATCTTGTCTTCAAAAGATGCAAATTTGTTATCGAGCATGGATGTAAGCTTATTTTTCATCATGGATTTAAATTTATTATTGAGCATGGCAGCCAAATTATTTTCAAGCATTACTACAAATTTTCTTTCAAGCATGGATTCCAACTTTGTTTGAAGTTTAACATCTCTTTCTTCTCTACTTTTCTCTATTGAGTCTATATGATCATGAAGACTTTGTAGGGTAGTTGTGCTAGGTCTCGATTTCACAGTTTTTGGTATATGTGGTGAATTGATCACATATATATATGAGAAAATAAAAAAGGACGAAGAAAGGAACACATGCACTTGATTTGTAGTTTGTTGTGAAAATGTTCATAATCTTTGTGTGCCTTAGGCATCAAAAGATGCTCTAGTCGCATATTGGTTCAATAGGCTTACAACAGTAAGCGAACTTTGTCGATTAAATGACTTGGTGAAACACGATCATAAAATTTCCTGATTGACCTTTTAATTTGTTCGATCTATTGGATCCTATAAAAATCATTAGCTTGAATAGATCCACAGAAACTAGGTCTCTAGCATGAGTTCTATTAATATCTCATAATTCCTATGCGTAAATCCTAGATACCTCTGCGTGTAATGGTTTGAATTCACTTGAATGGATTTGATTGATCTTTGAATTTGTTCAATTTGCTTCTTGACAACATAGCTTCAATACATATTTTGTCTTTGTTGGATCTTCATGAAACCCTTAGCTTTGAATAGATCACTTGGATATATTTGCGGAAACTAGGTCTCTAGTGTGAGTTCTATTGATATCTATGTGGGAATCCTAAATATGCAAATCTATATCATTTCAATCAAAACAAAAATACACATTCTTCAGAAAAGATTTTACCATTTTCCGTGACTAAGTAAACATTCTGGAACCTTAGAGTTCATCTAGTAAAAAGAAGCTATAACCTCCCTATATCGATACAATGGATAATGATACATCTATAGCACTTCCAAAACTATAGCACTTCCAAAACTATAAGTTGAAGTGTGTACCAATAATTGAATACCATTTTGGGCAACTAAATTCCTTGGCCAAAGCTTCATATTTAGAAACGTTCACGATCTCCATCTTTGCTTGCAAAACCCAACTCTTCAACTATTCAAGGCAATCCACAACTATGGCTGAGAAATCTATCAGCGACTCAGAATTTGTAACATAACACATCGTATAGAATGAGGATTGCAAGCTGATTGGCTATAATGTCTGATAATTGGGTCCCGATATCTTAATAATTGGGTCCCGACATCTAAGAATCTGAATATAAAAATTGGGTCCAACATAGCAATACAAAACACAATATAACTTTTTGTTTTGTTGGGTGTGTTCTTTCCTTTTTATGTCTGGGTGGTCAACTTAACGACAAATGGCTCCTGTAAATATATAGAAATACAAAAAAACTTTGGATAGTTAAGAAAGGACAAGTTTATTTATTTTATGTTTTGCACTTTCTAATTAGTAATGGGTTTGGGTTTTGGTTTGAATTTGGTAATTTGTATTTTGGTAAAATTTAAATTTGAAAAAATTCAAATTTAGAAATATTTAAATTCTGTAAATAAATTTAACAACTTTAAATATTTTTATGACATTCAAATTATATAATTTTCATAATTAATATATATATTTTTAAACATTTTTTTATATATTTTTAACATAAAAGATTAAAAATCTAAAATATTTAGATTACATCCTTAAAAAAAAAACATAAACATGTTGGATTGTCTTTTAATTAGAGATAAGATAAATTTATGATATTATATATATATATATATATATATATATTTTAATATATTTTGTCAAAAATGTGAAAAGGTTAATAATGTTATGAAGGGTATTTATTTTTAATATAAAATAGTTATTAAAAGTGAAAAAATTAAGAAAAATGGTTTGAGGATTTTTCAAAAGTAGTTCTTTCAACCAACAGGGAGATTCTCTTTGGAAGAAAGCAAGCTTTGATACTTGAGACGATGTCCTCTACTTTGATGAATTTGTGGATGTAGAGATATTTGACTTTGGATCCTATAAGGTCTTTCGATGTACTTGGTTGGTATTCCGTTGATTAGTTTTGGTATATGGTAGTTTATTGATTAGTTTTGGTATATGTAGTAGGTTGTTTCATGATGTATTTGGTGGATTGGCCACACCATAGTTACCTAATCACCAATTTGCACATCAAATCCAATCATGAAGTCAAATTCATTGGCTATCCATTCCTTCAAAACGAGAAGGGAAACACCATACAGTATTAAGTAAAATACATACGGGTAAGTTATAATGATAGATAAATAAGTTAAGAGTGTCTATCAAATAGTCCTAAATCCCATTCCCATAAGACTACTTCCAAATCCTTACATGTCAGTTCTCAATTCGATAGGATTGCAAGTGTCGAGACATAGCGACTTAGTCGAACATCTTAAACTTTAACTTCTAGTCATTTCTTCAGTAATATCATGTCTTGATCAATGAGCTCATCATATCCTTAGCTCATTTCATCCCTTTTGTTGTCCTAGGACCACTTCGACATACCTATCAAGTCGCACTATGTGTGTTTTCTTAGCCTCATACCAAATGTAGGACCCCTCCTTTAGGGTCCCCTTTGAACTGAACCTGAAACTTTAAAACCTTCATACAAACAAATTAGCGTCATTTGTACACAGGTTTAAAGAAAATGTCGTTTTTTTTGGAGATATATAACTTTGATTTAATATTAAATAGCAAGTTATATGTTTTTTTTTTGAAAAAAAATACTTTTTAAAATTTTACTTATAAAATTAAAATAAATATTAAAAAAGTTTTTTTGGAGATATATAACTTTGATTTAATATTAAATAGCAAGTTATATGTTTTTTTTTTGAAAAAAAATACTTTTTAAAACTTTACTTATAAAATTAAAATAAATATTAAAAAAATTATAATTTTTTAATTTAACTTTATCATAATGAAAATTGTCATCTACTAAGCTAAAAATAATAGTTTTCTTGAAATTTTGCTCAAATAAACTGTTTTAAATTTCAAATAAGTAATGTTTATAATTCCATAAATATAACATGAAAAAATATTGAAATTTTATGCTTTATAATAAAGAATAAAGAATTAAGTTTAATAAATATATTTAGTCAAACAAAAATCATATAACTAGTAAAATTATTAAAATTGTTAATATTAAATATTAATTATTAATAATTTATTATTTAAATAATTATAATTTTGTGAAAGTCAATTTTCGTTAGCTCACTCGGTTAAGGTGTGGGTCTTGTTGGCAAGGCGACCTAAGTTCAATTCTCTTTAGGGGTGACTTAGTTAGGAGGCAACACCCAAAAACCTAGCCAAGTTGAGGCTTGTGCTTGTACAGTCCAGTCCGGATGCGATCCCCGGTAATTTTGATGGCTTAGATACCCCTACATCGTGATTTCTCAAACCACAAACCACTCCCACAAATCAAAAAAATTCAAGCTAAAAAAAATTATAATTTTGTAAAGAAATAATAACTTTGATAAAAAAAAATCTTTTAATAATTTTTTTATAAAATATATTTTATTTGTTATTCAAAATTATATATCAATATGATATAATTAGTTCTTTTCATTTAATTCATTATTACTTTAATTATAATTAATTCACATTGTCTTTTATGTTATTTTTTTATAACTTTCTTAAATGTATAACATAGTTGGTTCTTATATTTAATTTTCTCTTTCACACCTATTTTTTATTATATTATAATATAATAAATGATAAAATGATGGTGAATTTTCTTAAATGTATTTAACATAGTTGGTTCTTCTATTTAATTTTTTCTTTCACTTACTTTTTATATTATAATATAATTATTGATGATGGTGATGGTGAGGGGAGGGGGGATGACGATGACGACAGTGGCGGCGACGATGACGACGACGACGATTGACGATTGACGATGAGGAGGAGGAGGACGGCGAAGACGATGATGAACTTTCTTAAATGTATAACATAGTTGGTTCTTATATTTAATTTTTTGTTTCAGACTTACTTTTTATATTATAATATAATTGATGATGATGATGATGACGATGATGATGATCATGATGACGATGACGACGACGACGACGATGATGATGATGAGACCAACTTTGGTCTATCGGACCTTAAGTAGGGTATTACTTGGTTTGCTTTAAAATTTTGTTCTTGTGCTCAAAAAGCTTGGTGAGAAGCTTGTTGAGCTCACTATAGTTTTAGCAAGTTAGGAGGTTAGTAAGGTTTGTATTGTAGCAAATACTCTGGAACTCAGATCTAATGTGGGTGTAAGCAAGGCACTCTAAGAGAAAGTGATTTTCATCCTCAACGCTCATAGACTCACAAAGATGGCAAACCATTTCTGCCCACGACGTTTTAGAATAGACCAACGCCCTGTTTTGCTATGGATTTCATGAGAGTTAGTTCTAATCTTGGCTATATTAATTTTCTTCCTTGAACTAGTTACTATCGAGAGATACTTTTGATCTTCCAAATTAGGGTTAATGACCTTATAGTATCTAAAATTTTCTCTTAACCGCTAAGTTTTCCTCGCACCACAGTTTCTCTTTAAACTTGGAAGTAATAATATTTTTGACATTACCGATTTTTTGCAAAGTGTCATTTTCATCAATACCCCAATGGTTTAAACAAGCCATGGTATCTTTACACAAACCCTATTTTAGGCATAGTTGATTTTTACTTGAGTTTAAAGAAATTTTAGGAAGTCTCTTGTTTTCCATGTTATTTAATTTGTGCTTGTACATTAGGTACCTAGTCATAACCATTCTCTCAATGGGTGAAAGACCCACTTCTATGAGGAGAATAGGATAAGGCGTATTGCTTTTAATTTTGAGGTTATAAGTTATAAACCGCTTCTGGATTTGCTCAATATTCCTCCAAGATTATCTAGAAATGTTGCACCCCCATACTTCACAATCGTACAAGATAACTGGGATGACAAGAGTTTCAAAGAGGAACTTTTTTTAATCCCACATGACTAGGTTGATTGATTTACAATTATTTTCAAGGCCAAAATAAGATTTCCACCCTATGTTAATACTTTTCTCAATACTATAGTTCCAATTGAGCTTGTGATGAATATCAATTCCGAGATATTTGTAAGAAGTCACTTGCTCCAATTTTCTATTATCATAAATAAAGTAGGCGTAGGTGTCTTTCCTAGATTTTATAATCATAACTTTTGTCTTGTCGGTGTTAGCAATCATGCCCATGTTAGAGCAGAAATCTTTGAGAATTCTTTTATTTTATCTAAAGGACCTAAAACATTAAAATGTATTTGAAGGACTAATATACGACAAATAGTTTAATGGATCACAAATAGTTTAATATCTAAGGGATGGATCACAAATAATTTAATCATTAATGGGACTTAAAGGGTACTAGCTCAATGGAAGAGAACATACCTTACAAGAAGGAGGTTGGTGGTTCGATTCCTCCATACCCTATCTACAACAATTAATGAATAATTCCAGTACAAAATGAGAGATAAATGACCAAAATCTGCATATAAACGACCACTTTTGAGTTGGTGACCACTGGTGGCAAATTAGCGGTCATTTATCATGCGATAGAAAATGTGGTCATATTTAGCTTGGTTGTTTAT
The DNA here is from genome assembly GCA_027924585.1 of Larix kaempferi. Lineage (NCBI taxonomy): Eukaryota > Viridiplantae > Streptophyta > Pinopsida > Pinales > Pinaceae > Larix > Larix kaempferi. The sequence continues at coordinate 6,648,300 of BSBM01001646.1, forward strand.
AGCTTGTCTTGTGATCATATATTTGGCCGTATATTTGGTCATTAATTGTGACAACTAATGACCAAATATATGACCACAAGATAAGCTATAAAGGACCAAGTTAAATATGACCACTTTTTTGGTCGCACAATCAATGACCGCTAATTTGCCACCAGTGGTTTCCAACTCAAAAGTGGTCATTTATATGCGGATGTTGGTAATTTATCTCTAATTTTGTACTAGTGATATGATGCATCAGGTGAAGGTATAGGAGCAATATTAATGCAGAATCATCACCCTATATCCTTTGAGAGTAGGAAGTTCAAGGAGTACGAGTATCACTATTCTATATATGATAAGGAGATGCTGGTGATCATGCATTCCTTGGCCAAATTCAAGCAATACCTGGTCGGTGGAAAATTCAAAATTAAAATAGATCATAATAGCAGGAGGTATTTCTTAGAACAGAAGGATTTAAATGAGTGGCAACAAAAATTGGTCAGTAAGGTACAAGCATGTGAATTTGAGATAGAGTATGTGAAGGGTAAAAACAAAATTGTAGCAGGTTCCCTTTCTAGAAGTCCAACTACACTCTCTCTTATGGATACTTCTACGAATTGGAAGTCCCACCTCTTGGTGGAGTACTCAAAAAATAAGTTTGTTTGTGAACTACTGGATGGACAGGTACAAGATGATATAATCTACTACAAAGGGAGGATCTATTTGGTTCTAGAATCTATGCTTAAGAAGAATATCATATAGGCCTCACATGATTCACCGTTGGTAGGACATCACAGGTTCTTGGAAACTTACAGGAAGATTCGAGAGAGGTTCTCATGGAAGGGACTCAAGGTAAATGTACTAAAACATGTGAGGGAGTGTAGCATTTTCCAGCATAACAAAGCATAACACACCGCTTCAATGGGACTACTTTATCCATTACGAATTATGGGGCAAATTAAATGGGAGAGTATTTCCATAGATTTCATTACAAGGTTTCCAAAGGTGTAGGGTAGATATTGCATATATGTGGTGGTAGACATGTCAACCAAATTTTCTCATTTCTTTTCTATTCCCTTCATTATACAACAAAACATATAGTGGATTTATTCTTCCACGAGGTAGTCAGGTTGCACGGGTTACCTAAGACCATTGTTAGTGACAAAGACAATAGATTCATTGATGCCTTTTGGAAAGAGCTCTTTAGGTTGGACGTTGGTATCAATTTGGATACTAGTACTAGTTACCACCCTCAGACTGATGGGAAAACACAAATAGTAAACAAATGTCTTGAGGGATATTTGTGAAATTATGTAGCAGAAAACAAAGGATTTATATCAAATGGCTACATCTAGGGAAACATTGTTACAATACTACCTACCACATGTCCATCTATATGACTACTTTTAGATAACTATATGGATATGATGCCCCCACCTTTATAGAGTTGGTATTTGGAGATAGCCGAGAACCCAAAGCCAAAGATTAGATTTAGGAAATATAGGACATTCTTAAATCCCTCAAAGGAAACTTACATAAAACTTAGAATCGACAAAAGTTGTATGCAGATAGGAATAGAGTTGAACGTAGTTTTGAAGTGGGATATTTGGTGTATTTGAGGCTGAAACCTTACAGACAATCTTCCCTCAAGAAGAAAGGAGCAGAAAAATTGAATCCCCGCTTCTATGGAGCTTACAAGATTACAAGGAGAGTGGGAGAAGTGGCTTACAAGTTGGAGATGCCTTAGGGGAGAAAAATTCATAGTGTTCCATGAATCTTGTCTCAAGAAATATATGGTTCAACAGGACACAACATAATTTGGGATACTCCTACTCGATTAGGAGGGACAATTACTATTGATTCCAGAAGAAATCTTACAGGTTCGAGAAAGGAAATTGAGGAATAGGGTCGTCCAGGAGTACCTTGTCAGATGTAAGGAATTTCCAATTTAACATGCCACATGGGAAGGGGAATAGGTACTTCAACATCTGTTGAAATATTGTGACTTCTAAGAATATTATATTTGTACTTTATTATTCTGGAAATGTTTCATTCCTCCGTTGAGACCCTATTGTATATCCAAAGATGTTTATTCCTCCAAGAGAATGTGGTAACTAGGGTTATTAAATCCCCCTTGTGGGGTCGGCCCTAAGTTAGTTTTTTAGGGGTTATTAGACTCTCCTAGGATAAGTCAACCCTGTTAGGGTGAAAAGTTAGTTAGGAGTTGAGTATAAATAGAGGTGTGTTCCTCATTTAACTCACTCATTCACTCACTTGTGATTGGTGCATAGGAGATAGAAAGGTCTGCATAGGAGGAGAAGGAGCTCTTTTTTGGGATTACATCTTTGTATTGGTTGATTATCTATATTGAGGAAAGCTTTGCTGGGTTTTCTACCCCATGAGGGTTTCCCAGGGTAAATCTTTGTCTATCTTGTGATTGTGTTTCTTTCAGTGATATTTCTTGTGAAATTAGGCTAAACGTAACATGGTATCAGAGCTAGCCTGAATAGAACATCTTTCACAAGGTGAAAATACCTCTCTCCTCCTCCAATGAAAATTAGGGTTTCTGCAAAAGTTGGAATTTTTGGATTCTGAGAGCATGGATGGATGCTCCTCCTAAAAATAAAAATTCTTCCCTAGATTGAACTTTTTGAGTGGGTATAACCCCCGACTTTGTAAAACCCTAGATTGACTTCTGGACCAGAAAACCAGAAAACTAGTAAACCAGAAAAAATGCGCACCTGTGCACTAGTAAACCAAAAAAAGTGCGAACCAGAAAACCAGAAATTCTGTTGTAGATCTGAAATTTGCTGATCAGATCTGAAGGGTGAAAAGTTGAAGTTTCCAGAAGCAAAATACACCAGTTATCTTAATTCAATCAAGCACATATCCTCGTAAGTTCTATTCTATACTTTGTGAAACTTCAATCTTTGTGACCTCCTGGACAAGATGGATCCAAGCACTAAGCTTGAAGACAAGCTAGAGGGTATAGAGAATTTTGGGCATGGAAATATAGCATTGGTCTCATTCTTGAAGAGAATGATCTTGCCCAATATATCAAAGATGAGGTTGCAGAACCTGCAGAAAATGAAGCCAAAGAGAAGTATAAGAAGGACTTGATTAGGGAAAAGAGAATCATTGCTGATTCTATCAAGGACCACTTGATTCCCCAAGTGGCATCCAAGAAGACCCCAAGGGAAATGTATGCTGCCCTAGGAAGAATGTATGAAGGGAGGAACATCAATAGAAAGATGAATTTGAGAACTCAATTAAAGAATACCAAAAAGAATAAAGGAGAATCTATTCAAGATTACTTCACAAGGGTCTCCCAATTCAAAGAAAAACTAGAATCCATTGGAGACAAACTTGATGAAGATGAACTAGTTATGACTGCTCTTAATGGTCTTACTAGACCTTGGGAATAATTTATCCAAACCATGTGTGCCAGAAAAGAAAGCATGAAGTTTGATGTGGTATGAGAGAATTGCATTCAAGAAGAAGCTAGAGTAGCAAATAGAGAAGCCTTGCTCAAAAAAGATGATCAAGCATTGACCACTCATACCAAGAGAAGAAGGAGTCAATCCAACTTCAAGAAGGATATTCATAAGGAGTCTCAACCTCCACAAAGATTTCAAAAGAGAAGAGGAACTAATCAAAGAAGAGATTACTCATCATTTCAATTTTTCACTTGTCACAAATTAGGACACCTTGCTAGAAATTGTCTTTCAAAGAAGAAAAAGGGTTTCCACCACAGAAAACATCAAGCACACCTAGCAGAAGATGATAGTGAAGAAGAAGAGGAGGAAAGGCCTCAAAAGAAGAAAGCTAAAGTAGTATAAGAAGAAGATGCAGGAGAGTATGTTCTATTCTCTGCACTCTCTGGGTCTGTAACACCTAGAGAAGATACATGGATCATTGATAGTGGTGCTTCAAAGCACATGAAAGGAAAGAAGAAGACTCTTTCAAGACTTGAAGAGAAGACCTCTCCACAAAAGGTATATTTAGGAGATGACTATCAATATCCCATCAAGGGAATTGGTGAAGCAAGCTACAAGCTTGATTCTTGAACTCCATTGAAGATGAAAGAAATCTTATATGTACCAGGTTTAAAGAAGAACTTACTTTCTATCTCAACATTAGATAAGAAAGGCTATAGGGTTGCATTCATAGATGGACAAGTACTCATGTGGCCCAAAGGGAAATCAATTGAGGATGCAATTGTTATTGGTGAAGAGGAAGGAGGGCTATACAAAATCAAGGGTCATCCAGAAGCTTCCCTTGTTCATGAAGCCACTAGCCCCAGTGAGCTATGGCATAGGAGGCTTGTTCACATTAACTACAAAGCACTACCTCATGTGAGCAAGGTAGTTATAGGACTACTAGATTTGAATATTGATCATGATGGCACATGGAAAGGATGTGCAAAAGGGAAGAATATCAAGAACCCATTTCCAAAGAGTGAAACAAAGACTAAAAGTACTTTGGAATTGATTCACTCAGATGTATGTGGACTAATGCCCTACACATCCTTGAGTGGGTATGAGTATTACCTTACATTTATTGATGACTACTCAAGGAAGACTTGGATATATTTCCTAAAGGGAAAAGATGAAGTCTTTGGAAAGTTCAAGAAATTTAAAGCCTTGATAGAAAATCATTCAGAAAAGAAGATCAAAATACTCAAGACAGATAATGGTGGAGAATATAATTCAAAGGATTTTGAATTCTTTTGTAAAGAAGCTGAAATCAAGAGGGAACTAACCAGTCCCTACAATCCTCAACAAAATGGTGTTGCGAAGAGAAATAATAGAACCATCATGGAAGCAGTAAAAACAATGATACATGATCAAGACCTACCTATGTATCTATGGGCTGAAGTAGCAAGGACAACAGTCTATGTGCATAATAGACTATCTCATAGTGCTCTTGAATTCAAGACCCCAGAAGAAGCGTTCACAGGGAAGAAACCTGAGGTAAGCCACCTCAAGATATTTGGATGCTCAGTATATATTCACATACCAAAAGAAAAGAGAACTAAGCTGGATCCTTCTGGAAAGAAGGGAATATTTGTTGGATATTGTGAAGCATCCAAAGCATTCAGAATATACATCCCAAGATTCCATCATATGGAAATTAGTAAGGATGTGACATTTGATGAAGACGCAGCTCTCAAGAGATCTAAGAAGTGCCAGTATGAAGAAGTATATGAGGAAGATGCACCTCCCAGAATTGCAGAGGTTGTACCCACCCGTGAAGATGTAACACCTGAAGACCATGACATGATAGAACCACAAGAACCCCCTACCATAAACATATCAAGAAAGAGAAATCCAGCATGGGCAAGAGACATTATACTAGCAGCAGAAAAGTATGGAGCTCCTGAAGGCTCCATTAGAGTGAGCAAGAAACCAAAGTCATTCTCCAACTATATGGATTTGATGTGTGATCTTGTAGACCAAGAACCTACTAGTTATGAAGAGGCAGTTTATAAGAAAGAGTGGGTAGATGCAATGAAAGAGGAGTACCAGTCAATAATGAAGAATGATGTTTGGGATATAGTTGCCAAACCAAAAGATAAGAGTGTGGTATCCTCCAAATGGATATACAAGATAAAGCATGTTGCGGATGGTAGCATTGAAAAGTATAAGGCAAGGTTTTTAGCCTTAGGATTCTCTCAGAAAGAGGGAATTGACTATGAAGATACATTTTCACCAATTTCAAGGTACACTTCCATTAGAACCATCATGGCACTTGCATTCATGATGAAGTGGGAATTACACCAGATGGATGTGAAGACAGCTTTCCTGAATCGTGTGATTGAGGAGGAAGTGTACATAGAACAACAAAAAGGATTCGAGGTTGAAGATAGAAGAACCCACGTATGCAAACTAAAGAAGGCTTTGTATGGGTTGAAACAAGCTCCTAGAGCTTGGTATGGAAGAATTGACAGTTTCTTGACAAGCTTGGGCTTTACCAAAAGTAAAGCTGATCCTAATCTTTATCTCAAGGTTATGGATGATGAACCTGTCATATTGTTGCTATATGTGGATGATGTATTTTTGACAGGGAATGAGAAATAGATTATCGAGTACAAGAAGAAGCTCTCTTCAGAGTTTGAGATGAAAGATCTCAGATTGATGCACTACTTCCCAGGTCTGGAAGTATGGCAAGGCCCAGAAGGAATCTTTCTCAACTAGGGAAAGTATGCTGTGGAAATTCTAAAAAGATTTGATATGTTGGAATGCAAAGCCATGGACACTCCCATGGATTCCAACCTGAAGCTACTAGCTGATGACTCATCAGAGTTAGTGGATGTGACTCTGTATAGACATATTATTGGGTCACTGATGTATCTGACGAACACCAAGCCGGATATATGCTTTGCTGTGAACACCTTGAGTCAGTATCTAGTGGAACCTAGACGTGTTCACCTGATAGATGCAAAACATGTAATGAGGTACCTAAAGGGTATGATAGACTTTGGTCTATGTTATCTTGAAGATCATGATTTCAGATTGTATGGATACACAGATGCTGATTGGGAAGGAAGTGTATCAGATAGGAAGAGCACATTGGGAGGATGTTATTGTCTGGGATCTGCCATGATCTCGTGGTTTAGTAAGAAGTAATCTAGTGTGGCTCTCAACACAACTGAAGTGGAATATATTGCTACTTGCTCTGCTAGCTGTGAAGCGATATGGCTTCGGAATCCGTTATCATGATTGTTTGAATTAGAGATGGAACCAACTGTGATCCTGTGTGACAACCAAAGTTATATCAAGATGACAGAGAATCCAATATTCCATGATAAGTCAAAGCTCATAGGAATCCGATATTTTTAGATACGAGATATGGTGCAGAAAGGAGCTATAAAGCTCGATTATGTGAGCACTGATGTACAAGTTGCTGATATATTGACCAAACCTCTGTCTTAAGTAAAGTTTGAGTATTTTCGAGACAAGCTTGGTGTAGTTCAAAATGACCCTCCTCTAAAGGGGAGTGATATGGTCGATGATGATATGTGGATACTGGTATCGATGTAGATACCTATATCGATGATGAGTTTGCCTACATCGACGGTAAGGTCGATGATGTGGATACCTGTGTCGATGATGTGGATACCTGTGCCGATGATGAGGATACTTGTATCGATGATATGGATACCTGTGTTGATGATAAGGATACTTGTATCGATAATGAGGATACTTGTGTTGATGATGAGGTTACCTATTCTAATGATGAGGTTGTCGGTTATGACGATGAGGTCGATGCATGGTCCTTCGACTTTGTCTAAGTGGATGAGGAGGGATTGTATTATCCCTGGAATTCTGTCCCTGAATAGATCCGTAGACAAATGTCTTTGAGAAGTGGTCCCTAGTGGACGAGAGGTATTGTATCATCCCTGGACCTTGGTCCCTAAATAGATCCGTAGATAGATGTATTCGAGAAGTGGTCCCTAGTGGACGAGAGGGATTGTATCATCCCTGGACCTTGGTCCCTAAATAGATCCGTAGACAAATGTCTTCAAGAAGTGGTCCCTAGTGGACGAGAGGGATTGTATCATCCCTGGACCTTGATCCCTGAATAGATCCATTGACAGATGTCTTCGAGAAGTGGTCCCTAGTGGACGAGAGGGATTGTATCATCCCTGGACCTTGGTCCCTGAATAGATCCGTAGATAGATGTCTTCGAAAAGCGGTCCCTAGTGGATGAGAGGGATTGTATCATCCCTGGACCTTGGTCCCTGAATTGATCCATAGACATATGTCTCCGAGAAGTGGTCCTTAGATGAAGAGCAGACTACATCGTCCCTAGATATGATATGGTGTCTTAAAAGGATAAGGATTGTATCATCCTTGGACTTATGTCCTAAAGTGAGCAGGATTGATCATCTTGTAATTAGATCATGTGTATTGCAGAGTATGCTGATATGATGATGCTGTTGATCGAGAGGATCCAGATGTTGATGCTGTTGATTGAGAGGATCCAGATGTTGATGCTGTTGATCGAGATGATACAGATGTTGATGTTGTTGATCGAGAGGATCTGGATGTTGATGTTGTTGATCAAGAGGATCCATATGTTGATGCTGTTGATCGAGAGGATCCAGATGTTGTTGCTGTTGATCGAGAAGATCCAGATGTTGATGTTGTTGATCAAGAGATCCAAATGATGATGTTGCTATAGCTGTTCAAGTGCTGCAGAAGATGAAGATCCAGTATTGAAGATCTTGAAGATGTTCCAGTAACTGTTTGAGTTACTGATGATGTATGAAGAAATATTCCAATGATTTATATATGTATCATCTATCATGTAGTTGATGACTCCTTTCTCCTGTAGATGTTGTTATAATATCCTTCTCGTTAAGGGGGAGTGTTGAAATATTGTAACTTCTAAGAATATTATATTTGTACTTTATTATTCCAGAGATGTTTAATTCCTCCATGGAGACCCTATTGCATATCCAGAGATGTTTATTCCTCTGAGAGAATGTGGTAACTAGGGTTATTAGATCTCCCTTGTGGGGTCAGCCCTGATTTAGTTGTTTAGGGGTTATTAGACTCTCCTAGGATAAGTCAGCCCTGTTAGGGTGAAAAGTCAGTTAGGAGTTGAGTATAAATAAAGGAGGTGTGTTCCTCATTTAACTCACTCATTCACTCACTTGTGATTGGTGCATAGGAGAGAGAGAGGTCTGCATAGGAGGAGAAGGAGCTATTGTTTGGGACTACATCTTTGTATTGGTTGATTATCTATATTGAGGAAATCTTTGCTAGGTTTTCTACCCCATGAGGGTTTCCCAGGGTAAATCTTTGTCTATCTTGTGATTTTGTTTCTTTCAGTCATCTTGCTTGTGAAATTAGGCTAAACTTAACAGCATCCAAGCTTACTATTTCTTGAGGACAAGAAATTTCGAGTGGGGAGGATTGTTATAATGTCCTCTTCCGCTTGAGCACTAGATATTGACCTACTAACCTATGCACAATTCCAATAGGTTCGAGCAGGTAATGTTAACAAGGGGAATTAAGTAATGTCTAATGTCACTTTGGATAGAACACATATTATTAGTGGTGATATTAAGTCATTAGTAAAAAAGGGGTCACTTAAATATTATAAAGTCAAACACTTATTAAAGTGACATAAATAATTAAAAGCTGGAAAAAGGGTCAATGAAGAAATACAAGAAGGAAAAGGAAAAATGCTCCTCATTTCTCATTATTCATCTAGAGAAATCAATTTTGAGAGATCTGTAATATTTTTGGGTGTTGAGGAAAAAAACCCTTGACCAACATCGAGTTCGATGGTGGAACTTATCCATCCTAGCCGATATAGAGGGTAGGTCATCCATATCTACCATTGTGCTTCATCTCAGAAGAAGATCGATTAGTTTTGGGCAAAGATCGAGATTTATTGTAGTTGGGCACATTCTCATTCTTGGGAATTGATATTGAAGGGATATATTGTTAGGGAAGAGCATAAATATTTTGGAATCTTGAATACAAGAGGGTGCTTATTGTTGTTGGGCGTTTCATTCACAAGTAGCTAAAATATAAATCAAGAGATCAAGTTACATAAAGGATGAATTCTAAGAAGGGCGCATCAATTGTGGATTATTGAAGAAGGGTGCATCAACCAATAAAATGATACGATCGAATATTTGGAGAAGCAACGATCTACTTACAAAGGTTGCGTGTTACTTGTAGAGGTTGTGGGTTCTTTAATTTAGACAGTCATTTCTCAAAGCTTGAGCACTAGGAAATTTGTGGGTATGTGTGTGAGGCTTCCTCTTTCTAGCAAGATAAAAAAAATCAAGTGGGAGGATCGTGATCTACAAAGGAAGGGAGCACTTCATCTCTACTAGGTTGTGACAACTTCCTAGGCATCATACCTTCATTATTTGGAAAATAAAGATCAATGTGGGGCTTTTGTAGTTGCATGAAGTGACTTGGAAATTCACTTACCTTCAGAACAACCTTGAATAAGCTAGAAGGACTTATGCTCATACATTTAGTTTATATATATCTATTTTCTATTAGCAAGTTAAGCTTGTGGGTAACATCTATAGTAAGAATGAATACATTTCAGTGTCTTGGATTAGCAAAACAACTCAGATATGTACTTGGGAGTTCTATGCATGTGTTTATATTCCGATAAATCATTTTGTTATAAATACTTGTTGGTTAAGTCATTCTCAATTTACTTTTGTGATTGAAATATCATTATCAAATTTGGACATATGCCAATTTATGTAATTTAATGCAAAATCGTATGAAACTACAAGAAACAAGTACTTTGATCCTTTAAAACACAAAAAACAAATTAGATCTACTTGGAAAAACGCAGTAGCATTAGGTGATAATCTTACACATGCCTAGATTCACCAATTCATACTGCATGGACAAGTTGTGTGTCTTGCACTAGTTTCCTAAACTTCTGCTATTGATCAAATAAATTTTCCAATGCGACCACTCTTTTGGGCATGAAGTTCCCTTTGAAAGTATTAGCCTATCCCTCATCCCTTTTCAGGTTGTCCCGGTGCTCATCGCCATCTATGATAGAGCCTTTAAAAGTACCTTCATCTGTTAGGAAGTCAATAATCTGTTGATTATCATTAGACACTCTCTTGTTGGTCACATTGTCAGGAATAGAAGTCCTGAAAAGACGTTCAATGGTAAACTTGTCATTCAAACTAATCAGATGTGAAGTTGTATTAGCTAATAGATCTACATCAACATTCATTGAATGAGGAATATAATTAATATTAAAAGCTTCAAATTTTAAATTCAAATTCCATACCACTATTTGATAGCCTCTCAGATGTGGATATAAAGAATGTATGGTGTTTCTAACCTATTTGAAAACAATTTTTGAATCACCAAAATCCTTCAAATATTTTATTTTAAGATCGATAGCTTTTCTTAGGCCTTCGACTAGGTATTCATACTCAATGGTATTATTGGTGCATTCAAATTATAAACTATAGGAGAGTTGAGTTTTATGTCTCCGATGATCAACAAGGACACAATTGGCCCATGTGCTTTCCTAGTTTTTTGAGCCATCGAAAAATAAACTCCAAAAACAAGAATCTACACTATCGTTAGAGTCTATGTCAATACCTAGATTTATGTCAATGCCCAACTCTAATATGTCACAAACGTTCTCATCATTTTGAGAAAAATTAAGGAGATCAAACTGGGTATCTGATTCATGATTAATGATCTCAGTCTGATAAAATCCCCATTTAGTTTCCATGCAGTAGTTCCCCAAGATAGATTGCGTAAAATTGACAGGTTCATTGCATCGTTCTAACTCCGTGACAATGTTTTTCATGTGTGGCTCCCTATCCAAACTAACCCGATTCAACTTATTCTGATAAGGGAGCCACAAGCCAGACCAATTGGTGGTGAAATATCCTTGCAACTCGTTCGACCAGTCTCTGCTGAGTAACAAACCATATTCCTCAGGAATCTCAACCATAACTATGTCAATAAATTGATAGGATATTGTGCTAATATGATTAGAACATTCTTCAATTAACTAATCATTTCAACATTAGAACTATCAAGTTGTATAATCCTATAAGGGCATGGGATTGCTTGACCATTAATATTCTTTCATACTGAATAAGGAACTAGATTGGAGGAAGCCCCATGATCAACTAGACAGTTATGAACATTGTAATTATAAATTTCAAATGTTAGCAAAAAAGGTGCGGTCTGAGATTTGGATTTACCTCCAAAGCTAGCTTCATTAATTTCTTTGTCCTTCCCAACATTAGGTTGTTTCCCTTTCTTTTCTTTGGTTGGTGTGGGTTGTGGTTATACAGTGAAACCAAAGGCTTCCATCAAGTGTTTCCTTTGTTGAAACATGTTGCACATTTCAAAATGAGAGATATTTTCCTTACTTTTCTTGATATCCTCCATGACACCATATCCTATGTTATGGCCACTTTCTACACTTCTTGATGTTTTGGAATCCACTTGTGAATTAGTTGAACCCTTGGTGTTCATAGGGGCATTGTTTTCTATTACTTACTCTAACTGATGGTTTTCTGAGTTGTAGCAGTACTTGGTGCTTTCTGTGGTTGTTTATCAATGGTGTTAATTTTGAAAGGGACTATTTTGTTTTACACCTTCTCAGCGAGATTGCTCTTCTTAATGAATTCAATTGCCTTAGGAGTTTTGTTGATAGGACCTTTACTTCTCAATGCATAGTTTGCAAGGGAAGTTTGCACATTCTGAATTTCAGCTGTATCTTCTTCATAATCATCTCCCAAGTTAGAATCCTAGTCTCATAATAACATTGTGGTATCTTTAGCATCTTCATCTGTTTTATAAACCTTTTGTTGTTCTGCCTCTTCCTCTTCATCTAAGGCTTGTTTCTCCAATAGTTGATTTACTATTATGCCATTTCTCCACAATGATACCAAGCATAATGAGATAGTGGTCCATGGTAAAGTGATGTCTTCTAAATCCCACTCGACCTTTAGCCTGCTTACCTTTGCTTTCTAGACATACACTGATTTTCTTTTCTAAAATAATACTATAAAGCTTGGCTAAGAAAGGCCTAACCATAATGGTCCGATAATTAGAGGGGTTATTTTTATCACCACTTTTAAATATAGGAATAATGAGGCTCCGATTCCAAGGATTAGGGAAACCTTGCTTGACCACTAGATTGAAGAGTTTGTGGATGTGAGGAATGAGTTCTGACCCTCCAATTTTTAAGATTTCTGCTTGGTATCCTTCAAAGTCCTTATCTTTTCTATTTGCCAAGCTCTTAAACTCGAAATCATTGTCTTCTAACGAGAAAACTACTTATGTTGTAAGGAGGGTTTGAATGTTATCAATGACATCCAAGGATTCATAAAGATTTTTAAGATAGGAATTCCAATATTCCAAAGAAATCCTATTAATATCTTTAGTTTTACTAGTTAAAATTTGCCTCTATAATTTCTTAGGAGCTACCTTAGACATGTGTAAACGATTTTCTTGTTTTTTTAATTTATATAGTGCATTTTTTTCCTTTTAATTAGGGATTTGTATCTATTTATCTTGTCAATTTTTAGAGACTCTTCAATAGCTTCCTTGATGGGTCTTCTTGCATTTTTACATTCTTTATCATACCAGGGGCTGGTTCTTTGATTTTTATCTTTACTCGAAAATTCGATGGAGAAATTGTTAATGGAAGATGAGAGGACCGTATAAAAATTATGATAGAGGTATTTTATAATGTCCATACTTGATAGATGAAACAAGTCATTTTTAACTGATTTAAATGAAAAGATCATCCTTATTTCTATCAAAGATCAGGTATTTTTGACTCTGAGAATTTTCTTCTGTGGGATCAATGTGCAAGTAAAAAATGAGGGTTACAATTAGAGGTCTATGATCCGAGTTTGGCTTGTGGTCATTTAAAATGTCTAGATTTATCATTCTATTGTATAAAGGGATATTAGATATGACATAATCTACCACACTATTTCCAAGCATATGAATAAAAGCCATATGGCTAGAATTAGGCCATTTCATTAGACAGTTACACATTATAATATCTTGAGTGCTACAGAGCTTGACTAGCTCAGAGCCGAATAAATTTTCACTTAGATCTGTAGATTTTCTTTTGTACCGGTAGTAATAAATGCTTAGAAGAATAACTTGTTTACTCAAATTTCGAGTGTCAAAGTGACCATGAAGTGATTCAATAAGAGGATATTTCCTTCATTCCTTAGAATGCGAATATCATTTTCTAAGTCATTGTAAGCATAGTTTTGATCTATATTGCTTTTCTTATAAAAATTAGAATTAACCGGGAAAAATAACATATTGCTATGTAGGTTATTTAGAATTAATGTCTCAAATATCTACTAAAATATACTGGTTGTGAGGGTCTTCCTTATAGATCTTAGCATGGGGGGAGATGTTTTCCCTAATGTAACAAGATATACCTCCAATTCCTCTACGACAAGATCACTTGTTCTAGATTGACCATAGGACAAATACTTCTATGTTAGGAACCTTAGATTCCTTGTGCTCCTAGGTTTCAATAAGAATAATAATATCAATTTCACTAGGGATTCAACTTAAATTGAGTCCTTTGTTCCATGGGAAGCCTCAATAATTCCAAGAGAGGATCCTGAGTGTCTCGAGTTGCTATTTATTATTGTCTGTTTGGTTTGTGTCTTGAATAACAAATTTTTATTTCTAATTAATGCCCATTTTCCTTCCTTCCTATCTTCATTTACCTTTTGAACCTCCTTTCTAAATTTGGCTTGGTCTTCTAGAATGAGATCTTCATTTAAATGAATATTCTCAATCCTTTTAGAATGGGGGTTTTGCTGAGTATGCCATATTTACGGTCATTAGAGCTAACTTTTACCCAGATCATCATTTATTTATTCTTATTTAATTTCCTCAACCTATTTGCTTATATGAGGAAGGTTGTTTCAATTTGTAGCCTATTATGCAGTTCTACCTTGACTACGACTAACATATCCTCTCTTTCCTCTTCTTTTAAACAAAAAATTGCTAGGTTCAAAGCTCGTTCATTGTGCTCTCTCATTTTTCATGGTCTAATTCTAACAACTTATTCATTTCCTCCTTAATGGTTTGATATCTAATTGACCTTCTAGACTATTTAGGGCTATATTTAGATAGTTACTTTTTCTTCTATAATCATGTCCTTCAATTTAATATTTGTTTGACGAATCAACATCTCATTGTTGGGTTGACTGTTTGGTTTCTTGGCTTTGTTTTTCCATTGCATGTAATCTAGTCTCCATCATCTCCATTTTATTTTCCATCATTTTTACCTTATTTTCTATTTGTTTTTGAATCTTGTCTTCAAAGGATGCAAATTTGTTATCGAGCATGGATGTAATTTTCTTTTCCATCATGGATCTGCAAATTTATTATTAAGCATGGCAGCCAAATTATTTTCAAGCATGACTACAAATTTATTTTCAAGCATGGCTTCCAACTTTGTTTGAAGTTTAGCATCTCTTTCTTCTCTACTTTTCTCTATTGAGTCTATATGATCACAAAGACTTTGTAGGGTACTTGTGCTAGGTCTCGCTTTCACAGTTTTTGGTATATGCAGTGAATTGATCATATATATATATATGAGAAAATAAAAAAGGATGAAGAAAGGAACATGTGCACCTCATTTTTAGTTTGTTGTGAAAATGCTCATAATCTTTGTGTGCCTTAGGTATCAAAAGATGCTCTAATCGCATATTGGTTCAATAGGCTTACAACAGTAAGAGAACTTTGTCGATTAAATGACTTGGTGAAACACGATCATAAAAGTTCTGAATTGACCTTTTAATTTGTTCGATCTATTGGACCCTATAGAAACCATTAGCTTGAATAGATCCATAGAAACTAGGTCTCTAACATGAGTTCTATTGATATCTCATAATTCCTCTGTGTAAATCCTAGATACCTCTGCGTGTAATGGTTTGAATTTGCTTGAATGTATTTGATTGATCTATGAATTCAATTTGCTTCATGACAACAGAGCTTCAATACATATTTTGACTTTGTTGGATCTTCATGAAACCCTTAGCTTTGAATAGATCACTTGAATATATTTGCGGAAACTAGGTCTCTAGTGTGAGTTCTATTGATATCTATGTGGGAATCCTAAATATGCAATTCTATATCATTTCAATCAAAACAAAAAGACACATTCTTCATAAAAGATTTGACCATTTTTCGTGAATAAGTAAACATTCTGGAACCTTAGAGTTCATCTAGTAAAAGGAAGCTATAGCCTCCCTATATCAATACAATGGATAATGATAAATCTATAGCACTTCCAAAATATAAGTTGAAGTGTGTACCAACTATCATAAAAGCCTCTCGAAGAACCAAACAATACCACAAGATATTTGCTCCCTAAAAATGATATATAAATAACTAATGAGAAAAAATAAAACCCTTTATAATACAATTATTAACCTAACAAAAAATTAATGATGAATTATATTAATTTAATGAGAACTCATTATAACCTTTTCTTTTAAAACCTAATAACTACATGATCAATGACTGGAGATGGTTGCTTCAGCGTATGGAAAAGCGTATTGATCACTGGTCTTATAGACTATTGTCAATAGGAGGTCGGCTTACATTGGTTAAAGTTGTGTTATCAACCATCCCAGTATATTGGTTTTCATTGCTAGAAGTGCTTGTTTTTAGTATGAATTCTATCATGAAACTTTTATTCAATTTTCTGTGGTCTGGGAGGAATGAGCAATCAAATTGTGTGCTGGTCAGTTGGGATAGGTTATCTCGGCCTGAAAAATTTGGAGGATGGGGCATAAAGGAATTGAGGCTTTTCAGTATGTCTCTGTGTCTCAAAATATTATGGTGTGGTGTTTTTGGGAATACTCTATGGTCAAAAGTTTTGCATGATAAGTATATAAAATCTGATCCTCTCAGCTGGATGAGAAAAGAAAAAAGGATAACTGGTCAAATGTCTCCAATCTGGAGAGGTTTCTTAAAAGTTTATGATTGGATTGCATCGGGGGTTTGCTGGCAGGTTGGCTCGGGTTCTAATGTTCTGCTCGGGGTGGATCCTATCCTTGGGATAGAGGATTCCTTTTCCTTGTCAAATGATCTGTTATTTTTCCTAAACAGTTTGGGTTTTTACACCTTGGATTCAGTATTCAATTGGAGCTTTTCTACGGGGGAGAATAGATGGTTTGCAGCTGTGGATATTGGTCTATCTGGAAACTGGGCTTTTGAATGGACATGCTATATAAATTCCCTTGATTCTGCAGGTATGTCTTTATCTGGGGTCAGTGATAAAATTGTGTGGAATGGTAACTTAAAGAATGGTACTGTTATAGCTAAGATTGCTTATGAAAGGTTGATTCAAGAAAGATGCATTTATCCTCAGCACTGGTGGTACAGTAGGATTTGGAAATGGTCCTTTTCCTTTAAAAATTAAATGTTTCTTGTGGTTTGTCTTAGATGGGAGCCTCAAAACATGGGATACTTTGATAAAGAGAGGATGGGTGGGACCAAATTGGTGTTGTTTATGTAAATCTGATATGGAGTCTATTACACACCTTTTTGTGAATTGCAAGTTCATGCAAACAGTTTGGAACTTGTGTTGTTCAAACTTGAATCTACATTATGTCTGGGGTGGTGAGGATTTTGGCCAATGCTTGCTGAACTGGGTCCGAGAGGGGAAGTCTCCACTTTATTTACCCATTTTTATCTCATGGAACATTTGGTACACTCGAAACTGTGTTTTATTTCAAGAAAAAATCCCAGCTGCTGATATGTGTGTTTTGACTGTTCTCAAGTTACTGAAGACTTATCCTTGGGAGAATAGTGCTTTAAGAGAGCTTAAATCTAGTGTTTTTTCTTTTAATGTCTCTCAAGCGGTCTTATTTTTCGATGGAGCAACACAAGCAGGGATATATGCAGCAGGAGGGGTAATCTATTTAAATGAGGATCATTATTTTTCTCTTCGTCTAAATGGAGGAAGGGGGATGAATATGAAGGCATAATTATTGGCTCTTTGGTGCGTCTTGAAGGTGGCAAATATTTTTGGTCTTGTAAATCTGAAGGTTTATGGCGATTCCCGAGTAACTATAAAATGGGCCTCAAATGAATTCTGCCTTATTGTTTTGGCTCTGTGGCATTGGTGTGTGAGGGCCAGGAATAAGATCTCCAGGTAGGTGGATATATCCTTTGAACATACATACAGAGAGCACAACTCTTTTGTTGATCACCTTTCAAAGAAGGCTCTTGTTGGTTCTGAAGGAGTCTTATTTTGGGAGGAATGGTTCGAGTCTTGCTTGCTAGATCAAGGAGATTTCTATATTTTCTAGCTTGCCTTTTGATATTTTGAATCTGGTTTGTTTTGTAATTTTGAAATCAGGGATATGAGAGTATCTTAGACATTTTTTTTGTAAATTTTGTTTATCCTAGCTATCTTGATGTATATGGAACCTCTGAGTTTCATGGACAGTCATTGTACTATTTGATTCAATTTTTGAATAACAATAGTATGTTTTTTTTCCGCTGAAAAAAAAAAAAAACCACTCTTAGTGATAAATTATTAATAACTTAAACATTAAATTAAAATGATAAAAGATACAATATTCTATTATACTACTCAAATATGTATGTGTTAAAATTCAACGATAATCAAACACCCTTCCCTCACACAAATAAATAACTTTAATATGCACATAGATTTAAATTTAAACTACATTAATGATAAAACCCAACCCCAATAATTAACTTGAAATTAGATTGTTTGTATGAGAACACCTCATCCCAAATATTAATCGACTTATAATCATATTCAATCTCTTAATGTATTTATTGATTTTCCAAATAATAATTAATAAATTAATTTTGCATGGAAGCATTACTCTATTGTCGTCTCACCCAGGGTTGGAATTTGGATTCATCATTGCCCGTTATGAAGCTTTTATGAGAAATTAACCATAGGATAGTGAAGTTTTAATTAAAAAAATACCCTTCCATAATAAGATTTTAAGTTAAAAACTACTCATTAAAGATTGTTTCTAATTACAATAAATTGAGACAAAATTCTGCATTATTTTACTATGTTGAAATTCATTTTTTTAAAAACTAAACTATGCTTAAAAACTTAATTTTCAAGTTTTGATAAAAATGAAAATTCAACATGGTTATTTAATTCAATTATAAATTTTAATGAAAAATGTTGAGTGTTCAACTTGGTACAATACATAAAACTATAAACATAAACCTATGTAAAATTATAGGGTTACTGATTATTTAAATTTTTATAACAAATGATTAATTTCAAAGTACTATAGTTTGATTGCGTGTTGTACTTCGGCTTTTCTAAATTCAGGGCCATCACTGCATGATATGATGCACACCTTCCAACAAGTGACTTCAATACCAGTCTGAGCACAAATCTAAACTTCACAAAATTCAGATTTGTGCTTCCAGCTTTAGACTTATGGGTTTAGATAAAAAAATCTACGATTTGAATTTTATTTTAATGATAGATCTCTACTAACCGGAAGTTTCCTTCTTAAACACAGGAATTCCACTTGATTTACACAGGTAAATAAGGGATCGTTGATATTGTATATTGATCAACAATTTACAAACTGATGAATGTATTTCAATATGCGCCAAAGATCTCTAAAGTGTATTTGATATCTCTAAAGTGTATTTGATATCTCAAAGAGCGTTGGGTGTTCCTAAATAAATGCAAATGCATGGATATTGAAAGTCTAAATGTTCATAGTTGTATGCCTTGTACATTTTTTTTATTACGTAAATGAACATAGCCTATATGTCAACATGACTTATTTGCAACTTGTTAGAAGTTTTTGTTTGTTTTTGTCGGAGTTCGTATCCAATACTTTCTTTTCTATTAAATCAGTATTTTCAAACAATTTTGTGCAGATCTCTCCTTCCATTTGAAATTGAAATTAGATCAGCAACATCTTTTCTCATCCAAAAAAACTTGTATTTTGATATTTAAATTAATGAATCAAAGAATACAAAATACTATTTGTAATTTATAAAAAAAAACTACTTTTGAAATTGAGAACAACATCATCTATTTTCACATGGAAAAACATGTATCTTGATATTCAAATTAATGAATAAAAAAATACAAAATACTATACATCATCTTGTAGCTCACAAAAGACTACTTCTAGAACTTATGATCTATGTACAACCCCATATGAATTGATACTCCAAAATAATTGCATCTCTAGACTGGAAATGCTATAACTCTATATCCTTTTTCATCCATTGATAAAGAGAAATACAAGAAAGGAAAATTTCAATCATGAAAAAACTTTATCCAAAACACTTCAAAGAGCCTTGGTCAACCACAATTGTAATAGTCTTCAAAGAATAGAACTCCTTCCTCTAGATTTAATGATATTTTGGATATGGAAGAAGTGAACTAAATAAAGACAAAAGAAACTCTTCCATCTTCCCAATAAATTATGACTTTTGAGTCACCCACAATTTGTAGAGTATAAATTCCTTTAAGGAGAAAAAAATAAAGAAGTACCCAGAGTGCCATAAATTTATACCTTGTATTGATACCTTCACCACAACCCATTCACATTTTGTAGAAATGACCATCCATACCTTTAAAGTCGTGCCATCTCCAAATTTCCTATCCTATGAGGCTCCATCAAAATGACCTATAAACATACTATCATGTAGGAGGTCTAAGTGTTCTAATTGTCCTAGACTTTTTCTCCCTTTTCACCTCATTTAAAACATCAATAGATTATGAACTAACTCTAACAATATTTTTAAGGGTATTCTCAAACATTATCGGGTTCCTCTGCTTCCAAATACTCCAACTCAAAAAGATAGACATTTCTTTAAAGCTTTTACTCATGGAGTGCCATCTTTTGAGATTTTGTTCAAAGGAGAGGCTATCCCAATGACCTATAATTTTGAATTTTATTTTAACCTCTTCCCAAACAACAGTTGTAAATGATCAATGTACCAACAAATGTTCAACTGATTCTTCACCCTTAAAACATAGTAGGCATATGTTAGGACCACATCCTCCCCTTTTTAAATAGTTATCCCAAATGAGAATTTCATTTTCTAACACTAACCAACTAAACAATTTTATTTTAAGAGGAAAGAGCCATCTCCACATCTCCGTATACCACCATTTTTCTTTAGTGATTGAATTTGTAAAGAAAATGGATTCATACACCAATTTTGCACTCAAGTCACCATTTTGTTCATTCCAGAAAATGGATTCATACACCAGTTTTGCACTCACATGAACATTTTGTTCATTCCAAGACCAATATAACTAATCCTCATTTTTGGATAGCATTAACCCCATATGAACTAAGCCTTTAATATAATTATTCCATTCAATATCCATAGGAGGCTCCAATTCGAGATCGGTAGCTTGTAACCAGCTATTACCAAACTGAGCTAGCTATTCCCAAACCGGGACTTGTTCTTTAGCGCATAAGCCAACACGCAAATACTTTTTTCTCTAAGGATCTCAATTAAATCGAAAGTTTAAAACCATCTTCACTACCAATAATAGGATCTTCCCCAACTAAAACAAATGTCCCTTTACCAACTTTCCAAACCAACCAATCTTTTAAATGAGAAAATACATCAAGAAAGCCTCTCCAAAAATTTGACTTGTTCTTTAGCTATTTAGATTCAGTTATGATTGATTCTACTAATGTAAGATTCTTAATGTATTTTGATTTCAAGACATCACTTCATAAGCCATTTCCAAGTAACTCTCTCCAAAAATATTTTAGGACTAGAGTTTATATGAACCATAAGATATTTTTAAGTCCCCAACCTCCATACTTTTTTGGAGTTGTTATCCTTTCCAATTTTTCCAAATGAACCCCTTCCTTCTCTTTCTTACCAGTCCATAAAAAAACTAAAAACCTTCTTTTTTATTATAGTGAGAATACTCTTATGAGATTTTGGAACTTTTGCAAGAGAACCAATATACAAGAATATTGTCAAAACTGATTTTGCTAGGGTCAAGCTACCACCAAGACAAAGCCACATGTAACACCAAATACCAATCCTATTTTAAAGTTTTTGGATTAGCCAAAAATAGTCTTGCTTGGAATAATTATTTGGCTTTGATAAGTATCCCAGATAATTCAAGCCTTTTTCAATAGGCTTTATGTGGAAAGGAAAGATCCTTCTTAGCTGAACCAAGAAGTCTTAATGTGAGACATTTGAATGGAAATTTTATTTAGTAATGTTCACTTCCATTCAATTTTTTGAATAAAATAAGTCCAAAATAACTTTGAAATCCTGCCACTCTTCCAGAATTCCTAAACCAAATAAGAGAGAATCATGAACAAATAAGACATGAGTTAGATGATGGATAACACAAATTTTAACTCTTTTTACCTTACATTCTCTTTTTTCTTTATCAATGAGTCTACTAAGCCCTTCCATAATGAGTAATACAAGTAAATGAGATAGAGGAAACCCCTTCCTAAACCTTTTGAAGCCTCTAAAAAATATTGAAGGTTCCCCATTAACTAGAACAACACAACTCATTGAATGAACACAAGCCATGATCCAATTTGTGGCCTCTAGACTTAGGGAAATTTGTAAAAGTGCAAGTCTCAAGAAAGTCCATGAGACATTGTCATATGCTTTTGGCAAGTCAAGTTTTAAAATGAGATAGCTCAACTTCTTCATCTTGATAGAATGAAGACTCTTTCCCGTGCCACTCCAATGGAATCCAAAATGTCTATTTCTTAAAATGTCAAATTGATCTCTAGAGATACACTCATATAGTATATATTTTAATATAAAGAAAATGACCTTAGCTATGATTTTATAGACCAGGTTACACAAAGCTATGGGCCTTTAAAGTCATTGTAAGAGGTAGGATTTACAAATTTGGGAATCAATGCTATAAAATTAGAATTTAGAGCTCCAGATACATTGCCTTGGATGCTAGATTCTTCAACTAACTTCAAAAAGCCAGGACCAAGAATGTCAAACTCTACTGTCCAACCATTTGGACCATGGCTCTTTTCTTTTGTGAAACCTTTTAACACAGATTAAATTTCAATGAGGGAGATTGGGTTAGCAACACTTTTTTCCTCTTCAACTGAAAAAAGCTTGGAAAATATTGAATAACTTTCATCTAATCTCCTATATTAAGTTACACTCTCTAGAAAGTGCTTCAAGGTGTAAAGGATCAACCTCCTCCAAATTAGATGAAAGTTGAGATGTATTTTCATTTTCTCATGAAATATTTTGTTAATTTGAGTTTTCTTTTCATTTTTATCATCATTCCTAATTTCTAGCTCATGGTAGCATTGCCAACTTCTTTCACTACTTGGTGATCCAATCCTGCCCTAACATTGACATTACCTAGACTTCCTAGGATTTCATAGGGTTGTAATGAATTCCATTCCATCTCCATTTGGAATCTTTTCAAGGTCCGTTATCTTTCTTATATAGCTATTTTTAAGTCACATTTAATTCTAGAGCTTCCTTTCCTTTCCCATGGAAATATTTTCCATGATTCTAAACCACATAATATATCTACATATTGTAATATCTTATTCCACCATTAGAAAATTCTTTGTGAATGGAATTTCATCACTTATTCCCATTATTTATACATACTTTGTTGGTTCATAGCTTGCAACTCTTCAAATATGCGTAGACGTGTCCACAAGGATGAATTACACCTCACCTATATGATATGCAAAATCCTCTATTTGTTGGTTTGTTTCATGTTATTTACCTTTTGATCTTGATCCATGTTTCCATTAGCTATAATTGCTACTTGGATGTAAACAAACAACTACAGTGATCATGACTCCCACTTATCTTATGTACATGCCATTTCAAATTCTTGTCCTTGTCACCACGCCCTTGGAGATTCCCCGCTATAATTTCTAACACTATGGAAAAGAATCCCATGAGTGATCCTCAGCCATATATCTTGGATCCCAAAACAATCTCAACCATTCATGGCAGGGTCATGTATCTACCACCTTTACCTTTAGTAATTTCTACAATAAATCTCGGCCATGGATCTATTTTGCAAGATGGACTCTTAGTCATTTGTGGAATTTACCTTCATGATAAGACTTGATCATATTGATTTACATGAACAATCATGAATGATTGATCTAATTTACACATTTTAATCTCAACCATTCACAACAATGCCCTGTGCAATAAGGCCCAATCGCCTCTTCTTGCATGAATGGTCATGATTGACTTATCTAACATGCACGATTTAACCCCAACCATTCATAGTAACATCCTAACTCATGATCACCTTATTTTGCATGAATGGTCAATATATAAATATCTAGTTAGTTGGATTTAATTTCAATCGTTCATGGTGAAAAACCCCAAGTTAGGTGCCAAACATCTTGATTTGCATGAATTGTTAGGATTTTATTCTTTGGTAGGTTCTTGTGCAAGGACGTTCATATGTAATAATTGGATTTGATTTATTCGGTATGGTCCATTAGTGCAATGACCCCTCTTGTTAAAGCATTGTCACTTTCATTTGTGTAGACAATTCACATTTATAGATCTAATGATCCTTATTTGATCTTATCCATTAGTTAGCCTTTAAATCTCAAACAACATTGTGAACCCGACAATTTACACCCAAGATTTTGTTAGTTAATAGAATGGGGATTTTCACTAATTCCAATTGTTTTCCCAAATTTTCCTTGAACAAATCTACGATTCTTGTTAATAACCATAAGATGTACTTCATATCTCTATTAAACACCATTTAGAAATTCTTAACCACAAATTTCTTAGAGGCATTTTTTCAAATACTTAGCTTGCAACTTGTGATTTCCCCAAATTTTCATAAAATCAACCTTGAATTTCAAACATTTTTACTTCAACTCCCCTCCATGTTCTATCCAAATATTCAAACAGTAATTTAATATTTTAATTAGATCCCTGAACTCAACCATTGTAGGTTCCAACACTATTTTCCCAAAAAAATTCATATAGATTTTGTCAAACACTTTGTGTGCAAAATTCATGAGTTCTTCATGTAGTAGCTAATTCTATCCCATGCAACCTCAATGATACAATCGAGTGCTCTGATACTACTTTGTCACATTGCTATCCATCCTTCTAGATATAGGAGGGGATAGTTATGGATTTTGTTAGGAACCCATGTCTTTACTTTGTTAGTATATTGTTGTTGGACGCATATGCTTTGTAAGTCGTCCTGTAGTATTTGTTGATCCATAGTTTGTGTTATTGTTGTTTGGAGCATATGCTTTGTAAGTCACCCGTAGTATTGTTGATCCATAGTTTGTATTGGCCCATGGTTTTGACCCATAGTATTGGCGCTGAGAATTAGTATATAAGTGTGTGTTGAGGCCTAGGAAGGCACCATGAAGTTATTTGTATTGAGCTTGCTCAAAGGAGGTTACCCCCTCGAAGTGGCCTGCGATCAATAAAAGTGATTTTGAATTCTGTTATTTCTTCTATCTCGTGTATTTTCATTAATCAATTGTTGCAGGTTCTTCACATCTGGTATCATAGCACTTTCTTGGGCTCATTGGGTGGAATTTATGCCAAATTTTTTTTTGCCTCTATTGCAAATTCGGATCTGGGAATAATCCCTATCCGCTTAATTGTGGGAAGTACTTTGGCATAAGCCCTAAAACGCATTGTGAGGAGTACCACAGGAACCCCAAAGTAGCTATCCCATTGAGAGGACCTGCCAATGAAAAGGGCAACGAACCCTACCTGATTGACTAGTTCCCACCCGTGAGGTAAACCAAGAGCTGTCATTTGTGGCAAAGCGGTTATCAGTTTTACCTGAGCCGTGGAGTGAGGGGTACTGTCCCACTACGCAAGCCGTCAGACAACATTGGTGGCCGAGTGAAAACCCTAAACTATTAGGAAGCTGCACATACCTGGGGTCCATATCTATTTTCAACTGAACTATTGCCGATCACTTCCGCGCCATTTCAGATCCAGCCATTTCATATCCATTCTGAACACCGTTCTAGATCCAGTCATTTTTGATCCATTTGATGTTGTTGCAGATCCCTCTGTTTCCGATCCATTTCGCGCCGTTGCAAATCCATTCCTGAAAAAAAAAAGTCATGGAAGAAGCACTTGCAGCCATCCAAGCCAAAGTCCAGGATTTGGATGAAAAATTTCTCGGCCTCCATCTTGAGCATCCAACCATGAACAACAAACGATAGTCCGAGTCTTCACCAGACAATGGGTTCTCTTCTTCCAAAAATTTCCGTGGTCCGAAGCTTGATTTTCCTCACTTCAATGGTATTGATCCGATTGGATGGATCTATCGTGTAGAACAGTATTTCAGTCTCATAATACTTTTGATGTCAACAAAGTTCCACTTGCATCCTTTCATTTGGAATAGGAAGCTCTTCAATGGTACCATTAGTACATCAAGGCTCATGAAGAGCCAAAATGGATAGATTTTTGCTAGCTCCTTTTGCAACGATTTGGTCCTAGTGCTTTTGATGACTTCATAGGATCCCTCACTAAACTTGGCACTGTGAGAGAGTACCAAACCGAATTTGAGAAACTAGCCAACCACACCGAAGGATTGCCTGATTACTTCTACCAGATTTGTTTTATCAGTGGTCTAAAGGATGCAATTCGCTCTGAGGTCAAGATGTTCTCTCCCAACATAATGATGGAAGCCCTGGGGTTGGCTAAGTTGGAAGAAGACAAGATTGCAGCCCAACAACGATCTAAACCCACTTTTGTTCCCTTCCGAAATCTGGGTTCTCAACTACCTCCCATTCCGCCAGCTCCTCTACCAACTCCTATCAAGAATTTGTCTGAAACCGAGATGCAGGCACGTAGAGAAAAATGGCTTTGTTATAATTGTGATGAGAAATTCACTTGGTGACATAGATGTGTTCAACAAAAGCTCTATCTCTTGGATATGGATTCTCCGCTTGCCTCTGAAATTGGTGAAGAAGCTCCAGATACAACGGATGCTCAGGTTGACATTCCAGAGCTGCCTATTGACCCTCCATCTTAGGATGACCTGCCAGAGATATCTCTCCATGCTTTAGCTGGAATCACCACCCCCCAAACCATGCGGGTCAGGGGTTACTTCAAGAAGCTTCCTCTTACAATACTCATTGAGTCTGGTAGCACTCATAATTTCATTGACCCTCGGATCGCCAAACAAGCTGATTGTTTTATCCATCCTTGCTCCAACTTTGAAGTCATGGTTGCTAATGGGGGCACCTTACCTTGCAAAGGGAAGTGTCGTAATGTGCGTATCTCTATGGGAGATTACAACCTGTGCTTTGACATGTTTGCCTTGACCTTAGGTGGATGTGATGTGGTTTTGGGCACTCAATGGCTACGCACACTTGGCCCCATCTTATGGGATTTTGTTGAACTTTGGATGCATTTTCCCCCCAATGGAAAAAAACACGCATTGACCATCTTAAAACCAGGGTCTCTCAGCATCATTAGTTCACATCACATGGAAAAACTCCTTAAGAAGAATTCAAATGGTGTAGTCGCTTAGATCCATTCCATTCAGAGGCAACCATCAGCGGTATCCACTACTCCTTTGAATCTACAACAAATTTTGGATCAATATACAGGTGTCTTTGCTAAACCAGTGGGATTTCCAGCTTCAAGGCCAGAGGACCATCGTATTCAGCTCATTCCTGGAAGCGTTCCTCCCAACATCAGGCCCTATCGCTACCCATTTCACCAAGAAACAGAGATTTAAATGCTCATCCAGGACTTACTGAAGCAAGGTATTATTCGCCCAAGCACTAGTTCCCTTTCTTCACCAGTTCTTCTTGTCCGCAAAAAGGATGGGTCGTGGTGCCTCTGCATTGAATTCCGAGCATTTAATCACCTCACTATCAAGGATAAGTTTCCAATTCTCATTGTTGATGAGCTTCTTGATGAGCTTCATGGTTCTCAATTTTTCTCCAAGTTGGATCTTCGTTCTGGGTATCATCAAATTCGGGTTCATGAGGATGATAGTCCTAAAACAACTTTCCGCACATATGATGGCCACTATGAGTTTTTGGTCATGCCCTTTGGACTCACTAATGCTCCTTCCACATTCCAGGCCTTGATGAATAAAATATTCTGGCCCTACCTACGAAAATTCATTCTGGTATTCTTTGATGATATCCTCATCTATAGTAAAACATGGGATGAACATCTCCAGCATCTGGATCTTGTAATGAAACTTTTCTCTGACCATCATCTCCACGCCAAACAGTCTAAATGTGTTTTTGGACAGCAGAAGTCGAGTATCTCGGGCACATTATCTCAGCACAAGGGGTTTGCGTGGATCCTGCCAAAATCATTGCCATGAACAATTGGCCGCATCCTCAAAATCTCAAGAGCCTTCATGGTTTTTTGGGGTTGACTAGCTACTACCTCAAGTTTGTCAAGGATTATGGGAAGATTGCAACTCCATTAACTGCTCTACTGAAAAAGGATGCTTTTACATGGACACATGCTGCTAAGTGTGCATTTGAAAAACTGAAACAAGCTATGTGTAGTACACCTGTTCTAGCTATGCCTGATTTTTCCAAGCCCTTCACTATTGAGAGTGATGCTTGTGGCAATGGACTTGGTGTTGTTCTCCTTCAAGATGAACACCCCATTGCGTTCACCAGCAAAGACCTTTCAGGTAAGAATTTAGCTGCCTCTACATATGAGAAGGAAATGATGGCTATTTTGCATGCAGTATAGAAGTGGCAACCATACTTATTAGGGAATCATTTCTACATCAAGACTGATCACCAGAGTCTGAAATATTTCCTGGAACAACATGTATCCTCCCCAGCATAACAGAAATGGGTTAACAAACTCATGGGTTATGACTATGAGATCACTTACAAGAAGGGTAAGGACAGTATTGTGGTAGATGCTCTTTCTCGCACATTTGATGACCAAGGTTCTCTTTCAGCTATTTCTATGCCTGTTCCAAATTGGTTGCAATTTGTTCAACAGGGCTATGTCAATGACTCTTCATTATCTCAACTCATCCAACGCTTGTCCAACAACCCTTCTTCCGTACCACATTACTCTTGGGATGGTGCTTCCCTGAGATACAAGGGTCATCCGGTGCTTCCCCAGAGCACAGATCTTCAACAGGCTGTCTTCTATGAACTCCATGCTTCTCCATCGGCAGGGCACTCTGGGTTCCTCAAAACGTATGAGCGGGCATGACGTAACTTCTTTTGGCAGGGCATGAAAATGACAATTCAATAGATGGTGGCTGAATGTGATACCTTCCAGCGCAATAAGGGTGAAACGACACTCCTTCTGAGATTGCTCAAACCCTTTCCCATACCTACACGGATTTGGACAGATATTTCTATGGATTTCATTGAAGGGCTCCCTAAATATGGAGGGAAGACAATGATGTTGGTTGTGGTTGATCGCCTCTCCTAATATAGTCATTTTTGTGCTCTCAGCCATCCCTATACAACCTCCTTAGTCGCTCAAATTTTCTTGGATCAGATCTTTCGTCTTCATGGCATCCCTTCTTCCATTGTCTCGAATCATGATGCGACTTTCACCAGTCATTTTTGGACAGAACTATTTCGCCACACTGGCACCAAACTAAAGATGAGTTCAGGGTATCACCCACAAACTGATGGTCAGACTAAAATTATTAATAAATGCTTGGAAACTTATCTTCGTTGCTTCACCTCTGAACAACAACATCAATGGGAAAAGTGGCTCCCTCTCTCTGAATGGTGGTACAATACCTCTTACCACATTGCCTCTAAAATGACCCCATATGAAGCAGTCTATGGTCAGGAACCGCCAGTTCTTCTTCCATACACCCCCAACAGTTCACCAGTTCAGGAAGTTGACACAGTCCTTCGAAACCACGATCAGATTCTTCGCATTTTGCGGGACAATCTTCACATGGCAAGCAATCGCATGAGAAACAAGCCGATCAGCACCATTCTGAGAGCACTTTTCAAGTAGGTGATATGGTTTTCCTTCGTCTCCAGCCGTACAAGCAATCTTCCCTGAAACTCAAAGGGCGTCATAAGCTCGCTCCAAAGTTCTATGGGCCATATCGGATTCTGCAGAAGATTGGGTCCGTTGCTTATAAATTGGAACTTCCTCCTTCTTCCCACATTCATCCAGTATTTCATGTCTCTTGTCTGAATAAAGTTCTTGGCACCAACATTAGAGGACAAACTATTTTACCTGAACTGGATAATGAAGGATCCATCCTTTTGGAGCCAGAGGCCGTCCTCAATAAGCGCACTCGCCAGCTTCGCTCTTGCTCTATCACAGAGGTCTTAATTCAGTGGCACGTCATGCAACCAGAGGATGCTACATGGGAACCACTCCTTTAGATTCAACAACAATTTCCACATCTAAAGCTTTGAGGACAAATCTTTTTCTAAGAGGGAGGGGATGTTAGGAACCCATGTCTTTACTTTGTTAGTATATTGTTGTTGGACGCATATGCTTTGTAAGTCGTCCCGTAGTATTTGTTGATCCATAGTTTGTGTTATTGTTGTTTGGCGCATATCCTTTGTAAGTTGCCCATAGTATTATTAATCCATAGTTTGTATTGTCCCATGGTTTTGACCCATAGTATTGGCGCCTAGAATTAGTACATAAGTGTGTGTTGAGGCCTATGAAGGCACCGTGAAGTTATTTGTATTGAGCTTGCTAAAAGGAGGTTGCCCCCTTGAAGTGGCCTGCGATCAATAAAAGTGATTTTGAGTTATGTTATTTCTGCTATCTCATGTATTTTCATTAATCAATTGTTGCAGGTTCTTCACAGATTTATTGTTTCAAAATTTTGCTCCCATGGAGGCCATTATTGGAATTCAACTAATTTCATCCTCCCATAGTCAACATAAAATAAGTAATGCATGTGCAAGTGAATGAGTATAAATAATAGTGGAATTAAAAATTATATTTCACACATGCAACATGCATCAACCATCATATTCATAAAAAAAAAACAAATATAACATTTCATATTCATAGACAAAAAAAAATACTTATCTTTAAATTAGAGAAGATATAAGCAATTGGTTGTGTAAGAGCGATTTTCAATCCAATTTTAGGTATCAACTATATATACCACCCCCATGCTAGGTTATGGAGCCACCAAGGTGATGGAAACACCTATAGGCTTCTCTCTCTCAACCAAAACTTGTTTTCTCTCATGCTTAGTCAATCTTCTTACCACTAAGAAATTACAGGAATCTCAATCAACCAACACAACCATGGAACTCTCTTCCGCTTCTCCACACAATACAAGGAATCCATACTCTTTCTTTGCTCAACAGTTCCTCAAAGTACCCAACCCTTATATTTCTCTTTAGTGTGTGCAACAAGAGTCCAATCTGTTGTGTGCTTTTAGAGAACATCCTATAAAACAAATTTATGGCCTCTCAAGCATTTAGGGGTAGAGAATAATTGTGGCTAAAAAGGGTTCCTATCTTATGTAGTCTCTATACTCACATACAATGATTATCTGCCCTTTAATGTATACAATTCCCTCTTTCCAGTGCTAGTTTCTTATTAATTTCATGATTTGGTAATTGGAAAAAGTGAAAACAACATGAAGCTACATAGGGTATGAATCATTCATGAAAAATGAGGGATAGACTCCATTGGAGATGAGAGTATTTTTTAAAATACAATTGACATCACTTTTGATCATAAAATGAAGGAATCTAATTACTATTGTCATGAAATTATATCCCTTTCATGCTTCTATAACTTCATGAGGATACTTCCCCACCAACCTCCCACATCCATTCAATGATTGGATTTAATAAGTCAAAAGGAGGTAAATGGTTCATTTAAGGAACATGGCATAAAATGGATAAGCTATAACATTGACACTGGGAGAAATAGGCTTTATTATCTCATAGCCCCCCTTTCCTCTTCACCTCTAGTGGATTCCTAGCTCTTCTAGTGCTCCTTACACAACCATATTGGACCATTTTATTATTTTACAACATAATATTTACATAGATTTTGAGTCACCATGGAAAGCCTAATCCATGGCTAGTATAGAAATATTTATATTATACATGCCTATCCATTCACAATTCATTCCTTGGCCTTAAGATATACACTAGGAATTCATACTAGCACATTTACATCATTTTACATAATTTGATTTAATACATTCCAACTGTCAAAACTAAGATATTATACCAATATTGTGAAAGGAATAGCAACATTAGATCTCTTACTATGGATCACCCTTGAAAAATATATAAACATCTTATATGCATTTATTTACACACATGTAGCTTTATCATAAAAATACAAAACCTATGAATACAAATTCAAATCTATCATGAAACAATTGTCGTTTGTTATGAAATCATTATCAAAGATCATAACATCATTAACACATAACAAATGGGTTAGCATGAATTTTCTTCTAATTTTGATTTACTAGAGTCTCTAAAAATTCGTAGAGAGGCCAAATGCCTACTCAAACCCTGAACCACCAACATAAAAATAAATGGAAATAAAAAGCATACCTAGCAAATTCCTCTTCTTGGTGTAAAACACATTGTGGTCAAGCCATTTATTAAGAGGGAGAAAAAAACAACATAGAATCAATATTCTACTAAATTTACAAACCCTATATGCTAAATCCAACATGGATAATCATCCAGCCATAGGTGAAGACAACTCACCTTATCATAATCCTTTAAAAAATAGCTTAATATTGAAGGTTGAAAGATTTTTTATTTACATTAATAGAATGTAGTCCCTCTTAAGTAATTAAAACAACATCATGAATCAATCTCTCTTTCTCCCATTGAGGAACATAAATTTCACTTGAGATATAATTGAAGATAAAATATTATTCAATCCTATAGAAATAAATTTTGAAATAATTATGTAAATAACATTGTAGAAAGAAATGTGCATGAAGAATCCTTTTTAGGAATCATGGCCAAAAAGATTGAATCGAAAGATCCAAGTATTTTTCTTGATTACCTTGATTCTTCCACCACATCAAGTAAGTCCTCTTTTAGAAGCTCCTAGAACCCAATGTACAAATCTATGAGCCATTTATTAGCACTATGGCCTTTATCTTACTGAAGGAAATAAACCAGAATGCTTAATTAATATTTACATATATTCTCCATTAACCTTGCATTGTTCCTTATCACAAAACTTTGGAAGTAGGAAGAGACATTTTAATGACTTATACTATATTCTCTCTAGGTATTTCCTCATATAGGGATTTGGAGTGCTAAACACCTTCCTTTCCTAGTTTTTATGCCCTTCTTCTATTTTCCTTTTTGAATTTCCTAGATGGTATTCTAATTTCATCTCATATTCACATAGCTTTTGAAAACTTTGTTCTCTAAAAACCTCACTTTAAACAAATTTCTCTACTCCTTTATCTAAACATTGCTACCTCCTAGTCCAACGAATGTGTGTTCACTTCCTCCAATCTCTTTAAAGTCAATATTTATTCTTTTCTAAAAACGTCGCTTATGTCACTTTGGTAAATTTGTATTATATACTCCTTCACATCTTCCAATTCATTTCATGTGTCCTTGTACTTCTTCCTGTATAATCCTATATAATCTATTTAATCCTCTTAATCTTTTATTAGAATGTTTCATTGTAGAATAATCCCTATTCCCATTAAAATACCACCACTCCTTCACAAGATTTATGGACTCCTTATTTATGAACTCTTTATCCAATAATGAGTGAGGCTGAGGCTTGAGCTCTACCTTATCCATTTGTAGGAAAATGAGAACATGATTTAAAGTACCTCTTTATTTCACCGAGGATATTAATGGCCTACTTCTTCCATATAGTCCTATAAGATCAAGATTATCTCCAATCATTTGGAAATATCTGTTGTCCGAGCTCTATTGTTTTTCCACATATTAACCAATATTAAAGGTTCAAGGTCGCACAATCTTTCCTCTTCAATTCATTCAATTTTATGTAATAATAAATATATAAAGGGATCCAATCTACCCTACTCACACCAAACCTCACATTGTTCCAAAATAAGGTTTGAATCACCCCCTTTATTAATATCCTGGTTCTTTAAACAAACATGACTTTAAAAACCTTGCTAGAACTATTTTTTGGGGAGAAGGGCACATTGATAATTGAAAAAGACTTGCACAATTTTTGTAAATAAATATCTTTTGTAACCCACGAAGATAATAAATTTTATTGGTTAAAAATATGATATTTGTTCCATTCAATGAAAATCCCACCCAACTTCTCAGCATCACATTGAGTGGTAAAGCAATAGTAAAAAAAAATAGGAACCAAAATGTTCAAACAAAATCCTTTCATAGTTTTGTTTCTTGCAAAAAAATGACATTTGGTTGATGAATACTAACCATCCTTATCACAACATGTTATTTGGGTCTTTATCCACACCATAAACATTTGAGAAGATAATTCTTATCTTTTACCCATACTTAAGGCCTTATGTACTCTAAGCCTGCTATGAATGGTTTGTTTATGACCAATTTGGATTTTCTATTTAATTTTTTGTTATTCTATGTTCATAAATGACCTTCTTTGAGGAAACATCTAAATTAAATACAATGGAGTGTACAAGATTAAAATCCCCTTGATTTGTGCCTTCTCCTCACTTCCATCTAGTTTCCTAACTAACCTCAATTCATATCTTTTTTGGATACCTAGAATGAAGTCTGATTCTAATGTTTGTGATGAAATTACACTTTTTGATCCTATAGCACCTTCCATATATTTGCTTGTCACTATTTTCTTAAAATTTAAACCACTCACCTAATTTGAGACTTTCCCATGAGAAGCTCCCAACTCTTCAAAACCATGTCCTTAAGATGCCTCCATTTCCTCCAAATAAAATAGAGGCCATGCAATATGCTTGGGTTTGGACGGTTTTTTCCTAGTCCCTCTATTCCCTTAGATTGGATGTGGTATCCAAAGGAGGAATCTTCCAATCTTCTATCCTCAAATCCATAAGTAGTATGATGTTGAAACATCATCGAACTCTCCTAAACATATTGAAAATTGACATACCCTAAAATTTAGGTATAGTCCCTTTTTCCTTAACTATATATTTGATAAGTGATTAACCATTTCTAAATCATTTTAGGTTTTGTTATATTTTCCTTCTCCTTTGATGGCATGCTCACCATTCCTTATTCAAGAGGGTTGTTTGTAGAATTAGGATTAGAAGCACCTGCTTCCTTCACCTTCATATCAACATTAGGATAATCTGGATGTTGATTTTTAGTGTTAGTGAATGTAGTTGTAAACATATACCAATCTCATGTCAACTAATACTTATCATCTTCCAAGATAGTATACTTATCTGTGAGGTCGGTAGATATTTTTTTCTCAGTTGGCATACAATCAAATTATTAACTAGGACATCTTAGTTTTGTTATAAATAGACATGGATTCCTCTAGTAATATAGAATTATAAGAAATATCTAATCATTGCAAGTGAAACACCTTCTAGCAAAAATTTTTTGGATCCTCCCCCAACAATGTCTCTTTTGTATGTTTATAATGGAGCTTTCTAGCAGAGGAAAACACTTGGGGGTCTTAGTGGGTATTTTTTTGGTGCAATTAAATTATACAAATGCACTAGTGCATTATCATATAGGATGCATCAATGCACCAAAGTGTCACATGGAACAACACCTCATCCCTTAATGAAAAAATATGTTTATGTTTATTTCACAAAAACACTCATCGATGCATTTGGCATGACATAATGTAGTGGGGAATTATTCAACTCCTGTCAAATATTTATTAATGAATATTGTTTTTACATTAAAAGAAAAATTCTCAAAATAAAAGGTGAGTTAAACGGGTATAAATGTGGTATAAATATGCTAGTTTTCCATTGGACATGGCCCACTAACTTCGAATGTCCATAGCCACATATGGCTATAATAGTGCACTTAAGGTACGATAGCGCAAAGATGCATCTAAAGTCATGGAACACTAAAGAGGGATGACATATTTATTAATACTTCAAAAAAATCGATGCATAACATCATTGTATGAATTTTCTATCATCTATGTTGTTTTGTTGTCATATTCTTCCCTTCCTTTGTTTTGTTGGTGAATTTGGAACATTTTCAAATTTTTCCAAATGGTTCCATAAATTCATTGTTTGCATGGAAACCAGACCTCCTTAGTGGGAAAAACAAGAAGTAATGGCTTGTAACCTCCTAATTTACAATTTTACAATTTTAGTTGATTGGAATTTAGAATTTAGCTTTAGTTTATTTTTTCTCAACTATTTTCAATTCCACACAGTGCATTCAATTCAATTCCACACAGTGCATTCAAGCCATTAAACTGATGTGAAAATTTGTAGTCTTCCCCATAAATACACAAGGTGTACCATTAATAGTGTGCCATATAGAAACATGGGGAACACCATTAACATTGAATTTCTATTTAACCAGTGCATCATAATGTGTTTTTGTCTAGTGCATCGTTTATATTATATGGAAGCCCCAGTGATCGTGCTTTTGAGTATTAGAAATGCACCAACAAAACATTAAATAAATGGTAAAGCACACATTCATGTAGTGTGTTGCATAGCAAAGTTCATTTTCATATTATAAATGCACTATTCAATGCACTTTGTGTGGGGATCTCGAAGATGCTAGTTTGTTTTGATATGTATGGATGCACTTTTATTGGTGCGCATGTAGATAGTAAGTGAATCAATAATATTTAAAAATAAACAAAATTTGTGAACTAATTGATGTAGTTTGGAGTGTATGAACCCTCCATTTGTGGTGTGTCTGTTTATCAGTGGCACATCGGTATTCTATGTGTGCATACAAAATGGAGTACTGATAAAATTACAAAAACCCCACATAACATTTATGGTGCATTATTGTGTCTACATCATAGTGATTACGATGACCTAATTATTTTAAGCATTGCACATGGTGTGCTATTTTTATAAAGCCACGTTGGTGTTATTAGTACTCATAAATAATGGAACACCTGGAATAGTACAATGATCGCACACTACATTAATGGTGTGGCATGTGTTTTATGCATAAGATACAATGCACTTGATATTTTTAATCACAACTCATGGTGTATTTATTTTGAAAGGAACACTATTAATTTTAGAATTGGTTTTTGAAAAAATCATCAATTTCAATTTTTAATAAATAAAAATGGCCATTTAATTAAAATTGTTTATGGTGTGCGTTACTAATGAATCAAATACAACAATGATGATAGGAGCAACAATAGTAGTAGTAGAAACAAGTCAACACATACAACTTTGTACTAGAGTTGGATGCATGAGAAAGGGAGAGGAATTTATACCCTCACCCTGTTACATCATAGAAATGTCTCCTCTTTAGGAATGTTGTCCTCCTCAAGTTTCATGAGGAGGACATATCCCTTCCGGGGAACACACGCTTATTTAAGTAGTTAATCCATCATTGGGATCATGCTAGGAAGACCTAGTTAAACTTGATTTGTGTTAATATCTCACAAATGACATATTTCATTATTAGGTTGTTCAAGAGAGGGAATGATCTTACCCACTTCCCCGATCTACCACCTAATGTTGTGGGAGAGGGATAGTTCACATAGATTCAAAGATATGTCATTTTGGACATCAATGACTTTAGTGCCTTATAGATTGTTGGTGGCCAGTTGGACTTACATCCATTCATTACGTAAGAGGTTAGGTGCCTCCTTCTTATGTTCATGATAGTATCACACTACACTTACGATGGGTAGTGCATTAGTTCCCATTTATTTACCATGTAGATTATTTAATGTAAAGATCTATGTGTATTAGGTGGTCTGCTAATTTTTTGCGACCCTTTCATTTCTATTTTGATCATTGTTGTTTGGTGTTTGATGGGAAGATCGGATTCCAATTTGGTTCATTTTTTTATAGGTTTCCAATCACTATACCATCCTTCGACCTCCTCCAACATAGTTATGAAATTGATGATAAATATCTAGAGCTTTATTTTTTTAGAGGTCACATTTAGTAGTTTTTTTACGCCTAAGTTGAAAAGTGGTGCTACCACCATCACATTTTTTTGAGGTTAAAATTACAATTTTTTTTCCACCACGACCTTAATTCCTCATAAATTTTCAAACAAAAACCTTAAAATCAACCTATGAATTGAAAAATGGTGCTCCGAGTAACACCTCATTTTTTTGCAGTTAAAAGTAAAATGTATTTGAAATTATAGGATTGACAACTGGTACTGTTTTGGACAAAAACCTCAAAATTGATCACTGAATCAAAAGGGGATACTACTAGTAGCACCCCCTTTCTTTTAGATTAACATTAGAGAGCTTGTTCAAATAAAAATAAAAACCATAATTGGAGGGGGTGATTCTCGAAATTAGAATCCCCCATTTTTTTTATGAAACCATCCTCCCCTCCAACCATATTATATTATAATATGGAAGGGAGAAAGATCATGGTGGATTCACTTAGTAAACGTATGGCAGTATGGTGCCTTCATTCGTGGAATATTAAATACTATCGGTAATTTTGTTTCTACAACCCAAAAGATTAAATTTATACCCCCCTCAGAATACATGTTTCAAATAATATATGCCTCTACGTTCTCCAAATATTGTACCATTCTTTTCATGACATACGTTATACCCCTTATTATTTTTACTCTTAGCATGTTTGTTCTAATATTTGACATATACTTTAGAAACTAGTGTTTATCATATGCGACTTGAGCTTTGAGTCTAGGTCATCAAACATGCTCCTTAGGAATTAGAAGGCCATTTCATATTTAGTTCCTTCTATGAAATTCGTGGTCTCTTTTCCTACTTCTTCATAGACTTTCATGATTCAATAAAAACATCCATAAGGAACAAGGAATAGAGATGTACCACCCTTCTCCAATATGAGATATGTATTCAAACACAAACTCGTAAATATAAATTTCCTCATATTTCTAATTAAATGACCAAAACCTCTTACTTCCATCCTCTTGATTACTCCAATAAGAAAATGTTCCAATAATCCAATATAAGAATTTTCAAGCTATGTAGGCTTCCAACAACACCTTTTACATCCAACTTCATGATGATTTAAATTAGAAAAGGAATTATAGTTTAATTAAGAACCATATAGATTTAAGAGGATAATATATGATAATTACTTCACATTGTGGTGAATGCCTCTTAAGTACATAATAGGTTTACAGATAAAGAACTTCAAACTCTATGCAAATGTATTACTGATAGAATCATTATTATCTCAAATTAATGAGAACACATTAACTTCAAATTCAAGGTCCTTTGACTAAAAACTTTTCTATGAAAATCCTACAATGATAGTATTCCTTCTCATGGAAGAAATACAACATTTAGCTGGGTTAGGATTTGATGAATTTCCTCTTCTCTAGTGTTAGGGTTTCCCAATTCCACTTGGATTTGCACCCTAAAATTCTTGTGACTTGAACACCCCCAATTCCATGATGATTTGGGTAGTTGAGCATACACCCCCCACCCTCCATCCCCAAATATGTATACCCATATTTTAATTTTAAAAATATTCTCATCTTCTTATTAGCTTCCAATAAATTGACTTACCTTTTAATTAGTTTTAAAATCCCCGATATATATTGACATGATATGATATTAGCTTACCAGTGAATCCCCTATGGGGAAGGTTCCCAAAATCTTCCAATCCCTCCCTCACACCTTTTCCCTTCCCATCCAACCTTCCTCTCCCATTTCCCCTACCCTTACTCCCTCCCGTGGAAGTTTTTCTTTCATTTTTTTTTCATAATTTTGGTTTTATTTATTCATTTATTTATATAAATTGTGTAATATCTCGATTTTTAATATGGATATTTTGTAATTTGTGTTTTTTTCATAATTTTGTTTTTATTTTATTTACTTTTTATTTTTTATAAATTTTGAACAAGTTCTTACATGTTAATTCGAAAGAAAGGGGGTGCTATTGGTAGTACCTCTTTTCAATTTGGAAGCCAATTTTAAGGATTTTATCTAAAACAATACCAGTTTTCAAGACCACGATTTGAAACAACTGGTAATTTTAACCCCGAAAAAAGAATGAGGTTCTATGCCATTTTTCATTTGAGTGTTGATTTTAATATTTTTGTTTGCAATTTTATAAGGAATTAAGGCCATGGTGGAAAACAAATTGTAATTTTAACCTTTAAAAAAGTATTTTACTTGTAGCACCACTTTTCAATTCAAATATTTATTTTTTTGTTTTTGTCCCCAAAATATGGGTTTTTAGAGCTAGAGTTCTTGTTTTGAGTTCACAGTTCTTGTGAAGTTGTTAACTACGTTCTCCCTACTAGGTCAAGGATTGATGAATGTATGCACATGTGGGGTTAGATGTTTCCCAATGGGGTCTAGATGATGTTCCCATGTAGGATTAGTCCAAAGCCATTGGAAATGGTTTCTAGTAAGGATGATCATACCCTAGACCTTGTGCAGTATCCATACACAAGGTTTTATGGTTAAGGATGTGCCAACATCCTATTTTCCCAAGATGAGCCATTAAATGCTAGATGTAATATCAACATTATGTTTTGATTAATCTAGTCACATTTTTTGTCTTATTTAATGCATAGGTAGTTTATTGTCACATTTTCTTTAAATTGACTATTTTTTGTTTAAATTGTCTAATTATTGTTGTCTATTATTTTTTAGATATTGGTAGGTATGTTGGAGAGGTGCCTCCCCAACATGATGAGGATATGGTTGATGTTGATGAGCTACCATACCTAGCCTATGATGCATACTTGATAATAGATTCCAAAAGGAGCTATAAGATCAATTATGTGGAGTGATGGCTCAACACATAGTGTGCCCCATACAGTTTAGCTAAATCATACAGGACCTTGAGCTTGCAGGTATATGGGTGGCCCTTCCATATAATATGATGTTATTGCGGCATCATGTTTTTGATGTGGTCTTCTTACTCAGGAGGGGGATGGATCACTATTTCCATCAACCTTTTTATTCTAATTCATTTATTTAGAATGGTGATCCTATATATCCTCCTCTTCCTTCTCCTCCAAGGCCTAAATGAGAACGCTCTCCTCCTCCATAGTATGAATAACCATCCTCTCCTCTTCCATAGGTTGACCAAACACCCACTCCTCCTCACTGAGTCAATTGACCACCATCTTCTTCTCCACTAGATGACTAGCCACCATATTATCCTTCATAATACAACCAACCACTCTCTCCTCCAACATAGGCTAACCAACCATTATTTCCACCTGTAGTACTCAATTGACTAACTACGACACCCATTGCACCTCTTGTTATTATAGA
Organism: Larix kaempferi; assembly: GCA_027924585.1. NCBI lineage: Eukaryota > Viridiplantae > Streptophyta > Pinopsida > Pinales > Pinaceae > Larix > Larix kaempferi. The sequence goes on from BSBM01001646.1 coordinate 6,689,114, forward strand.
CGAGATGCCACACTGGGTGATATAGCTTATGGTGGAGGGATATACTAGCTGCTTCATTCTACATTTTTATCTAGTAGAGGTACTTATGCCTCTACCTTTGGTGGTAAAGGTATTTATGCCTCTAATGGTAGACTAACTAGCTTAACAATTATTAAACACATATATTTATTTTATTTATATTTTACATATATATTTGACTTGAGATGTGTATTTCACATATATGTTGATTTTGATATTATCATTCATATATATTTTGCATTTTCATATAATCTTGATGTTATTGTTCTTTTATTTATAAAACATGTTGTGTGTATGTTAAATTGTTAATGGTCTATATTACTAATGATTTCTCTATTTTCAAATTAAATTTGAATGTCACTCATTTAAATTTGAGATGGAATATTTGACATATTTGACATGGTATCTCACATATATATTGATTTTGATATTAGCATTTCATATATACTATGTCTTTTCATATCATGTTGATGTTGATTTTGTTTATAAAATGATTTTGTATGTTATTGATTAACATTATTAATGATTTCTCTATTTTTAAATCAAATATGAGATGTATCCATGATTTAAATTAGAGAGTCCATATAATATTTAACTCTTACAATTACTAAAGTCTATAATCATCGGAGTTTACTTGATTATGAAAATAATGAATGATAATCACTAAAGTATATAAGAGTGGTTGTTGCTGCGTTTAAGGATTATAGTCATAAGTTCTTAGAAATTTATTTTGACCATTGGATAGTATTTCGTTTACTGAAGAACCATTATGCGAACTTAAGAATGATGTTAGCGAAGTGTAGACAACATCATATTTCCTTGAATCTAAAGAAAATCATCTTTTGTGTTCCTTATGGAATTCTATTGGGACACAATTGTATGTAAGCAAGGACTGATGGTTGATCCAACAAAGATCGCAGTTATAGTAAACCTACCCGCTCCTAACTCAGTGAAACATCTACGCACTACATTGGGGCACACATGATACTATAGGAAGTTCATCAAAGGATACGCGCAGATCACTGCACCTATGGATACATTATTAAAGAAAGAAGCGAAGTACAATTGGACTGAGGATTGTCAAAAAGGATTGGATACATTAAAAGAGAAAATGGTTACATCACCGATTCTAGTCTTTCCTGACTAGAATAAACCATTTCATGTACATGTAGATGATTCATCTATAACACTTGGTATTGTCTTAGCTCAACCAGGTGAGGGAGGCATCGATCAACCCATCGCATTCTCAAGAAGAAAGTTATCTTCAGCAGAAAAGAACTATACCACAATAGAAAGGGAATCCTTAGCTATAGTGTACGCATTGCAGAAATTCATACACTATCTGCTAGGTTCACATTTGTGTATGTTTACTGACCACTCAACTTTGAAATACTTGGTCAATAAACAAGTGTTAGGGGGGAGAATATGTAGATGGATCTTACTCTTTTAGGAGTATGATTTTGAAATCATTGTCAAGCCAGGAAGGTTGAATTCAGGACTTGACCATCTCTCCATAATTGAGTCAAGTGAGGAACCTAGCAATTTGGAAGATAGCCTACCAGATAACACACACTACTCTCCTACACGCATCAGGGATACTTGTGGATAGAATGCAAGATCGACATCAACATTAACAGTGATCTCATCTACCAGATTACACACTTAAGCAAGAGAGGTGTTGATCCCGCCATGGAGTTCATAGGAAAAAACAAAGATAAGGAGCTTGCGAAAATAATGAAGGAATAATTCAGCTTGCTCAAAGGAAGCCGTGGGTATATCATAGCTGGAATCCATGATAAAGCTACGCGCTTTACATTCCAGTTGCTCGCAGGGAAAGTTTTGAGAAAATGCAGACCGACCGAGGTGCCAGCCGTTGCAGCTTCTTTAGCTGTGAAGGCTAAGGATGGAATTTCCTATAAATGGGCATGTTATTTGATAAATGAGTTCTTGGACGATGTACGCGAAACTCAAGAGAGTGGGAATCACTTCCACTATAGCTGGTTGCTAGTGCTGATAACATCTGTAGGCTGGAAAGAGCCTTTGTACCAACAGAATGTACCGGTCATAATGGGAGATTGCCGAGGAAATAGGTTTGCAAACATGTGGGAAAACACAAGTCCAGAGAGACAACGGGTTAATAATGAACAGTTGTTTACATACTACCAGTAGTTATGCGAAGTGATAAAGAACACTACACATATTACCAAGGAGGTAATGACTGCGTACATCCACAAGATGACATTCAAATCCAGTATCCATTCCATCTTTGTTCATCCAAGAGGACAAGTAGGGAGCCTTGAATGGTTTGAAGGTTTGTACCATTTGGATGCACCAAAAATTGAGCTGATTATGGAAGACTGGCCATAGTAGTGGAAGGCTGATGCGCCATAAGTGCTCATCACCACATCAGATGAAAGCCAAGCTGGAAATGCACAGAACCAAGAAGAAGAAATGACAATTGCGTAAGACAAAGATCCAGACCTAGAAGAGGTTCAACAAGACACTACTGAAGGATCAACAGGTGAAAAGCGAAAGGACCCCGACATCGTCGTGCTGGAAAAAGGGAAAAAGAAGAAGGATAAGGAAACTAGATCCCCACTCGATCCGCAGTTACACGATGATGACTATGAATGCATCTCAACACGAGTTAGTGAGCACCTGGAAGAGATGCTCACCATGAAGGAAAGAAAAAGCGAAGAAGTCCAAGAGAACCTGAAAGAAAACCTTGTAGAACTCAAAAGCATGGTAGTAAGGATGGAACAAGTTCAGCAGGACTTGATAAGGGAATCAAACTCTGAAGGTAAATCGGGCAACTCAAGCCAGTGGAAGAGAAGAGAACCTCCCCTAACAATGAAACCCCAGTTAGTTCGAATGGAACCCATTAATATCATATTCCCGAGCGACGAACTTGCTGAAGGTGCAAAGAAGCTCACACACGTAGATATTAATGTCGGGATGTTACCCCTCGAAGAATTACATAATCTACATCTACAGGTTGTGCAAGAAATCGGGGATAGAGACATTGTCTCTTATAACAAGCATCTGCAGTTGGAGGAAATATATAAGGAATTGAAGGACGAATCCGTGCAGACAACCAGAGAGCTCGTTAGTGTTCAAGAGAAGCAGCGAAAGCTAAAATAAATAGTTTCAACAGCCTGTGCGAAGATACCTGAATGTGAAGAAGAACCGGAAGTAGAAGCAACCATACTTAAGATTGGTGTCGTTGTGGACAATATTAAGGCGAAAATGATGGACATGGAGATCGCCTACAAAGAAAAGATTGCTAACTTAGAATCTTAGTAGTAACCTGGCACTCCATAGGACATGAAGGAAGCAAGAGCAGAAGAGTTGAATGCGTCAACATAAAACATCTCCATGGAAGTGACGAGATGTCAAGACCTACTTGAATAAATTACCAAAGTATGGGCCATGTTGCAGGAAGACCCTGAGCTAGAAAATATATAGGATTAACTACAACAACGGAAAAAATAACTTCACTCTGTGAACATGGCTATGAAGGATTTGACACCAAGGAAAAGAATCCAGAAGTTTGTAGAGACAAAGGAGTTGCAAAAAGAGCTGAAAGCATTGAGGATGAAGGAGGCTGACACTTCGGTGAAGTTACAGCCCATGCAGGAAGAAGCGCTTGCTATTTCAGAGGATATTGAGGAGAAGGTACAAGAACTCTGCACTATGGAGAATACAATAAAGGAGCAAATTCAGGAATCCATCTCAGAGGAGATTCTTGAAACAATTAAGGAGTTCGAGCAATAAACTAAGGAAGCAGTTGTGAAGTTGAGTGCAACTCTTCAACACTTCACCGTGAAATTGAGTACCCCAGGGGATGCGCAGTCAAAGCAACCAAGTGGAAGTGGCTCGGGGGTGAGCCACATGTGAGTGTTAGGGTTCTGTTGGGTGAGGCCCAAATGTAGCAGTTTTGATGGAAGAAGTACAAGTTAGGAGAGGCCTAACATTGGCCAATTTTAGGAGAAGCAACTCCGCAATTCTCGGGAGAAGGGCGTGGAGCGATGCAAAGTTAGAAGAAAAGGACCTATCCCCTTAGTAAAAGCGAAGTACTAAGGACAATCAAGGTAGTTGGAGCAATTATGTATGAAGCAGCGGACTGTCAGCCACAGGAGAAAAGAGTAAAGAGGTAGAATGGTGTAAAGGACGCTCCATGTCAGTGTCATAGCCATGTGGTTAGAACTGTGACTACCAGAAGAAGCATCAGAGCTAGAGAAGCGGCAAAAAAGGATAGCAGAGCTCCAACAAAGTAAAGACAAAGCATGGTAAATAGTGGAACCATGCCATTTTGGGTTTAAGGGTACTATGGGGTTTCGACCCATATTTATTGTAAATATGTGACCTTCATGCACAATCTATAAAGGGTTATATTTTGTTAGAGACTTGATGAGCTTCAAGTAGACATAGGATGAGAGAGATCTAAGAGGGAAAGAATTTGCAACTATTTGCGCATAGATCCATTGTAAGAGAGAAAGAATCTGCAGTTGTGTGTGCAGAGATCCATTGTAAGAGAGGAGTCTGCAGCTGTGTGCACAGAACGGAACTGTAAACCCTTCCTTCTAATATAAAGAATAGTTCTCGTGGATGTAGCTCCCATCTGGGGTGTGAACCACGTAAATATATGTGTTGTGTGATTGGATCTATGAGTTATTTTGTGTTCATGTATGTTTATGCTTTTATATGTATTTCCATGTGTATGTTGATGAGAATAACATGCTAAGTGGTGGACATACATATCTGAATATGCTAGGTGTTAATGAATGTGATGAATGCGTAGTTACATAGTTAAGGTTTAAGGAGTAACAATGATTCATCAGAGTCTATATTGTTGGAATTGCGAAGTGCACAGTCACATATTCATGTTGTTATAATTGAGGAATATGCGAAGTAAGGGTAACTTCGCTAGAATCCATCTCCATATCCGCACATCACCACGGTTACAGAAACCAGCTTTTGTAATCCCCCATAACTTCACCTCGGGTGAGACCTCAACCTGTTCGTAGGTTGTTTCTAAAAGGGCTGGTGAAAAGGGTTTTTTTGGATCTGTGAGAGATAACTTCCCAAAACCTGGGTTATGCTAAGAAAGTTAGAGACCAACACCTCCTCCTCATAATCGTAAGGAGAATCCCCCTAGGACATGGCTTTCACTGCCTCGGCTTCCATGAAATCCATCGCATAATCCGCCTCCACTCCCATGGTGCATCATAACATATGTCGATAAAATCCTGATCCAACCGATTCCAATCGTCATCCACTACACCCTCCAGCAATTGGTCAATACCCACTGGAAACTACTCCAAAGTCCACAAGGAACTACGCTGACGGCGATGTCCTCAAATGGGAGGGTCAATCCCCTCAACTCTACCCCTCTATATCCTATAACCTGATGGAGGCCTTGGTCCCACATACGCGCACACATAAGCAAGACATCAGTACCACCACCACATAAAAACTCTAGCTATCATATATGCTATGAAGTACAAAAAACATGGTACTGTAAACCAAAATGTATACATACTGTTGGTCCATAGGCCTAACTGGGAGGACGTGGCAGCTTTGGATCACCCCTGTAATCCATCCCTACATAAGGGTAGTCCTCAATGACTACCGATAACTACTGCCACTACATGAAAATATCCCAGGTAAAGAACCTTCCCACTAATCCTCCACCTTCGTGAGTCATCATCTCCCCCCACCGACACATCCTCGGCTCAGTGGGCCTACCGTCACGTATCTCCATATGCGGTTGTAGATTCGGTACCCGCTTGAAGAAAAAGGAGAAAATAAATGAGGGGTAGTAGAAATCCCCTCCCGCTCAGCTCATCCTAGTTAGTTCCCACTAAAATTTTGTTAGATACATCTTCCCCCACCTGAAGTATCTCTCCTCCACCAACATCAACTGGACACTTGACACCCTATGGGGCGATTTTGAGCCTAGAACTTGCACTACTGCCACTGCCATACCTCGTGTCTCCAGGCTCTCGATGTCACAGATCAGAACAACATTGGCATGTGCATATGCTGATGCATAGTAATGCCGCTCCAACATATTCTCCATGGACACATCAGTTGGATTCCTCGGCTACGTGTCGGTAATCACACCCAACCGTGAGATCCCCATCAAGAAGTATACATCACTCAGGGTGAGCTCTATCCACTCCCCCTGTGTCATAAAGGCCCCTACGTTGGCATCCCAAAACTCAATCAGCTTGTTCAATAGTAGTTTCACTGTACACATAAGGGGAACCCTCGTGAACTTCAACATCCCACAATAGGCCAAAGTATCCTCCATAACCTAATCATCATTGATCTCCTCCAAAAATGACCCAAGCTCACGCTCCTGCCAGTTCACTCTTGACATCCTGCAAACCCACATAAAATATTGTCGTCAGTACTATGCTAACAAAATAGCTCCCCCCAGGCCCAAAAACACAGGTTGGGAAAAAGAGCGTACCTAAAGCACACCTTTTTTCCCGACAGGCATGCTCTGGAGCGCACCTATTTGGCCCACAGGCGTGCTCGAAGCACACCTATTTGGCCCACAAGTGTGCTCGAAGCGCACTTTTATCCTTGAAAATAACGCTCCAAGAGCGCACCTTTCTAGCCTACAAGTGTGCTCGACGGATTCTTTTCCCCTCAAAAAGCACGCTTTGGTGCAACCATTCCCTACACCAGCTCATTGGGGCACCGCAAAGACCCAAAATCCAGTCATAAACCATGAAAAATGACAACAATGGCATTGTTGGCTTGGTTTTGCAACCAAGCTTAGTGCTATGGGCACCTGCTAACTAGTAGCAGCAGTTTCAAATATTAAAGCAAAAACAATTGTAAATCTAAAACTAAAACTAAACTAACATGTGCATATCATAATAAATTTTTGAATTGAAAACAAGAACAAGAAATAGAAAAAATAACTTTGTATTGAAAATGGGGGCAAGCAAGTGCTTGCAATAATAATACCTCCAAGTGATGAAGATAGTTGAGTAGCTCCAAACTCCAAAGGGTCCCTTCTCCAAGGTAGCTACAATGGCCAAAAGCTCATGGGAGATTTTGGCAGCATGAGGATAGGAAGATGGATGGATGTAAAATGAGGAGCCCCTACCACCTTTTTATAGTTTTTGGTGGTGGGGAATACCATTATGGTTTTGTGGAAACCAATGGTATTGACCAACATGGTTTAGGTATCTTTTCCCTCCTTTTTCCTTTTTTGAATATTTTGAATATTTTTATTCCCTTTTTAATATTTTTGGGAATTTTGGACCCTTTTTGAGGGTTTTTTATGCTTTTTGAGGAAAAATAATCATTTTGAGTGGGAAAATGGGTGTATTAAGGTCTTTTGGTGACCTTTTGGTGGCTTTAGAGGCTCAAATAGTGGAAAAGTGGACAAATGGGTCATGTGAATAAGGAAATGAGCTAGTGAGCACTTTTTAGGTGTTAACAGATTGCCCCCTGATGTGTGAGGGCAGGAGCTCATCGTATGGCCGATAGAAATCATAGTTCTTTTGTCGTTTTTCTGGGGTTTGGGGAGGAGAAGAGACCGATTGGAGACTGGATCCACGGCCCTTGGAAGCTGCAAAAATAAACAATATTACATGGCCTCAATATGAATGAGGAATAATCTCTGATAATGGACGAGGCGGGCATACCCATGCTCGTATCAAGACATAACAATTAGTCCCAAGAAGGGGGACCTGAAAAATACATAAAAAATATGTTGGTACATCATAATGGTCCAGAGGGGACATCATTTGGGATGTACTCATGATCATAACATGACTGATCTCAATAACTGATATACTAGAATAAAGCAACAACCGTTCTGACAAAGGTCTCAGAAGGGTTGATGAACTGCTGAAACTGAAGGTGTCCAACATCTGTAGGGACTCAATGACTGAGAGTCATCTCTGGGAAGTATATGTAACTGTGTACTCGAGGGAGTATAAAACTGGGGTACATCTGAGTACTGTCGCCATGCACAACCCGGATATCTATAGAAAAAATGTAACTGGTTGTTTCCATAAGTAGACTCTCGAATGTGGAAGAGTCAAGTGGTATTCGGGGTCTTCGACTGATAATTGAAAGGACCAATACCCTGTGCGAGTCTCAACGATGTGATCAAGGTGTTGAAGTCGAGCATGTGAGAAACAACCATTTGGAGAGGCACTGAGGACTCTTCTCGAAATGATTCGTAGGCATTCATCATAAATGGTGATGAGTCCAAGACACAGGGACCTCTAGGTCTATCCTTTGGAATAAATTTGGTTGTCGTTGACAGAGGGAGACCAAAAACTAACAAGGAAATGATGTTTCCTTGATAGGAGGACGAGGTGTAGAATTGAAGTGTGGTAGTACTGATGGTAGGACTGACATACTTGTGGGGATGGGAAGTAACTGGGGTCATATAGTGGGTAGACTCAAACTTCCTTTGTTCAGAGCATGATGACATGGTTGATCTGGCAGCATAGGGAACTGACTTGTAGGTTCCAGGATCATAGATTTTAAGGACTGAAGGGTATGTATTGACTCTGGGGGGATCAAGCTGATGGGTGCTGTCGAGGGATTCTCAGGGTGACATACTGCAGAATACTCTGAACAAAGACGACCAAAATGGGGAAGCTGCCATATGAGTAGACGTGATCTGTTGTGGCACCGAGAAGCACCATTGGGTCCTTCTTCATAGTTTTAATGAGCTCCAAGAAGGTATATAAGTGTGCTCTGAAATGGTACTGTCCTGTGGATTTTGTGAGCCCAGGACTGTTCGTGCTCATTGGTGCTTTCATTTTTAAGGAGTCTGAAAACAATAAGAAAACTCTACAGTGGTTATGATTACTGTCCTGTTGGTTTTACGAGCCCAGGATGGTGATTGCTCGTGGTCGCTTTCATGTTTAGAGAGTCTGAAAGTGGTAAGTGGACTCTATTGGTGTTCTTTTTCATAAGTTAGTCTCCAAGGCCCGAAAAAGCATAAAATGATGCAAATGGAGAACTCTTCTAGCCGATGTGACTAAAGTATTCCTTTTTCGTAATTAGTCTACAAGGTCCGGAAAAGGGGTAAACTTATACCAGGTAGACGCCCTTTCAGATATGTTTAGCGAGCATGAAAGGAAGCAAGGTTGCTCGGCGATCTTTTCATTGTTTTAGGAGTCAGAAAAGAGCTTAACAAAAACTCCCTAAGTGCCTTTTTCGTAAAAGGGATTGCTCGGCCCGAAAAAGGGATTAAATTATACTGAACAAAAATGGATTGATGAGAGCGAGAAAATGTCTCAAGCATCATCGTGAGTGCGGAAAACTGAATCCGGTGACATAAAGATTGTGAAAAATGGACGACGGTCGATGTGGCACGCAAACCGAGGCGACGAGGGGGGCATGGGAAAAATGCCCAAAACATCTGGGCGTGAGAGTGAGAAATAATCTCAAGCGTCATCACGAGCGCGAAAAACTGAATCCGGTGATATAAGGCATGTCAAAAATGGACGATGGCCGATGTGGCACGCAAACCGAGGCGACGAGGGGGGCATGGCAAAAATGCCCGAAAAATCTGGGCGTGAGAGCGAGAAATGATCTCAAGCATCATCACGAGCATGGAAAACTGAATCCGGATATATAAGGCATGTCAAAAATGGACGACGACCGATGCGGCACGCAAATCGAGGCAACGAGGGCATGAAAAAATGGTCAAAAAATGGACCTGGTGAAAACTAGAAAAGGAAAGAACTGTGATGAAGTTCAGTAATGGACGGTGGTGTCCATCTGGTTTACTATGGGTAAAATCGCTTGAGGTACAACCTGTTTCGTGGGTTGCAGAGGGGGTTGCCTTCTGAATCGGTCAGAATGTATGCCCCCTGTTCGAGGCAAGTGTGTATGACATATGGGCCTTGCCACATGGACACAAACTTTCCTTTCCTGGTTTTGTCATGAGCCTGATCGTAGGCGAGGACAAGGTCCCCTTCAGAAAAAGTTCTCGGGTGGACATGTTTATCATAATTTAATTTGGATCGGTTCTTAGCTGCTTCCATGGTTTGGAGGGCTGTGCGCCGATCTTCATCAGCCTGCTCCAGGAGTAGTAAGCGTTGCTCAATTGGGGCAGTGTCCGGTAGGAGTTCGACGACCATATGGAGGGTTGGAATCTGGCACTCAATGGGGAGGACGGATTCGACACCGTGAACTAAGTGGAAAGGGGTAAAACCCGTGGCGGTTTTAGTTGATGTGCGGTATGCCCATAGTGCCGGGAAGAGCATGTGGTGCCAATTTGATTTGTGTTTGTCTACAGTGCGCTGGAGGATGGTTTTCAAAATTTTGTTGATTGCTTCGACTTGGCCGTTTCCTTGGGGGTAGTAAGCAGAGGAGAAATGGTGTTCAAATTTCAGTAAGGTTGATAGTTCTTTCCAGACGGCGTCTTCGAAGTGAGAGCCATGGTCTGAGATGAGTTGCTTTGGCACTCCAAAACGAGTGACAACATGGTTGAGAAAAAATCGTGCTGCGGTGTCGGCCTTGCAATTGTAAGTTGGCATGGCCTCCGCCCACTTGGTGAAATAATCTACGGCCACAATAATGTGTTTGTGACCGCCGGATGACGTGGGATTGCAATCGAGGAAGTCAATGGCCCATTTGCAGAATGGTCCGGCAGTGACGACTGGATGAAGGGGGGCGGGTGGGGTTCTTGCTTTGGGGGAAAAAAGTTGGCAGTTTTGACAGTGTTTGACTGCAGTGATGCAATCAGTAAATAATGATGGCCAAAAGTAACCTGCGCAAATGATCTTTTGGGCGGTGGCCATGCCAGAGAAATGGCCTCCGCAGGCACCGCTGTGGCAATCATTAAGGACCTGTTCTGCCTCACTATGGGACAAGCAATGTCGTAAGATGGTGTCAACGCCGCGTCGATAAAGTACATCCCCTAACAAGAGGTATTGGGGAGCGTGGTGTCGTATATGACGGCGTCCGTCACGATCGATGTGGGGTTGAAATTTTTGCGTGCAGAGGTAAATTAAGATGTCACCGTACCATGGGTCGTCTGACGAAATGATGAAGATGTGATCGTCAATCAGATCCGTTTGGATAGCGGGTGATGACGAAGAGGATGGGAGGTCAGTGATGAGATGGGAAAGCGCGAGGGCTTTGGTGCTCTTGGGAGTTTTGAAAGTGAGGTCATATTCCTGGAGGATAATGACCCATTTAGCAACACGACCTTGTAGGAGCCGCCGGTTTAGGAGATAGACCATAGGGTTGGAGTCGGCGACAACTGTAGTTTGACTAAGCAGAATGTAGTGTCACAATTTTTGGACGAAAAAGACTACAGGTAGGGCTAATCTTTCCTCGTATGGGTAACGTAGGGGTGGGCCAGACAAGGTCTGGCTGACGTAATAAATGACATGCTCTTGGTGAGAGGCATCTTCTTAGACCAAGACTCCGGACACGGCATGTTCGGATGCCGAGACGTAAAGGATGAAGTCCTGGGAGAAATCTGGAGGGGAGATCAAGGGGGCTTGTGTGAGAGCTTTCTTGAGGGCGTCGAATGCCGTGTCTGCTTGCTCATCCCAAACAAAGGGTATGTGGGTGCGAAGTAGGCGTAAGAATCCATGAACTTTGGTGGCGTAATCAGGAACGAAGCGACGAAGGAAATTGGACCGTCCCTGCAGACTCTGGAGTTGCCGAAGCGTACGCGGAGATGGAAGGTCTAAGATGGCTTTGAATTTCAGGGGATCAACAGTAATTCCATTCTGGGAAACAATGAAACCCAACAACCGGCCTGCCGGAACGCAAAAGATGCACTTTTGTGGGTTCAAGCGGATTTTATATTTGCGACAACGTAGGAAAACTTGTCGGAGGTCGTTAAGGTGGTCTGATTGTTTCCAGGAACGAGCTGTAAGGTCATCAAGATAGACCAGCAGGATATGGACCAAGTCGTGAAAACAATAGGTCATGGCCCGCTGGAAGGTGGCACCAGCATTTTTGAGGCCGAAAGGCATGACACGATAGGCAAAGGTTCCCCATGGGGTAGTAAAGGCAGTCTTGTACTAATCCTCCTTACGGATCTGAATCTGGTTGTATTCGGAAAAACCGTCCATGAAAGATAGGACTTCATGTCCCGCACACGCATCAATGAGTTGGTCAATAAATGGCGTGGGGAAATTGTCTTTGGGACAAGCGCTGTTTAAATCACGAAAGTCAGTGCATACTCTAAGGGTGCCTTGTTTTTTGTTGACGGGAACGGGGTTTGAAACCCATGTGGTATAAGCAATATGATAAATGAATCCTGCTTCGCGAAGTTTCTCGACCTCGGCTTTAACAGCGGGGAGCTTGGAAGGATGAATGGGTCCTTGTTTCTGATGAGCGGGGGGGACATCAGGCCATGTGTCAATGTGGTGCTCTATAATGGCAGGGTCAAGACTAGGCATTTTGGTATAGGACCAGGCAAAGACATCACAGAATTCTTGGAAAAGTTTTTGTATGCCTGAGTTTCTGCTTGAGTGCAAGATGCACCCAGCGAGATGAGCTCAGGTTTCCCAAGTGTGGTGGAAATGTCAATTTGTATAATGGGGGAAATGTTTGACATATTCCCTTCTTCGAAGGCATCCGGCGCAGGGATGGGGTCCTTGAGCCAATCGACCTTAGTGGGTATGAAATATTTCGATTCGACTGATAGCTGATTAGATGTGGTGGATGTAGACGCCTCCGGGAGGAAGTATGAACGATGATGCATATCGTCCCAAGGGTAGTCGGGTGCAGTGAATGTTTCCAAAATTTGCTCATCAGTATGGAAGTAGTCAGACCATAAATCAAGGGGTTCTGGTTTGAAATTGGTTGAAATCATATAGATAGTATTGATTTCTTCCAAAGCGGATGATTTCGGAGGGCAGATTTCCTCGATTATAGGGGGCACCGTCTCAAGGTCCAAATTATTCATCTCGTAGAGAGTTGCTCTGTAATCTGGGATATCAGGACAGTGATGTGAGTAGTGGCCGTAAATACCGCATATCGCATAAGGGTGGTTGGTACGCAGTGATTTGTCACGAGGCATGGGGTTTGAGTCGATTTTGACAACCGGGATGTTGGGGTCGTCGTCAAGCATTTGCATGTGTTCCTGTAATGCAGGTAACTGTGGACACTGATGGGTTGGATGGCCTAGCTCATCACACAATGAGCAGTTAGGAGGAGCATGGAACGCGGGGGGAGGTTTAACTGCTTTGGGTGGGGGTACCGCAGTGTATGGTTGTGGGCCTCTGCCCCTAGTGGGCCTGATGAGAGGAGGGGGATTCATAGATGACGAAGGGGTAGTGATACCGGGAGGTGGTTGAGTAGAAGTAACAATGGGTTGCACCGGTTGCAGGATGACATTTGGTGTCGGCGGGGGAATGGGAGGTGAAATATACCACACAGGTAATCCCAAGGTTAACCCGGGGAGACTAAGGGTAGCCATAACCGGAGCGCTCACTACGCTCGAGGGAGGGAATAGAAAGGGGATGGTGTGGATGGGTGTAACACCAATGTGACTAGGGACCAATGGTGGTTTAGGTAACAAGGATGGCTGATTGTTGGGTGTTTGTGTATTGTGGGAAAGAGTACAGAGGTTAGAGACGTGGGTCTCCGGTGATGGTGGTGGAATGGATTGGAATGTAGACGTCATCGGCGCGTCAGAGTAAATTTCGGGTCCCACGGAGGAAATGAACGAGGTAGTTGCACCGCAAACAGGTTGTTCAACCATGGGGAGAACATTTTCAGGTGCGGCGGGGGCCTTGGGATCGTAATAGGTGAGTTGGTCGACCTTGACCATGCGTCCCTCATGGGGGAACATGATAGTATGGAAAACGGATGAGGCAACCGCCCGCATGGAATACATGTAGCTGCGACCAAGTAACAGGTTATAATCGAGTTGGGCATTGATGACCTCAATGTCGATGAGCACGATTTTACCAGCCAGCTAGACGGGGACATTAGCTAAGAGACCTTGGGGTTGAGCCGAACGGTTGTCGTAGGCTCGCAACGCAGTGGTGGACTCCTGGAGAGTAGGAGATCCCAACTTCTGCCAAATGAATGTGGACATAACGCATGTAGAGGCACCTTCATCGATAATGCACCGATGGATGACAAGATTCTGAACGGAAACGGAAACTTGGAACGCTAAAGTAGAAGGTAAGTGTGGTTTGGACTGGTTCGAATCGAATGCCATCAGTTGTGAATCATTGGGGTCAATGGTGCCAATGGTTGAGAGTAAAGTCTTGCGCTCTGAAGGACAGGTTTTTAAGACTTCTAAAGCAGACATGGCTGCAGGAGACTGGGCTAAGTCATCTACAATGTTGTAATTCGACGCAGCACGAGCATTAGGATTATTGTTGATGCGACGAAGTGGGAAGCGAGGTGCTTTAGAAGTGCCATCGAGTGTAGCTGGAGGTATACGTAATGTTTGATCTGTGGGATGGCCGTTAGTGTTCTTGTCGGTGGGAGGGCTTCAGGGGTGGAGCCATATTGGTTTCAGCGGGTTTGGAGGTTGGCATCTGCAGATGACATCATCAACAATTGGTGAGTATCTGAATCGAACATGGGTTGATCAGGAGCGGCATAAGTGATTTGTTGTGGTGGCGCATTGCCCTGAGGGGGAGCTAACGGCTGAGTGTTCACTACGCCTTGGGTTGGAAAGGGGTTTTGCAGCACCAAAGGTTGATGTTGAGGTGGTGGAGGGTTGGGTGGCGGCTGAGGAGCCGCTTGTCCTTGACGATGGGCATCGTCAGTCCAGAGTTGCCGAGCTGTCTCCAAATATGGGAAAGCATGTGTGTAATGGCCATAGACCCCGCAAATAGAACAAGGATGGTTTGTTCTGAGGTTATTGTTTTTGGGCTGCCTGGGATTATGATCTGGATTCTGGTTGGGAGGAGCAGCGTTGTTATTTTGTGGAGGATTGGGAGGTGGAGGACCTTGATGTTGTTGTTGGTTTTTTCCGCGGTTACGTCCTCTTCCACGGTTTTGTTGCCCACGCTGGTTGCGCTGGTTGTTTTGGTGCTGGGGCTGATTGTGTTGTGTGTACACTTGCCCTTGAGTAGTGGGAGGATTTTGGTTTTCCGCAGGTGTGGGAGTAGGTTGTGGTGGATAATAAGCCGGTGGGGCTGGAGGTGGTCCAGTTACCTGCTGGGTTTGTTGGTAACCCTGAGCTATTGGAGGTGTTGGGTTAGCTGTCGCAGCTTGCTGCGGGTAGTACATTGGTTGAGGTGCGGCTGGGGAGGTGTATGCCGGTGGTGTATGACCAAAGCACTGAGGTGGACATGAGGGTCCGTGGGTATGGTGGTGATGTGCCATGGGAGCATATGAACTGGTTGCTCCAGATTGAGACGTAGCTCACTAAAGGTCGGGGCCATGGCTAGGATGTGCAATGGAAAAGGGTTGGGGATGCGAGGTAATACGACCAATGATGCCATCTGCGGCATGGGATGCCCCCGGCGCATCGTGTTGGGATGAATCGCCCCGAGGGGCGTCTGGTATAATGGTATACAGATAAACTAACTGGGCGTAAATGAGATCAAACTATTGGGCTTTGAGGATGGTCTCCTCTTCAGACTGTGGTCGTTCGGATGCTACATCCTTGGCAATGAGAGGGAGGAGGGATTTTAGAAACAATCTAAGAAGATACGGTCGTCCAACTTGATTTTGCAGAGGATTCGGCGTCGACGCCACTCATGAATGTGGTCAATGATGTGGGTGGCCGTGTTCTGTCTGCAAGACAGTAGGATCTCGACTCCCGCATCATAGCGAACAGGTAACTGGAAGAACTGCATGAAGGTCGAGGCAAGGGAGGTAAAGGTGGCATGGGTCCCATGGGGCTACTCGATATACCACTTAGCTGCAGAGCTAGTGAAGGTGCGCTGTAACAGATGGAGGCGGACAGAGTCATCCACTATGGAGTTGGAGGAGCACCATAGATGGAAAGACATGATATGGTTCTGGGGGTCCTCACCTGCTTTTCCCTCAAACTTAGGGATGTCTGAGGGGAGTTTGGTGGGCATGTGAGGCCACGCAGGGTCGTGTTTGATAGGATCATTGGTTAGTCTGGCTAAGTCTCGTAAGTTCAGACTCGCCATGTAAGGTAGACTAGCTGATGGATGTGGTGTAGTGACTGGGACATGACTATTCATGGTGGTATGATGTAGTGGTCCAGTTGCCCCTAAGGGTATGCTAGGTATTGAAGGTATATGTCCTCCAACAGCTGTGGTCTGGTATGGGCCAGCGTTTCCAAGTGCAACATGGGTTACACCGGGGTTAGGAATAGTAGTAGGAATTCCTGGAATCTGGGTTTTGGTAATGAGAGGGGGTGTGACCCCTGTGTGTGGCATACCCATAATAGGAGGTGGTCTCGTGTTGGGCATTCCTAAAGGTGGAGTGTCCACCATATTAGGCATACCTAGGGGGGTGATTGTTGCCATGGATGGCACCGCAGTAGAAGGGTTTGTGGATGTCTCTCCTATGGAACCGATAAAAAGTGGGTCGAATGGTGTTCCAGCCATAAGGTTGGTTGGGAATAACGCAGTAGGGTTTTCGGATTCTGCCTCAGAATCAGATGTGAAGTGAGGCGTGTCAGAATCGGATGACTGTATGTTTGACCAATGATGTGTCAAGTCAAGGGATAAGGCTCGACATCGGTGACGTGGAGAGCCAAGTAGACTGAACTCTGGGGGTTCACCCTGAAGACGACGAGATCGTCTAAAATTCTCAATGGTGAGAAATATGTTTTTTGTGAAAAAATTGTTTAGTGTAAGGTGGTAATGTATAAAAAACTCGAAACCCTAATGCAACCAAGGGTGCAAGAAGGGGAGTGAAAATAAAGGCTCTCAGGCCAAAAAATCAACCTCAAAAGGAACTTATTATAGCAGCTGTGCTATAATAAGTGGAGGGATGCAACAAAAATGGTCAGAATACCAACAGTCAAACAACTTCTAGAAAAAAGAGGTGCTACTAGACCAAAGGTGGATTGTATCATGCAAACACCTAACTAAAAGTATTGTGAATCAACAAACGATATTCTCTGCAAGGTGATGAAATCCAAGTCAGACAATATTGAGTGATGAATCAACGGCTAGATATCCCCCTACCGGGAGGGACACCGGGTAATCAATCCTAAAGAATGGCAACTAAGATACTCCGTTCATGACACGTCCAGAAAAGGTAAATCTTCCGTTTGGTCCTTTTACTGCAATACCCCCATATAGGGATATCCCGAGAACTGCGAATGGTATCCCTTCGGTTACTGAATGGATTTTGGTATTCTACTCAGGCTTCCGGAACCATCCTCGCGACTTCAACCCTCCTACGGGAGAGGCCTTCCGATAAACTGGTTGTGACCGTGCCAAAAAATGCTAGAAGATTTTGGTTCCCTAATGGACAACAACTATGTCTCAAATGTAATAACTGAGGGGTGTTATTGGAACACCTATCCCCTCAATACTACCTAGCTACAAAGTTCTTTTAAGTGCTCCCCAAGTGGGGTTAAAAGTTGGTTGAAGTTAGGGTAAATTTTAAGGCTCAGTTTAAATTATGTGTTTGAGTGGGTGCACGTGTGGTATTTTAAACTGAAATTGAAAATGTAAATGCTTTGCAGAAAATATTCAAAAAACAAAGGATCTTTTGAAATAGGAAAGCAAATAATATGACTTCTTCAAGAAATAAATGTATTTCTTTTTAAAATTTGCTATGGGCAAAATATCAAGGAAGTAAACAGTAAATTTTTTTTATCTAAATGAAATGCAAATAAATCCTTCTTTCAATTTCTGAAAATTTTTAAAAAGACTTTTTCAAAGGTGCATTCTAAATAGTAAAAAAATTTCTATGGCTGTAAAAAATGCAGGAATTTTAATACTGTAAAATGTGCTATGTGGGCAGAAAATACAGTAAAAAATTAATTTTTTAAACGGATTGGCCAAATGGAAAAAAATTGGCATTGCGGGTTTTGACAGAATAGCCGTGATGGACCGCGCGGGTTTCTGTCACACAGTCGCGATGGGCAGCGCGGGTTTCAGCCGCGATGTGTAGCGCGGGTTTCAGCCACGAAGCCGCGATGTGCAGCGCGGGTTTCAGCCACGAAGCCGTGATGTGCAGCGCGGAAAATGTCTGCGAAGCCGCGATGTGCAACATGCAAATTGGCCGCGAAGCCACGCGGAAAAGAGCAGGGCAGTCGTGATGAGCCGCGCGACTGTTGGGCAAAAAGCCGCGAGGCGAAGGCCGTACACGGACGCCGAAAAAATGAACCCAAAAATTGAAAATTTTGGGCTGTTAATGGCAATAAAGTGGGCCAAGATCTAGAACAGCAATGGATCTGCTGTCTAGGGTGGCAGATCTATGAATTAAACTGACTAATACTAACAAAAACTAAGATCTAAAAGCAAAATTTGAGATCTAAGAGTTCTAAGCCAGCGGAGTCTCCAAAAACTGTTGGCTTGGTTTTGCAACCAGGCTTAGTGCTATGGGCACCTGCTAACTAGTAGCAACAGTTTCAAATATTAAAGCAAAAACAATTGTAAATCTAAAACTAAAACTAAACTAGCATGTGCATATCATAATAAATTTTTGAATTGAAAACAAGAACAAGAAATAGAAAAAATAACTTTGTATTGAAAATGGGGGCAAGCAAGTGCTTGCAATAATAATACCTCCAAGTGATGAAGATAGTTGAGTAGCTCCAAACTCCAAAGGGTCCCTTCTCCAAGGTAGCTACAATGGCCAAAAGCTCATGGGAGATTTTGGCAGCATGAGGATAGGAAGATGGATGGATGTAAAATGAGGAGCCCCTACCACCTTTTTATAGTTTTTGGTGGTGGGGAATACCATTATGGTTTTGTGGAAACCAATGGTATTGACCAACATGGTTTAGGTACCTTTTCCCTCCTTTTTCCTTTTTTGAATATTTTTAATATTTTTATTCCCTTTTTAATATTTTGGGAATTTTGGACCCTTTTTGAGGGTTTTTTATGCTTTTTGAGGAAAAATAATCACTTTGAGTGGGAAAAGGGGTGTATTAAGGTCTTTTGGTGACCTTTTGGTGGCTTTAGAGGCTCAAATGGTGGAAAAGTGGAAAAATGGGTCATGTGAATAAGGAAATGAGCTAGTGAGCACTTTTTAGGTGTTAACAGGCATCAAGATTTACCTGGAAGTCACAGAATTTGATTCCGCAGATAAGATTGAGAGAAATCAATAGTGGAATTCTTGGGGCCCTCCACACTCCTCCACTCCAACCAATGAAAATGACATGTGGAAGGTGGTCTCCCCCTCATTTATGACCCCCTCTTTTCCCTCTTTTTCTTCCTTTGACCATTCTGGAGTCCTTTGACCTCTACTTTTCACACCGTTTGCACCATCAGATTCATATTTCCATGCCCGTGATGATGCTTGATATCATTTCTCAGTATTCTCACTCTCACTTACCCTTTTTTGGTTGTCCTTTTAGTGCCCACCTCGATTTGTGTGCCATTAGGTATGCCGACGGCTCTTGGTATATTTTTACTGTTTTATCCATTGCGGCCTATTCATGAGCCCTTCACTCCATCCATATTGCAATTATTGCATTTTTTTGCTTCCATTCATCTACCCACAAGTAGGCCCCATCGGTGTTCACCCGCACCTTCTTTAATGGTCGACTCATACTTGTCCCCTGTTTTGAGCACTTCCTCCTTGATTGAATTTCATATATGTTCGGTATACGTTTATCCTTTTTTCGGGGCCGAGCAACTCCTTTTATGAAAAAGGAACTTAGAGAGTTTTTGTTAAGCTCTTTTCCGACTCCTTAAAGAATGAAAAGATCACCGAGCAATCTTGCTTCCTTTCATGCTCATTAAAGTATCCGAAAGGGAATCTACTTGGTATAAGTTTAACCTTTTTCTGGATCGGTTAGACTAATTACAAAAAATGAATACTCTAGCCACTCTAGCTAGAAGAGTTCTCCATTGCATACTTTTATGCTTTTTCGGGCTTTGAGGACAAACACATGAAGAATAACACCCTCGAAGTCTTCTTATTTATTTCAAAATCTCTAAAATTGAAAGCTACCATGAGAACCCACCATCTCGGGCTCGTACAAATCCACACGACAGTATCATATTGAGCACATTTCTATCCCTTCTTCGACCTCCTTAAACCATGAAGAAGGCCTAAGCGGTGCCTCTCGGTTCCCCAATGGATCATATCTGGTCCCCCCATTATAGCAACATCCCGAACATGGTATCCTTTGTTCAAAGTATTTTGTGATGTGTCACCCTTGGAGTCTTTTGATATCACTCATCAGTCCCCCCTTGAGTCTCCCCCATTGCAGTCACAGTCCCTAATCCATTAAGATATGATCCCCTTCCCCCAAGGTTTGTTTCATATGCTTCCAAGTCATCCCTCCCATCATACTTTGAACAAAGGAAGCTTGAGTCCCATCCATTTGCGGCCCTTGTATCCCTCGATAGTGTCTCACGTCTAGTGCCATCACATCTTGGTTCTAAACCTTGCGCTCCTATCAAGGAAACATCATTGCCTCGATATTTACAGGTCTCCCTCTATTGACGCCAACACATCTATTCCATAGGATAGACCCAGAGGTCCCTATACCTTGTTCTCATCTCCATTAGTGGTGAGTTCCTACGGACTATCTGAGAGGAGTCCTTATGTCCTCTTAGCATGGTTGTTTCTCACGTGCCCGATTTCAACTCCATAATCACGCTGTTGAGATTTGTATAGGTTATTGGTCCCTTTAGTTATTGGTTGCAGAACTCGGATGTCCCCTTATTCTATCACATTGGTGAGTCTCTTTGGAACCCCCCAGTTGTATGTTCCCGTGGATATCTGGGCTACGTTGGCAATAGTGTTCAGAAGCCCTCCAATTGTATGCTTCGTGGAGTATCCAGTTCAGATGCATTCCATGTACCTTTGAGATTTTGACTCTGAGTCATTGAGTCCATATTGTTGTTGGACCCCTTCAGATCCAGCAAAGCATCAGTTGTTGTGATACCGCATTCAAGATGGATTCCATTCTTTCCAATTTCAGTTCTTCAGATCAGTCATGGTTGGAACATGAGCATGTCCCATATTTGTGTCTCCTCTGGACCATTATGATGTACATGTCAGTTATCTATGTATTGTTTAGGTACCCTTTAGGCCTCATCATTATTTGTATATCTTGAGACATTGATACGAGCATGGGTATGCCTGCCTCATCCATATATTTGAGATTATATGTTCCTCATCCATTATTGACGTGTTGTATCTCCAGTTATATCCCTTGCAATTTTTATGAAGCACGTGTTCTGGTCTCCAACTAGTCTGTTCTCCCCTCCACCACAATGCTCACACCCTTGGAAAAATTTAGAACCTATGATGTCTATCAGCCATACGATGAGCTCCTGCCCTCACACATCAGGGGGCAATCTGTTAACACCCAAAAATTGTTCACCTAGCTCAACCACCTAGTCACATAAACCATTTATCCCCTTTTCCTACATATCTGGCCTCCCAAAACCCAAAATCCCTAATTTGGTAAGCAAATGGGCAAAAAATCAATTATTTCCCTAAAAAAAATCAAATTCCTTCAAAAAATTCAAAATCCCCAAAAAAGAAAATAAAAGAAAAAGAAAAAGGAGAAATTGTTCAAATAAAGGAAAAAGGAGGGAAAATTTAAAATACCACAGACCAATACTTGTGGCTACCCAATACCACGGGCCAATACTCCACCACCCAAAATTGTTATAAAAAGGTGGTGGAGGTCCCTCATTTCACATCATTCACTCTTCCTACTGTTACTTTTCTGGAATTACTATTGAACCCTAGGCTGCCTCCATATTTGAGCTTTCGTTCCCATAATAGAATAGTGGCCACCATCTTGAGCATTTAGAGGACAGTAAAAAACAATGGAGACCCAGAGCACCACCATCTCTACGGTTGCAAGACCCCCAACATTTACTCACCATTTCGAGGTAAAAACCCATTGTACATTTGTTCCATATAATACAAAAAGAAAGAGCATTCTTTGATTCATAACCCTTGTTTAGTGAATATTTCATGAAATTGATGCTTAATGCTTAGCTTATTTTTATTTTCTACTGGAGTAATTTATTATGTTTTCACTCTCTTCTATTTTTATTTACATGCACACATCCATATTCATGAACTGTTACTAAGCAGCTCACAGGTCTTAGTGCATTTCTGCACTAGCTAGACTTGTGAAAACAAAAGCTACACCAACAACTTTGCGGAGTTCAATGGTCTTCTTTATCTACTAAATATTGCTTCGTTTCATATTTCACTGAATTTTCATGTATTTGGAGATTCTCTTTTGGTCATACAAAATATGAAAGGATCAACGACTATTGGAAACAATGATTTGATTTCTATAGTTCAATGTTTGCATTTGATTAGAGATTCCTTCGGTGAAGTTGCCTTCTGTCACGTTTATCATGAATTCAACAAACAAGCTGATGCTTTGTCAAGACAAGGCCTAGAACTAAATGATGGTGCTTTGAGGTTGGAAGATTTTCAAGGGGGCACATATGTGGCTTCCTACACTTATTCTCTATCAGAATTTTGTCAAATCTAGTTTTGAACTAGTATTGCTTATCTCAGGCATATTATATGCACTATTTTGAGATTTTTATGTTTAACTATATAGAATAAATTTTTTCGGAAATTTTCATGTATCTTTTTTGCTCCCAACATCGAGGATTGTATTTTTTGACAACAATGAATAAAAATACGTTTTTTTTCTTGGAAAAAAATGATTCGATCTAAAAAAAATAGTAGCTAGAATTTGGCATTTTTATTTTTTTATTTTTTTTATGTTAATGTTGTTTCTCTACACTGTAAAAAACAATGTTTGTTGGCAAAGTTTCCATGTGTTGAAGACTTTTGACGAAGTGTGTTTTATTAAATGCACTGTGGTGTAGCTTTAAGTATAACATTGAGTGCAATTTTTTGTTGTATGTGTAGATAGTTGAGAGTAGGGAAATATATACATGTTCCCACTGTCCATAACAATATTAGCAGCTGGATAGATTTTATGAATCTTCACAAATTATCAATAGCAACATGAGGTCAATTTATGGCATTCGCCTTATCATGTAACAATTAATGAGGTATGTATATAAATGCGAGTTGCAAGAATTGGAATAAGGTATTTGCTTAGAACTACAAACAAATATGCAAGTACATAAACATTATCTAAACTAGAAGAAAGTGTGAGTGGAAAATACTTTTTTTTTTAGTCTAGAATGACACCTACATTTTTCTTGATGCTTGTTAAGCTCTTATAAGATCGGTGACTCTATTATCCATTACCAAGATAAATATTGCTTCTTGAGAGAATCTATGCATGTTGAACATTGTTGATGAAACACTTACAATATTCTTCATATGAAACAGATGCAACTGTTGGGAAAATTTGCTTCAGTAATGCACCATGCAAAGTGCATTCTATCAGGCCATCATCCATTTCTAGGTTGCATTCTAGATTATGTTCGTATCTAGTTTATGTTTCATGTTTACAATATGTCCAGAAAAAAAAGTTCCGGACCATTGGAAAATTGCATTTGTTGCAGATGCATTGAAATGGAGGATTAAAAGCACTTTTGGCCCGAAGTATTTCATATATATGTTAAAACAAGTTTAGAGAAATGAAGAGATTCAAAGAAAATATAGATTATTAGTGTTTTTGCAATGAAGCAGAGTAAGGTGGATTTTTTTTTGTTGTTGTTGCTGTGAACAGTAGTTCAATTTTGTTCTATGTGCAATTTTATTTTGCAGGAAACAGGGGAAGGAGGAAACGTTTTGAACTAACATGTGGTTTTTATTCAGCCACTGGTAGCAAATTATGAATTGCAGTCATTGTTCTAAGGATCAATAAATGTGGCTATTGAGGTTCGTATCAAGTGAGCTCCTTTGGATCCATTTCTAACAATGTTTTTGAATGACTAAAATGGTGGATCATCAGATGCAGGTTGTCCTTGGACTTGTAAGAAACTATCTTTATATGCTTCGCTGATCAGTAACTGAAACACCGCGAGCAAATAGATATCAAAGCTTAATAATAGTTGGAAATGGCAAATCTATTTGCATTTATTTTTTTTCTACTTCAAAGAAGAAGATGAGGAAAAAAGATAAAATCAGCAATGTTTTTTGCAGTAAAGAAATGTGCATGTGAAAAGTGATATGTACAGTTGCATGGTCATTCATTGTCTCGCCATTTTTGATATAGAAATTGAACTGTCTATTGTTGTATTATGTTGCAACAACTATCATTGCAATAGATCCAACAACATAAGACTCATTCGATGAAAAAATCTCACTGATTGTCATATTTGGCAGTTGTTTGCGATTTTTGCAAGCTTGATCAATTGTCTCAATTGCACTATTTTCCAAGATTATGATGGAGTATTGATCAATTGTCTCATATTGAACTTCCTTTTTCATACCAAACGTGTCGATTCTAATGCTTCTGTTAGGATGCAGAAAACCACCAAAACATTTGATCAAGTTGTCATTTACACTTGCTGTAATAGTCATTTTCCATCTCGGTCTACCAAATCTGCATGCAAAATGTTTGTTTTAAGAGGAGAATGTTGGCTCTTGTTCTGTGTAGGTTCGTATAACACCAAATATCTTCTTCAAATACATTGTTGGATTTTGTTGTGCAGATTTGTATGATAGTAGATGATTGCAGCGGTGTTTGTTTTTATTTGCAACATGCAAGGAAGAAAAACAGAGGGAGGTAGCAAGCCAACAAACACCAATAGCTTGGGTTTTTTTTTCTTGCCTTTTGTGCATATTGAACAAGTTGTAAAAATCGAGTTATTTGCAAAGGCTGTGTTTTTGTTTGTTTGTTTGTTTTTGTTGTTTTATTTTCCCTTTTTTTTGCATGTTGAACAAGATTTCAAAGTCAGGTTATTTGCAGAAGTAGTGTTTTTTTGTTTTCCTACAAATGCATAATGATTTTCTTGTGTTGGTATTTTATGGTTTATCGTGTACTAGCTTTTTTATTCTATGGTTTATCGTGTACTAGCTTTTTTATTCCTATTGATCTATTGTTAGAATCAAGAAGAAGAAGATTGTTTTTTTTGTTACCTTTGCCTTTTTTTGTTGTTGTTAAGAGCAAAGAAAAAGGAGCAGATTATAAACTGAACATGATTTTCTCTTTTTTTTGTCAATTTGCAATATACAATGAACAAGAAACGATTTTTCGTATTTTATGTTTGAATAAAAAATATTAGGTGCTCTTGCTATGGTTCAAGAGGAAAACGATATTGTGGTGACTCCAATAAGCATTTGAATTGTTGAAACAGAGACCATGGTTGTGCAAATTTGTTCAAAATACGTTGGCATGGAGTCTGGATTGGAAATTGGTTTTGCTACTATCAATGCCAAGATTTTCATTTGTGTAAATGATTGCAATTTTCTTATCGATGTTGTTTGCTAAAATATTGGGTGGTTTTTATGCATGGTTATATTATGAATGGGAAACATATTAGGTGGTTTTGTGAGGGATCAACAAAAAACTGGGATTGTGGTTAGTCCAATAAGAATATAAAACATTGAAAGCAAGATCGTTGTTTTGCAAGTTTGTCCAAAAGTGGTCAAGAATTGAACCTAGATTGGATGTTGGCTTTGTTTTTTTCAATGACAGTCCTTTCATTTGCATAAATGATTGCAATTTTCTTTTTGATGTTGTTTCTTGCAACATGTCAATGTTAAAGTCATTAACTATTACAACCTTTGTGCCGATTTTGTTGCTTATAAGATGCAATCCAATGTACGAATAAGGCTATGAAGCATACCATGTGGTCTATTGTAAACATTTTCTAGATTTAAGACATTACTACCAAACATTAGTTCAGTGGTAATTGCCTCAATGAAATTTCCTGTGTAGTTTTCTATTTTGAGTATAACTATGCTTTTTTAATTAAAGTAAGGATACAATGTATTGAAAATGCCGATAGGAAGTTGTATTGTTCTATGAATCCTGTTTCTATTGGTGGCATATGCAATTGTGTTTCTTGCAGACATAAAATGTTTGATTTCATTATTTCATTGTCGTTTATGACATCATCATTGTGAAAAATTAAACTATATGTGTTTAATGAGAAAATAAGAAAATGTTTAACATTCAACATTGAATTCAAACCATATTGAAATTGCCAAGATGCATGGTTTTGTAATTTGTTTATTTTAGTAGAGACTTTTGGGAAAAGTGAAAAATTCTTTTTTTTCTAATCTGTTTAAAAGATAAAGACATTTGATATCTTTCACACGAGAGAGTGCAACGTAAACAAGGCCATGTTTTTTAATTTCCATTGGGTTCAACATTATTTTTTCCATTGTAAGACCTTGTGCTCTATGGATTGTTCATGTACATGCCAATTGAATTGGAAATTGTGTTCACATGATGCTAGTTATATTCTCAACTTCCATTTGCAATGTGGTTCTTTTGATTGGCATCCAATTGCCTTTGATTGTAGATGTAAGAAAATGTTTCATTTTGTTTCTCTTTACTAGAATGTATTTTGCGTCTGCAAACTCAATCCAAATAATATTAGGATTTCCTTGTGTATAATGTCTAAACAATCCTTCTGCACCATTACCAAACCATCTTCAATTGAGTAGTTTCCTCCAACAATCTCAACAAGCATGTCCTTCTTTAGAGTTATTGTAAGGGACAATGGCATTGTCTTCCATACATTTGTTGGTGAGGCATTTTCCCTCCACGTTTTTTCTGGTTTTTCCTTGGTTTCTAGCTGGGAGAAGGGCATTTTTGTGATATAGAACAGTGGGGAAGAAGATGAATCCGTTTTGGGGTCCCTGGGTTTTCATTGAGGTCGTTTTTGGCCATTTGGATGCTCAAATACCCATGGAAAAATCATTTTTCTCCTTGTGGTCGATTCCCCCCTTCCCACAATCCGTTTTTGACTGGCCACGATTTGGGGAAAACCAATGGACATCTTGTTTGTGAATCCCATATTAAAAATGTTTATCCATGCAAACAATTGTGCTTACTGTGTGTGGAAAGAGTATGTTGGGGCATGGGTTATGGGTATCCATTGATTTGGCTTGAGCTTGAGTGCAAGCATCCAAAAATAGAAGGGTTCACATTTGGATTGATAAACCCAAATATGGTCTAGCTTGGCTTAGATGTGATGTTCATTTTGTTGTGCATGAGTTTGAGTGTTCCCATTTCTTGTGGAAATCATTCCCATCTCGGGGGTGGCAATTGTGTTGAGAGATTGATGAACACAATTGGCCTATGGCTGGGTGGAACGTTGCAGTGACATAACTAGTTTCCTGGGAAGTCACCATTGCAAGATAAGTATTCTCTCTATGTATTAAACTATGCAATGTTTTTAATTTGATGACTGTTATTGATATGCTGAATGCATGTGAAATGTGTGTGGATAGTTTAATTATGCTATGCATGTTTATTTTGAATGGCATCTGCACACATGTGTTTTATTTGCATGAATTTGATGAAAGGGTCTGAGTTTTTGTAAAATCCCAGAATTCTAGTGTCATGTTCCCTTCCTTGCGTTGTATCGACAAAAGGGGACATGAAAAATCAATGTCATTTGTGATCTGTGAACATGTTCTGATTCTATTTAGAATAGATATAAATTCTTCGTTTTTTTGCCTGACCATTGTTTTTAGCTCATAGAACTTTACATTGTCAGGACAAAAGCTATATGGGAATGTTTTTTGTTGGAACTTTGGTTGTTCAAAAATCCAAGAATCATAAACAAGTTGTGCTTGGAAGAGGTCTCCACAAAATATGATGTCAAGGCCTCCAAATGGCTTAGTTGGAGTATGCATAATTTCCCTTAGTCATTTGTCTATGTTATACAAAATTTGAGATATGATTAGAGAGACTTCGTTAATTAACAAGACTTGAAGCTATGCATATTACTTTGTCAATGTGTTGTCAATAAATCAAGAGCATTGGAATTTAGTGGAAGCATATTTGAAGAACTCAATGGCAAATTTAAGGCATAATGAACTATAATGCCATTTGCATTGTATGTTTCTTTTTTGGTAAATGCAATTATTAAACTTTTTTTTTCAAAGGGTCACTTTAAATATATTTGTCATAGTAGTGTAATAAGCCATGATGAATTATTTTTGCAGTATGGGTTTTTCCTATTCTTTCTCCTCATGTTAAGAACAAATAGATTGGAGTGGAAGGATTGTTGTTATTCCTTGGAATAATTTATTTTATTATTGATTTTTGTTCATTATTGCGTGTTCATCTAAGCACATGGTAATCATCTATGTTCA
This sequence comes from Larix kaempferi, assembly GCA_027924585.1. Classification (NCBI taxonomy): domain Eukaryota; kingdom Viridiplantae; phylum Streptophyta; class Pinopsida; order Pinales; family Pinaceae; genus Larix; species Larix kaempferi. The sequence goes on from BSBM01001646.1 coordinate 6,717,413, forward strand.
GGAGGAATGTTTTTTTCTGTCAATTTGCAAATTCTAGTTTGTTGCATTGCATGATTCAAAGTTTTGTGCATAAGGTCATTTTGAATATCATATTGCTCAAACGAGGGCATGACAGGAGCTCCATTGGGTGATGCAACATGTGTAGACATTTCTTCTGGATGAGCTGCAATTGTTTCAACTGCAACATCGATATTGCCCCATTTTGTTGTCATTTTTGCTATGGAATTTTGTTAGATAAGTTCTATTTGTTCTTTGCAAGCTATAAATTCTTGAAACCATGTTTTAAAGTTTGTTTTCAACAAATTGTATTTGTCTCTATGTGGTAGATAGAGAACCATTTTCTCTCGTGAAAAATTCTCAGGATCTTTTTCTTTGCTATAACAAATGTACCGTATTATGCATGGTCTATTTTGGGTTATATGAATACAAGAATAAGAAGATGCATATTCTGCCAATGAAATATTTTCAAGTTCATTAGGGCATGCAATGTACTTGTCTAAAATTGAAGTATAAATAATGTCTTCTAAATCATCGGGCTCTTTCTGTAAAAGAAAATGTCTTTTTAACACAACTGTTTTATTATCATCTAGAGTAGTGTTAATGAAAATTGTTTTCCTTGAATATGAATGGAGAGGCAATGAAAGCACAATATGGACTGCTTGTCTAGCGGAAATCTACTGCATATTCAAAAGTGCATTTCCAAGTTTTCATATTGTCCCAATTTTCACATCATTCTCAAGAAGACATTGTTCTTTGATATTCTTGAAAGCATTCAAGTCATATTTCTATTTATATTGGATGTGTAAAAGCTAACATATTTTTTTGTTGCATAACCATCTAATATGTATTGCACATATTTATTTTCTTGCTACAGATTTGAAATGGAATTTGCAAATGGGTTTATCCAAATTCTAGAAGGGTCTCTTTTTATTATAAAATCCGGACAATCAAGTAGAGACTGCAATAGCAAGATGTCTTCATCTCTGGTTACCTCTAGCTCCAACAAAAGCATCATAAAGGAAACGATTTTAGGGTATTGTCTATGCTCCAAAATAAAGAATATGTGTTTTTATTTCTCATTTACATTGCTTCCGTTGTCTCCTAGTGGTTCTAGTATTAAGGTTTTATCAATAGGGGATAATGGGAAATTAAACCTGCATTTAGAGCATTGATGTTTTTTACATGTTTTTGTATGGTGATGTGTTTGAATCTTGAAAATATTTTCGTCAAGTAATGAGGATTCTGTGGATATGTAACAATTGATGAAATCAACAATTTCATTATTACTATTTTTTCCATAAAATGGTTTATTTTGAATCCAAAGTAGACCGTGTTCATGCTCATTTCCTCTTTGTTGAAACTCTATTGTGAAGAAAAGGTCTTTTACTTTTCCACATAATCTATCATTCTTTAACATTAAATATTTTAATGATGTTATCCTCTATCTATAGTAACGACTACAAATGACAGGATATTTTTGTGAAATTCTAAATCACGACAGATCATAGAGCTGAGAACACCTCACAGTGAAAAGAATGAGCAAAAAAGATGAATTACAGTGAGAATTGCTGTGAAATGAGCAGTAAAAAAAATCATGCATTGGAACTCAGATAGAAACACAAATGTGTGTTATGATCCATTAATCAGTATAGTCAATAGATATATTACAATGGAGAGAATTTGAATATCCTAGGAGAATTCAAATCCTTGTCAGTATAGCATTGGAATTGTCACCACTGGAGTGCTCTCGAAGTCCCAAAGTCAGCTCAACTTAATAAAAAATCAGTTAATTGAAGCTACTGTCATTTAACTAACCAAGGAGGGTGCATTAGTGAGTTATGCATGAAAAGTAGGTGAAAATGGGCGCATTAGATCACAATCAATGGTGATCAGAGCTAAAACCCCCAGTAGAGTTCAAGGACTCAGGTGGAGTGAACTAGAACACATAGTTAGCTCCTAAAATGTAGGGAAATGACTCTGGCAGGACTAAAAAAATGCATGTAGGGTGCATTAGGTGGATAATGGGTCCTATATGACATATGCATACCACTAGGGGGAAAATAACATCATCAACTACTAGGAAAAGGTAAATAATGCTAAGTAGGACAACGATGGAGTATTAATTATCCTAACACCACCCCTTAATCCAACTTTGGACATCATGGGCCTTGGTTACCGAGACCAAAGGTCACCCATACAATCAAATAAATGATAAAAAATGAATTGTTCATGAAAATAAGGAAATGGGGAAAACCTCATGGGAAAAATACCCCCCCTAAAAAATTAACAGCACGGAACTCAAGCAGCTTTCACATGTGTAAAAAATTAATAAAAATTTATGCAGTCTACTCCTCTATAGGATAGTAATGCAGTGTGTTGGTCGTATTGTGCACTAGTTCCCTGATGTAGTGCATGTGAACCTCAGTCTTCCATCTTGGATCATGGAAAGTCTCTTTGAAGGATTGTAGATGAGACCCCATCATCATGTAGCACCTCTCTCAGAGAAGTGGATCTGTACGACATAGTGCAAGGTTTTCAACTTGATACTGAGATCTGGTTCTCCTAATGTCAGATGGATCCCCAACTACGCTCCCAAAAAATTTAAGAAGTTTGTGAGCCCATTTTGGCCTTGTCCATGGATTGGGAGAAGGTGTTGGTTAGGATGTATAGAACCAGCTACTCATCCTTCTTCTCAATGCTTCATTGTTTGCAATGCATGACCAAGGATTTGAATTTAGAAAAGAATAGTTGTATGGTTTCAAAACTGCTGGGTTGAAGAAAAAATAATTCATTCTCTAGAATATGGCCTCTTAGCTCATCTTTCTTGCCGAACAGGGTCTCAAGCTTCAACCAAACCTCTCTTGGAATCTTCAATCCATCCTGGTGGCAGAGAAAATCTTTGGAAATATGAAAATAGAAAATTGGAGTCTTCATGACCTCTAAATTATGTTAGCAGATCGACCAATGTTTGAATGATCCAGTATGCAGCCGCCATCTTCAAACCCTATCATTTTTTCACTAAAATAGCTAATCTACCGATCCTCAATTCTGCATAAGAGTTTTTGCTTAAGTTTGTGAGACTAACGTATAAAAATATATTTTGATACCTGAGTTTTATGTTTCTTTTTTCTAACCATGTGATTTATTTCAAATATAAATACACTCCCTTTACACATGCCATTTCACCATTTTTTGAACCCTTGCAAAGCGCAGACGATGTTTGGAACCAAAATGCAGAAACCCTAAGAACACACATCTGCAACCATATTCCAAGCAAATGGCGAAACAACTGCACCAGAGAATTTCTTAAATCAATCCATCAACACAAAAAGAAAATACCACACATTTTAGTTAAAATGTCTTGCATAACCAAGTTTCCCCAAATTCATAGTAGAATCAAATAGCCGAAGCCATTGATTGAGTGTCGAACCAGTGTGTGCGCCGACTCAACTGTATATCATCCCACATGCAATGTTTATCGCCTATCACCCAACTTCCAACACATATTGCCCATTACTCAAATTCCAACAACTATCAACTTTTCCACTAATAACTATGAAAACGATGAAGTAAATTGGTATTGTTTTACACTCAAATTAACATGCTTTTCCACAGGACTGCACTTTCAGGTTTTTTTACATACATGCTCGATTAACCTGCAGGAAGAAAGCAACGACACTGTCTCGAAACACCAGAGCCCGCTGCAAAAATCACCACTAGGTTCTTTGCAGCAGTAAGCCGAGACCGATAATGCAAAACGGAAAGCACAATCCCAAATCCCCACCACAATAGCCAAAGCACAACCAGAAATGAACAGGAAACCAAGACCACAAACCAACACCGCACCAAAAATCAAAGAGGAGAACTACTACCAGGGAAACAAAACGCACACTAGAGAACTGATTCACACAAACATCCCATCCAAATCCGCAGGAGACAACAAAAACGAAAAATGAAGAAAGAAAACCGCTGGATCATTTAAATCCTAATTTAAAGATCCTGGAAAATTGCACAAGTCATAAACTCCCCACCGAAGATCCATTTCATTAGCCAAACACAACGTGAACCCAAATGAAGACATAAATATACCATTAAAATGCTCTATGGTCAAATAAGCACACCCTACACTATAATCCTCCCAACCAATTTCAACATCAAATCCAACTACCATGAAATAAATACACCCTTCTCCACAATCAACCCTTCACCATAATCCACTACAAACCTCGCATCGGAACCCGCGGGAGAACACAACTTCAAATAAACACATTCTCCACCATAATCCAACCCTTCACCATAACCCACCACTAACCTTGCATTGCAACTTGCTGGAGAATAGAGCTCCATTGTACCACACCATACAACGACACAAGTAGGAACAACCCGCATGGAGTTTTTCTGCGCTACCACATTTAAACACCCACAAAAAACAACAATGCCAACATTAAATCCCTACTGATGAGGGTGTTTCCCATGCCTTGAAGGGATTCCCAAGGCATGCATTAGCCTATTCCAACAAACCAAAACCAAACAAATATGCCTTGTTAAAAAATGCAATTAATAAAAAAAATAAAACGTTGCACAAACCATACAAAATCCTAAAAAATCAACACAAATTAATCCTAGTGCACCGTTTATACATGTCCCCCATCGAGCACATAAAAAAAAACTCTTTATAATACAATTATTAATCAACAAAACTTAATGACTCATTATATTTAATTTAATGACAACTTAGTAAATAACCATTCTTAACTTATAAATTATTAAGGTGTAGTCTAAATATTCTAAGTTTTCAATCTTTTATGAATTCAAAAATAAAAATTTGGATTTTATCAAAAAAACTGTAATTTTTTTTGGTAAAATCTAAATTTAGAAGCATTTAAATTGTATTTTTGAATGCATAAATGGATTCGGCACCCTCAAATATCCATATAACACTCACCCACATAGAATATTTAAACTACTCCAATAATAAGTTGTCAACTAAATCCAATCTCTTAATGTATTTATTAATTTCCAAAATAATAATTATTAAATTAATTTTGCATTCACCCTTCGCATTTATAATTGAAGTTACTATCTCAGGATACAAAATACAATAATTCTCACTTTTTTTTTCCGAGAAAAAAAAAACGGTACTTTTGTTATTGCCATGAAATAAAAAAGTACATATCATATGTCGAGGCATTTAAACATGGACTCTAGAGCATCATTCGATACAACATCATTAGTGTTCTATACATGAAACAATACCCAAAAGAAACATAAACAAGTAGCCCTATACAGTTCACATACTTACAAAAAAAAATTATTCTCACTTTTACTTCCACTATTTTACCTTTCATTTTTAATTTTATTATTAAATAACTTTTTACATTAACTTTTAAATTAATTAATTGAAATTAAAATATTTGTCTTCCCTCTTCATCACCCCATCTCCACCCATCCTATTTATAATTGAAATCACCATCTTAACCTTCAAACCACAATGATACTCACTTTTACTTCCATTTTGTTCCTTACATTTCTAATCTTTCTTTCAAAAATGAAATAAATTTTTCCTCATCAATTAGGAAATAATTCTGTCTTATTTCACTTTTCTAAAAGGTAACCGACTTAAATAACGGATTTAAACCCCTATGTGCCCTACCTTTTACAATTAATCACTTGCATTAATTGAAATGCTAATTTTTTAACCAACTTAAATAAGGGATTTAATCCCAACGTGCCCTACTTTTTACAACTAATCACAACCCGGGAATAAAAGACTTACAGGCTTTCAGTCTACTTTTTACAACTAATCACAACCGGGCAATAAAAGACTTACAGGCTTTCAGTGAAGCCCTTAAGCTTAAAAGTTTCTGGCGTGCACTGTTTGGGAACACCGTGTGGTCAAAAGTGGTCCATTGCAAATACATAAAAATCAAAACATTACATTGGTTCAGAACACCAAAGAAGATTTGTTGGGGTATTTCCCTACTCTAGAGAGGTTTTTTAAATGTGTATAAATGGTTGGCACTTGATATTTGCTAGCAGATTGGGAATGGGAAAGAGATCTCCATTGGGACTGATCCTATTATAGGTTTGGGAGATGGTTACACTATTTCACATTCTCTGAGAGGGATTTTAAACAGAGCTGGTTTTTATACACTTGACAGTGTGAAGAACCGAGGGAGTGGTGCTTATTGGTACAGTGGGGAAGATCTTGGACTTCGGGGTGAACTGGCCACAGAGTGGGATGGATATATCAACTCATTAAATTTGACTAGTTGCAGGTTAAAAAATGAGGTGGACATCTTAATCTGAAAGGGGAATGAAAGCACAGGTATGGTAACTGCAAATACTGCTTACAAAGCCATCATCAAAAGGAGGTGCATCTTTCCAAAGCAGTGGTGGTATAAAGTCATATGGACATGGAAAATGCCACTGAAAATAAAATGTTTTTTTTGGTTTGTATTAATGGATAGATTGAAAACCTGGGACAATTTGGAAAAGAAAGGCTGGCATGGTCCTAGTAGATGTACTCTTTGCAAAAATTGGACAGAAAATGCTACACATCTGTTTATGGAGTGCACTTTCACATTGTTCATTTGGGGTAAGGTCTGTAACTTTCTAAATATTAGCTCAATGTGGAGACATGGTGACTTTATAACCTGTTTAAGATATTGGCTCAAAAACTGTGGAGATCACCTCACGCTTCCAGTTTATATCTCCTCGGCAATTTGGAGAATGAGAAACATGTGCATTTTTTATGGACAGGAGGCAAATGCAGATGGTGTCCTCGCACTTGTCCTACATCATTATCTGCCATATAAACAATTAAGAAAAAGTCCAAAATTAGGATTGCTAGTACTTTCAAACCAAGATACAAGGATCCTATTATCTTCTTTGATGGTGCAGCAGCTTTGGGGCAGTGTGCAACAGGTGGAAAAATCTTTATAAATCAGGACCATTATTACACCTTTTGTCTCAAATGTGGGAAGGACACAAGTATGAAGGCCGAACTCTTAGCTCTCTGGGCATCAGTGAGACTGGCAAATCTATTTGGTTTCCCAAGAGTCAAGTTATTTGGCGATTCCAGAGTAACTATTAAATGGGTTTTGGGGGATTATAAGCTGAACATCATTGCTTTGACTCAATGGTGTTACAAAATAAGGAAGGAGCTGGAAAATTTTGTGGAAATTGACATCAAGCATATTTATACGGAACACAATCAAGCATCGTATACATTATCCAAACAAGCACTTACTGGAGATGACGGATATCTTATCTGGGAAGAATATTTTGAAGAAGAGATTCTGGATAAGGGATCTCTATTTTTCCTAGATTAGTTAGAATGATGTTTGTTTTGGATAGATGTGGGAACATAGTCTTTTTGTATGGATATTTCTATGTTTTTAAGAATATCCCTATATCGTGAAATGTCAGGTTGTAATGTCAAGACATGTTAGTACTTGAAAAGATTGCATAGTGATCTGTGCTTATCTATTGACCAATCCATCATGTACTATTTATTTCAACATGAATACAAATAGTATGCTTTTTTCCGTTGGAAAGAAAAAACTAACTAAAATGCTAATATTTAGTTTCCAATTTTCCCCATATCTCAATAGATACACCCAATTTCACACTTGAATTTTATTGTAGTGCTTCTCTCTATGATACGAATATGTGACCGAGAGCCTTGGACGGGTGGTTTCCACGATGAATCCAGTAATTATGATGGGTGGTTTTCAAGATGAATCCGGTAACTATGGAAGCAAATTATTCCATTCCTCTGCCCGATGTGTGCACCATTTCTTTTCACACTATTCATGCAAATTAATCCATTTTCCCAATCTAACAGGACGCGATTTTATTTCCTTACCGGCGTTACCGCTAGTGAATTATCTCTATTGCATGAGAAATTTGATGTATTTTTGAACTCAACGTATTCGTTTTATGTGAATTAGGGTTTCTGGGTTGATCAGTCAAACTTAGAGCAACAAGGTCATAGCTGAACGAGGTGTTCTCTGCAAACAGAAATATAAATTCATTGCAGCAAGACAGATCTGTGTTACCTACAACGAAAATTCCATGGAAACAAAGGGAGAGATAACATGTTCCCGTTGGAAGCCCACGAAAAGACATAAAGAGATTTTGGAAGAGGTGTTCAAACAAAGCCATTGTAACCCTAGTCGCTCTCGCATAAATGAGTTTACCAATCTACTCAAACAACACGGAAATGTTGAAGCAAATAATGTGTTTTACTGGTTTCAGAATACTCGCGCGTAACAAGAGAAAACAGAAAAGGGAGACCCGTCAGATGTAGCAGTCTCCTACTGAATCAACATCTCGGCGTCAGAAAACAGAAAAAGGAGCCCCGTAAGATGCAGCAGTCCCCTACTGAATCAACAGTACCTGAGCGTCAGAATGAAAAATATATTATCAAAAGCTTGCAGGGTCAATCCTATTCTTGTCCAAGTAAGGGTAAACTGTACTTGCTTTGTTCTTTAATAGTCTTAAGCATTTCCATCTTGGTTGCTTTCTTATTTTGTAGCCATGTCTGTCTATATTCAGTTGATGGAATTATCTTCGATTCTTCAACGGTTATGGTCCAGTTTCCAGTACATGTAAGGAGAATTTAAGTGGTACTCTTTTATTCTCATTTTTTTTTCGATCATTACAATTAGATTTCACATATGTTGTTCACTCTGATTAATTGTCCATGCGTCAATTTATAATATTGCTTTGTTGGTAACCGATGCTGTAGAATTATTGACAGTGTCTATTTTAATTTTAGGTTGCATATGTTTATTCTTCATTGCATGGTAATGCATGTGAAAAATAAAATAAGTTAGCAGAATTATACATCAATCTACAGTTGACTTTACGGCATGTAAAAATAATGCTTTTATTTATATGCAATGTAATCTCTATATAAATATGTAGCTGTGCAAGTCTAATACTAATGAGAGATAAATAATAAAAGTTTTTTTTTTCCTGTGTTGAATAAAAGTCTCTCTCTTGTTTTTTGTGTTGTTTTTCTTTGTGCTATTTTAAATTTGAAATTTGACTCTTTCATAATCTTCATTTGGTATCATAGCAGGTATTTTGTTTGGATTAAGTTCATAATCTCAAATTCTAATTCTTTGCCCATTCCAGAATTTGATGGAAGTGATTATGATTATTAGTGCATCAAGATGATGACCTTTTTGACAGGAAAATATTGTAGAATCAGGTTATGAAGAGCCAGCTGATTGTAATACCCTTATAGCCAATGATAGAACAACTAAGAGAGAAGCCAAGAAGAAGAATGCCCAAGTTTTATTTCATATTCAAATAGCTCTAGATAAGAGCTTATTCAGCTAAGAATGCCTGAAGACTCTACATGAAGTTTACCAAGGTAGTGATCAAGTTAAAGTTGTCAAGTTACAGACATTGATGACATAATTCGAGAATTTGAAGGTGAGAAGGTGCGAAGGTGCGTGATTATTGTGTAAGAGTAAATGATGTTGTCAATAAATTGGCTACTCTAGGAGAAACTATTGATAAAGAAGTTGTGATTAAAAAGGTGTTAAGGTCTCTAACACCAAGATGGAACCATGTTGCTATAGTCATTGAAGAAATAAAATATTTGACTAATCTTCACTTTGATCACCTAGTTGGATCTCTTATTTCTCATAAAGACAGAGTGAGAGATTCATTTGCAGAAAGTGATGAGAAATCTTTTTCCACAAAGCTACAGATTACAAAGAAAGAAAATGCTACTTCTAGCTCCAAAAGAAACCAAGCCCAAGGTAAAGTTCAGAATCAATTTTTTTCAAGAGGAGATAGAGGAAGAAGAGGTGGTTTCAGAGGAAGAGGTAGAGGCAGATTTGATAAAAGAAACATCCAATGTTATCATTGTCAAAGGTATGGTCATTTTGAAAGGGATTGCAGATTAAAAGAAAACAAAAGTGTTAATTATGCTCAAGTGGGTGATGATGCTTCTCCAAATAATTTGGTTTTATCTTATGGAAAAACTGAAAATACAGTTAAAGATGGTTGGTATTTAGATTCAGGTTGTTCTAACCACATGACAGGAAATTACAAGCTTTTTTCTA